>OY720460.1:12476978-12841978 GCA_963082715.1 Harpalus rubripes
GCATGTGTTTAAAATACTGCCATTTATCAGTTTTAATACATAGTAGAATAGTCGTTTAATGAAACATTTAAAATATATGCTTTTGAGTCTGAAAAAATCGTTGTGCTTATCATTTCAACAAATGGACCGCAGTCTGGTTCCAACAGTTATGATATGATGTCTCATTTGTTGACATAAACGGCCAGGATGAGGTTTTTATTTATACAGGGCAGGGCAGGACTGGCCCGGCGGGATACCGGGAATTTCCCGGTGGCCCGTGACGGCTTGTGGCCTGACGAACTTAAAAAATAAATTATAAAAATTTAAAGTTGAAAAAAATAGATAAATCGATACAAAAATAACATAAATTCTTGATTTTGAAATAATTCCCTACTACTCTTGAATGTGCGCCAATATATATATATAGCTATTTTTCTTTTCGACAACCAATTGTTAAATTCGCAATGCATACTTATTTTTTGTATTGCCGACATCATACATATAATATGATCATTTATATAGGGATGTATTTTATTTAGATCCAAATAACTTTTATCAAATTATATATAATAACATACCTGATACACCTTTTCATATAATTATTGATTTAATCAATAAAAAAATTGACAAAAATATAAATACCGATGATATTCGGTCAATAATTTTCGTGACTCGGCAAGTTTCGTCACGAAATACTTGATCTCATGGCATACAGCTTCTGTTTACACTCTTGTTGCATATTATTATTACATACGTTAGTATATTAAAATTTATTTTCAATGTACAAATTTATTGTCACATTTGTTATCAACAGAAAGAATATCAAAAATGAGCAAATATAGACGTTTTGAAAGAAAAAATCTGATGTGGCCAAGACAATACCCCCCGCCATTTAATTTTTATTAATTTAAATTCGTAGATACTTCCATATTTACACATGTTGGAAACTATATTTAGTGCTTTTCCATATAACTAATGTTCATTTAACAATTTTTTTAAAAAACGTTACCACTATTAAGTTATCTGGCAGTTACATACATTTAAGAGAAGGAGTTTTGTTTTAATCGTGGGCTCCGGGATTTAAATTATATATTATTTTATAATTTTATCCAATATATAAAGTATTAATGGAAACCTATACAAAATTCAATTATCTTTAATTTTCATAATTTAAATTGCGAAAAAAATAACATTTAAAGGTATTTTTCGAAGAAAATCTATTTTGAGCTTCAAAATCTAATGGTTCATTTCATATTAGAGAATAAGATAGCAATACAAGGTTACAAAATTTTCTAATAAAATTTGAGATAGACTGGAGGATCCATACACGCAAACGCACATAGACATCATCGTGAAAATGTTAAAATTGGATTCTAAGGGCCTTAAAACATTTACAAAAATCTCAATATGCGATTTTTAGCACGATCCCTATACCTCCCTTACCAAGGATAACGGGAGATAATAAATTATTAAAAAATATTATGATTAAAATTATAAAAAAATCGGTTCAAATGACTGGCCTGGCCCGATTATAAATAAATTATTATTATTATTATTATTATTATTATTATTTATATATATATATATATATATATATATATATATATATATATATATATATATATATATATATATATATATATATATATATATATACAGACATCATCGCGAAAATGTTAAAATTGGATTCTAGGGACCTTAAAACATGGTCATTTACCAAAATCTCGATATGCGAGTTTTAGCACGATCCCTATACCTACCTCCCTTAAGGCCTGTGTCCACGATCCTAGAAATCGATCCGAGTTCTCTCATGTAGTCCGCAATTCGTTAACTTGGATCGTGGACACTGCCAACTCAGACGCAAAAATCGAATAGAAAACTAGGAAGGAAAAATGCGTTCTGTCCCATTTTTTCGCACAAACTGCTAATTTCATTTAACTGTTACCAATTTAAAATCTTGACGTTTGATATTTGATAAGCTTGAAAATGATAAGGTTATAAGTAATTATTTATATTTAGTACCAAAAATGATTAGAATTATGTAATATTTTATAACCTTATCATTTTCAAGCTTATCAAATATCAAACGTCAAGATTTTAAATTGGTAACAGTTAAATGAAATTAGCAACTTGTACGAAAAAATGAGACAGAACGCATTTTTCCATTTTAGTTTTCTATTTGATTATTGCGTGCGAGTTGGTAGTGTTCACGATCCGAGATATCGAATTGCGAACTATATCCGAGAACTCGGATCGATTTCTAGGATCGTGGACACAGGCCTTTACCAAGGGTAGCGAGAGGTAAAAATTCTGATGTGGACACCACACGATTTCCTTGTACGCAAGACCAATATGAAGATGAAGTATAGATCCAATTATAAAATTGCACGTGTTTTACGTAATTTGACATTAACATCTATTTTTTTTTTTATTTTTTTGTTATTTTTGTCCTAATCCATAGCAAGCTTCATTACAAAAACAAAAAGTATATAAGTTTTAAATTTACATATCTCGCTTATAAAAAGGGCTAATTTAAGAATACTTGATGTGCTAGACGCAGAATTTAATTCTCTAAAACTCTTATTAGAAGCATTTATTTCTAAAATCAAAATGAAACCATTTTACTCAAGAAAAACTGTTAACAACTTCAGGTAATATATCACTTTCGGTTAGCCTGTTTTAACAAAAATCTACTATATTATTCCCATTGACATAAAAGTCTTATATACCAAATTTGAAAAGTTTTGGGTTATATTTTAATACAGTTTTTCATAAAATCTATTATAGGCTTCAAATAAAGTACCATTTATGGAAATAATGTAATGACCAAAAAGGGAGGTGCAGAACTAGATGTTATAAAAGTCTTAAATACAAAATTTCAACTTTCTACGGCTTACCGTTTTTGAGTTATGCGAGATAAGTACGTACAGACGTCACGACGAAATTAGTCAGAATGGATTCAGGGATGGTCAAAATGGATATTTCCGTTGAAATCTCAAAACCGAAATTTTTCGCGATTACAATACTTCCTTTACTTTGTACAAGGAAGTAAAAAGTAGACTCAAGCATTCCATTATAAAGACGTTATTTTTCTAGGTGTACGGAGGCGATGGTTACAACGTAATCCGAGAAAATAAACTAAGTTGGCTCACCGGGCCTCCAGCATTAGACGTATTCAGTGAATATGTACAAACGTATTCTCCCATTGTTCAAGTGCCTGATGAACGTATTATTATAGAAGACACAACAGAGGACGTCAAAGTAAATGGTTCTACAGCTTACAGAGTCCCAGTCATATTGTATATTATTGTATATACTTGTAGTATACTCATTTAGTTCTTAAGTTTTATTTGTTATGTTATATTGTTGTTTAATTATAGTACGTTAAAATAAATTAGGTGTTAATTTCATGAAATCTGTCATACATTATTTATTCTTACAAAACCGACGTTTTTCTATATAATACTTTCACCAGAGTCCACAAGCATTCAAGAACAAATAAATAAATATATCATCACGGCATATTACTCATTGCTGGGTGTGCCAATCTGCTTTGTATACAGATTTTGGTAATAAATAACAAATATGTCAACAAATAAATACATATAAATTAAATATATATACAGGGTGTAACAGCTTAACGAGCTACCTCAAATAATTTCTGTATTATTAAAGATACAATAAAATACCATAAGACAATCTTATAGTAGACCAAAGGGGACATCCGAATACAGAATAAAATATTTTTTTTAAATCAGCGGTTCTCAAGTTACAACACAAAGTTATATTTTTTTAAATTGGATGGCATATATTTTTTATACCCATTTGAAGAGTATTTTTTTCTAAATTCAACCATGTATTTATTTTATATCCTAACATAACAAAAATATTGAGAAAAATTCAATTGAAATTTAAACAAATTTTATTTTTGTTATTTTTCAGAAGGCTAATTGAAACTATTGAAATAAAACAGATATTTGTTAATAACTTTATAAATAATGTTCTATTTGTTTTCTATCGTAAATAATTCAAATTTATAGATAGCAGTTAATGTTTTTCATGTATAGCCTACTGAAAAATAGCTATAAAAATCAATTTTTTGTGCAACCGGACGCGAAATAAGCATTTCGCAGCCGCAATACAGGTCGCGAAATTAAATTTCGCGACCGTTGTTATGGCAACGGCCGCGAAATTCATTTCGCGGACGTTGTCATGGTAGCGGCCGCGAAATTAGGTAAATAATCACTTTGACACTTGAAAATTGGATGGTTTTGTTTATCAAATGTTAATCCCATAGCCACCGTGAAAGCTAACTTTCTATATACAATGAAACTGTTGAAAATTAATAAAATTTGTAATTACATATTTTTTACGGTTGCACAAAAAATATTGTGTACACCTTGTCCGCGAAATCCATTAGCGCCCTCGAGATTGTCTTGCCTCGGCCGCAAGCGGCCTCGGCGACAATTTTTCTCTCGGTACGCTAAACAGTGATTTCGCGGCCTTGATATACAAATAACTATTATTTAAATTTCAATTGAATTTTTATCCAAATTTTTGTTGTGTTAGGATATAAAATGATTACATGGTAGAATTTAGAAAAAAATACTCTATCAAATGGACCTAAAAGATATATATCATGCAATTTAAAAAATATAACTTAGTGATGTAATTTGAGAACCACTGGTATAAAAAAATATTTTCTTCTGTATTCGGATGTCCCCCTTGGTCTTTTATAAGATTACCTTATAGTATTTTATTGTATCTTTAATATTGTAGAAATTATTTGAGGTAGCTTGTTTAGCTATTACACCCAGTATATATATACCATCCCATTTAAAAAAATCTGATGTGGCCAGTACATTACCTTTCATCATTTCTATGTATTTTATAAAAATTCCATATAGACAGCTTCTTGCGAAAGACAATATATTTCCAGCACATTACCTTCTCTCAGTTTTATGTATTTTGTACAAATTCCATACAGAAAGTTTCTTAGAATTGATTCCATATTTGCAGTAAAATTATAACAAAAACATACTATGTCAATCTTACTTGATATTGACATCTGTCTATCAGATTTTTTTAGCTGTTTCTAGTGTTATTGCATAACTGGCTGTTTTATGAAATTTCATTTCTTTATAATTTTTTTAACTCAATATTCATTGAATATGTATAAAATGTAATCAAATCGTATAGAGAATAAAATATTTTTTAATATTTATAATAACGTTAAATGTGAAAAAATGATATTTAACAGCGTTTTTTCAAGAAAAACTGTTAAAATCTTCAAATGAGGGTATCGTCACACACACACATACATATATATATATATATATATATATATATATATATATATATATATATATACGAGTAGGGTGAGTCTGGGAAGACGCCCCCCCCTTTAACTTTTTTTATTATAAGTAATAGAAAAAAATGGCTCATATAAAAGTTTTATTATTTTACATATACTATTTGATGGCAGATGTAGATATTTTTTATAAAGTCAGGTTTACAAGATACGACTATCAACTTTTATTTTTCAAATGACCTATAATTATTTTAATAAAATAGAAACTGCCATTATCTACATCTGCTATCAAATAGTATATGGAAAATAAAAAACTATTATGAGTCATTATTTTCCATTACTTATATTAAAAAAGATAAAGGGGGGGGCGTCTTCCCAGACTCATCCTGTATATATATATATATATATATATATATATATATATATATATATATATATATATATATATATATTATTCAAAGACATGAATATTGCCAGCGACAAGCTTCTGATTGGTCGGCATTAGCATTATGTCTTAAAAATTTAGAAATTGGCGTATTCTAGGGTTACGGCATAACGCTAAGGTTAAGGTTACAGCTAGATATACCATAGCACGCATTTGTCTATACTCGAATTATTAATGCAAAGTCATAATGCTAATGCTAAGGTAGAGTCTTAAGTTTACAGCTTACATGAACCAGCCTTTATTGATTATACACTTGGTTGTCTCCAATGTTTCTTATGGGGTTCCCTATGTTACAACTTTTTATAATTGACCATTTCTAGCCCCGAAGAAGACTGTCGAAACGTCAGCCAAGATATAAATAATTTATTGTAAAACTTCGTGTCTGATTATTTTCCATTCGACCAATTTGTAACCAGTCGATCATCGTTAATGTTCATAAATAAAAAGAAACTACATATAAATAATGTAAACAAACAACTAAAACATAATTTATTAAGAAAACCTCTACATTAATCAACAGAGAAATGAATTCGAATTTTATTCAAAATTTTTACAGTTTTAATAAAACGGATTATGTGGGTACCAGTAAGATTTTAAAGTATAAAACAGTAATTAATTTTTTTATTATATAAATATGTAATAGTAGGTAATATATGTATAAAATGAGATTGCTTATGATAAAAAAGTAATTTGCATTTAAATTGTCATTATTACCCAATTTTTATTTTACAAATTTGATATTCTTTATCGCGAATTTTAAATTTTCCCCCTCTCTCGCGAATAGCGAGTTGATATAAGGAAGTCCACGATTCTAGGTGCTCATTTATCGTTATTATTGCACTTTCTTCATCATCATATGTTCATTAAATTATCTGTTTTTATTGATTGCTGTGAAATATAGACAATGGGCTCGCAAGTGAGTGTACCGGACATTGAAAAGTAAGTTACCACCATCCTCTTTAATAGTAATTTATGATACAAGTGTATAAGGGTATATTTTATTGATGTAGTTAATGTTGGGAACTAAATTATATTTGAATGAAGGATAATAAAGGCCTTTAAGTTCCGTATTGTTGTTAAAATTTTCTTTTATTCAGATGTTTCGGTCAGTATTTGACCAACTTCAGTGCAAAATTTTACATTTTAAATTACATTGTTACATTGAGTGTTGTATTAATATATGTGAAATCATCTTAGATAATAGAATACATGAAAAAAATCATGTTTTGTAAAGTACATTTTATGAAATATAAATGAAGAAAATCCAAAATTTATTGAGAAAAATCAACTTGAAAGCGATGTAAAAAACATTTTGGATAACTTAACCTCGCTCAAACTGAGCGTGGGCTGGTCAAACGGAACACTTCCAGCCAATAAATTTTGGATTTTCTTCATTTATATTTCATAAAAGGTACTTTACAAAACATGATTTTTTTCATGTATTCTATTATCTAAGATGATTTCACATATATTAATACAACACTCAATGTAACAATGTAATTTAAAATGTAAAATTTTGCACTGAAGATGGTCAAATACTGACCGAAACGTCTGAATAAAAGAAATTTTTAACAACAATACGGAACTTAAAGGCCTTTATTATCCTTCATTCAGGTATATTTTATCACAAATCGAAAATTTTTGTGAATTTATAATAGTCTTTTCGCTCGTGTGATTGGTGGCATAGATATTTTATCAATAGCTACTTTTAAAGTGACACTTTATCTATTCATATACTACATGGCTAAAGCATTAATTTAAATATGAAGATGGACAAATATTTATTTAATTACTGTGTCAGTGGCGGATTTACCGGTAAGCAAATGGACACTTGCTCTCTAGGCCCTCGTCAGATAGGGCCTTCGGGTCCATATCTGAAAGGGCGTCAGCTCTCCATCAAACAAAATTTATAAATATATATATTCATTAGACAAACAAAATCAAAGTACACTGGCTTGCAAAAAAATCGCGTACATCTATTTTTACCTTCCGTCACCTTTAGGTAAAAAATCTGATGTGGCCAACACATAACCTCTCGCCAGATATTTTACCTGGTTGTACGCATAAAACGAAAAATATTTTTAATACAAATACATATATTCATGTCTCACTACAAAATAATTCTCACATAAATTGTGTACAATACTTACATTTTCTTTATATTCAATATTCTGAAATTTTCTTTTTCTACTTTCCTTTTCTTTTTCTTTATATTCGTCATTTTTTCGCAAATTCCTTTTATATTCTTTTTTACGTATATCTTTTGCGTTGTTGAATTTTTTTTATTTTCATAATCTTCATAATAATATACAAATATTTTTGACAGAGGCATACAAATATTTTTGACAGTGACATTTATATGTCAATTAGAAACATTTGAATTTCTTGCCTTGTAGTAGTTTGATCTGAGATTTTTTACATCAAATTATTTTATATGCCTTTCTTTATCTCTAAATCTATAGAAGATACAATAATGAATTTATATTTATCGAATAAAGAATTTAACGTTCTTTAATATAAGTATTTACATAAATTTTCGATAAATAATATTTAGACGATTTTTTTCTTGTAACTACTACTTCCGGTTGTCCAATTGTTACCAAAACTGACTGGACTCTTCCCATTATTGTTAGATTGAGGAATCCGTAGTTAAAAATGTCTTAAGTCTCATAGTATTTGAGATATAGTGAATCCAACATCCACACACACACACACACACACACATCCCCACACACACACACACACACACACACACATACGGACATCATCGTAAAAATGTTATAATCGGATACTAGGGACCTTAAAACGTGCTTATTCATTAAAATCTGGATATGCGATTTTTAGCATGAATACAATACCTCTCTTAGCGAGAGGTAAAAAGATATTGAACTTGGTCAAAAAAATTAGTGGTGAGTTTTTGATGAATAAGCACGTTTTAGGGTCCCTAGAATACGATTTTACTATTTTCACGATGATGTGTGTGTGTGTGCGTGTGTATGTGTGTGTATGTGTGTGTGTGTGTGTGTGTGTGTATCTTTGTGTGTGTCTGTGTGTGACAAAATTTTCTAATGCGATAACTCTAATACTACAATTCCATAAATTATAATTCTTTCGTATTCCTCTTCGTTACATCCATGTGAAGAGCTAATTAGATTTTGGTTAGAATTGATCAACCGGAAGTACCCTCATTTGAAGATTTTAACAGTTTTTCTTGAAAAAACGATGTTAAATATCATTTTTGCACATTTAATGTTATTATAAATATTAAAGAATATTTTATTCTCTATACGATTTGAATGCATTTTATACTTCATATTAAATGGTTATAGAGTTAAAAAATTATAAAGAAATTATATATCTTATATTAGCCAGCTATGTTATAAGTCTGGAAACAGCTGCTACATTAAGAAAATTCTAATTGAAAGGTGTCAGTGTCAAGTGCAGTTGACAGTATGTATGAGTTATAATTTTACTAGATATATAGGACCTTTTGCTTTCTGTATGGAATTTTGTATAAAATACATACACTTGCCTTAAGGTAATGTACAAGAAATTAAATCTTTTGCAAGGAAGTTTCTGTATGACATTTATACAAAATACATAGAACGGAAGGTAATGTGCTGGCCACATCAGATTTTTTGCTGTATTGAGTCGATCTTGATTTTGAAATTGTCAATGTCACTAGTCTCAATTAATATGTCAAAATTAACAGAAATTCAAATACATACTTGGTTGTTCTTTCATTTTTTTGGAATATATTTGTAATTTAACAGTAGGTAAATTAAACACAATTAAGAAATAGCTCCATAATAGATCAAATATTGATGACAATGACAACATTGTCAGTTTTTATATTATTTACAGAGCTAAAAATATATAAAAACTCGGTTACTTGATTTTTAAGGTGTACGCGATTTTTTTGCAAGCCAGTGTACCCAAGTTAATATTACTCGTTACAAGTAAAATAATATTGATGCAATTTCACCATAAAGAGATTTAGTTTCTAGTCGCAAATGTGAAGTGCTCATTCTTGATATTTAATTTAATATGTCACGCGTAGGAATATTCGATCTTTAGCTTTGGCCCGACACGATTTCGAGGCGATCATCGAGTCGGGTCTATTTTCATATTCGGGCCGAGTCGGACTTATCATATTCGCCTTTACTTCAAGAATTCAAGGCCTAAAGCCGGGCCCGATTTCGAGTCAGTTTTCAAGCCGAGCCTGCTTATTTATTGTCGAGCCATCTTCGAGTCTGGCTGAGATATTTTTTTTGGATCGAGTAGAGCCAAACCTCAAAACCTGACCGGGTTTGGTCCGAATACATCTCTATTGGAGCAATAATCCGGTAAATGTTAAAAACAAAATAGGTGCTTTTAAATTTCTGAGGACATTTATAAATCTAGAGCGTAAAGAATATATTGTTCAACCTTACGCCTTTCATTGTTCAATTAATTTTTTTTTATTTCGATTGAATTTTTCGTTAACCTGTTATATAAATCAGGTAAACATGATAAGACAAAAATATGCCTGGGCCCCTAAAATATTTTTCGCACTCCCGAGACTAAAGAGCGATTCTAATCACTCATTTCAGGGACTAAAGTTCAAATTCAGTCCCAGAGGGATTAAATATGAAAAAAATCCCTGGGGGACTAAAGTAAAAATAAACAAGATGTTTCCATAACATTATATAGTGTTACTATGATTTATTTATTCGTAGCTGCACTACATTTTGAGCAGGTGTTTTTGACATTTGTATTGTCAAATTGTAAGATTAATTTCTTTTACACTAATAATAATGTCGGCTCCGGTGGCTCAATGGTTAGAGCAACGGCACGTAGTCATGAGTACGCTAGGGGTTCTGGGTTCGAATCCCACTAAGGCATAGATGTTTGTTTATGTAAATCTCTCTGTACTTGGGATCTAATCCTGTTGAGAGGTTTAAAAAAATGGTTCCATTTGATACGGGAGTGCGAAAAATAGCGTACATACCACAGGACTAAAGTGCATTCAATCCCTTAGGTGATTATTTCCCTAGCCGAAGGATTGAATATGCACTTTAGTTATACTATTTGCGCCCTGGACCTTTTTCCTTAAATCCGCCATTGTATAGGGTGAACCTTATAAGAGGTGAAGTCGAATTTTATCCGGGACACCCCCTGAAGTGATTCCAAATAAATAAAAAAAAATGTGCAGGTAATAATTCCGCTTAATAATAATATTTGGCCGTGCCTAAATGCCTTGATTTTTCCCCCATTTAAATATCAATGGGATTTGAGACATTTTAGAACTATATTTTTATCAAAGGCAATATGAGGTTTAAAAAATCTGATTTATAAAATTATCTATAATCTATCTAAAAAATTTATCCCGGATCCTTCACTTTAAACAAATAGCAAACACAAGTCCTTGTTTACACAGTTCATATCTCAAATGTATGTCACTGACAGATAAATATTACTGTCAAAGAACTAATCATTTCAAATTAATAATAGTAACGTTTTGAAAAGAATATAATAAATAGAACCATAGTTATATGGTATTGGACTTAATATAGTTTTCAGCATAAGTAAATATGTAAGGATGTATATTTGAATTAATAAAAATTAAATGGCGGGAGGTATTGTGTTGGCTACATCAGATTTTTACCTTCCGTCACCTTTAGGTAAGGAAGGTATTGTCTTTGGTCAAAAAATTCGGTGGTGAGTTTTTAATGAATAAGCACGATTTAAGGTCCCTAGAATACGATTTTACTATTTTTACGATGATGTCTGTATGTGTGTGTGTGTGTGTGTGTGTATGTGTGTGTGTGTGTGTGTGTGTGTGTGTGTGTGTCTGTCTGTGTGTGTGTGGATGTGTGTGTGTAACAAAATTTTCGTCTACGATAACTTTAATACCAGAATTCCAAAAATTATAATTCTTTCGTATTCCTCTTCGTTGCATCCATATGAAGAGCTGATTAGATTTTGGTTATAATTGGTCAACCGGAAGTGCTCTCATTTGAAGATTTTAACAGGTTTTCTTGAAAAAACGATGTAAAATATCATTTTTTCACATTTAATGTTATTATAAATATTAAAGAACATTGTATTCTCTATTCTGTTTGACTGCATTTTATACTTCATATTAAATGGATATAGAGTTATAAAATTATAAAGAAATTAAATTTCATAAATTAGCCAGCTATGCTAGAAACAGCTACTATATTAAGAAAATTCTGATTGAAAGATGTCAGTGTCAAGTGCAGTTGACATTTTCGTAGTATATTTGTATTAGGATCATTTTGCTCGAAATTTTCTGTATGGAATTAGTATAAAATACATACAACTGTCGAAAGGAAATGTACATACAAAAAATTTAGAATCTTTTGCAAGGAACTTTATGTATGGAGTTTATAGAAAATGCTTACGCATTTACGAAAATTCTACCGGTAGATACCGCATCTACCGACTGTGTTCGAAAGCATGAGTGGTAAAAAGTTACCGTGTTCGAAAATTGTTCTATATCTACCAGATACATCTACCGGATTCATGAAGAATCTAATATCAAAGTTAGTGATGCAAAGCGAAGCGCGCGTGGTAAAAGTGGAAATGTGTTCAAAGTAGGACTCTGCTCAGTTTGTTAACAACGTCAAATTTCTAACCTGTTTTAAATTTTCAGATTTTTTCATAGTTTATGGATCTACCCCGTTTTATCAGTTGCGTTCTTAAAATATCGATTCCGGTAGATATAACCTGATAAAAAGCTGTTTACTGGTAACAGTTCACCGGTAGAATTTTCGTAAATACGTCATATAACTGACGGAAGGTAATGTGCTGGCCACATCAGATTTTTAAAACATGTATTCGAACTTCTAATGTGCTTAATACTTAACATCTGCGTCACATATTTACTCTATTCCAATTACTCCTACTTTCTAGCCTTCTGCTATCGCTATTTTCTATTTTCAAATCCGAATTCCATTTTTGAGTAAAGCTGCGTTCAGAGTTGTCCAACTATCAAATACAATTATAATACTTACCATTCATACACGCACTTTGACTTATGGGAAACAACGCTTGCATACACAGCGACAAAATTAAAACGGTAATTGTAAGTGGCAAGTATACAAACTCCAAACTTTTCACTTACAATTAGTGCGACAGATATATCATCTTATCTCTTTCTGTCAGAAACGTCAAACGGCATAGAGCATTGCATATAATCTGTTTTAAATGTGGTATATGATACAGAAAGAAGAAGAATCTCATGTACCTATACTTGTCACTTGTTACAAAATGTCTAATAATTATTTATTAATATTTACTAATTGTTTCAGAAATAAGGAAATCTGTTTTACAATACAAGGAAAAAAACATCAAGGTAAGAAAAAAAGAAACGTTTTATTATTTAATTTAGAGTCAGAGTCGTAGAGGGAGAGGAATACTTTCGATAATTATTTATTTATAAAATGCAACAATCTATAGCGGAAACAAAATTATTTCGAAATATTTATGATATGTTAACAGCTGTTGCCACTGCAATATGTGAAAGCACTTGTTCACTCAACAGCTAAGAATCGTTCTCAACGCTACTTATTTATATAGTTTTTTTAATTATACAGGATGTTCATTTTAAATAGGCCACCAATATTATCTCGTGAACTACACACCGATTTTTCTCACTTGACCCTCACGTCATAGTTTGATGTTCGTATGAATCAAATGGTATTGGTAGTTATGGAAACGTGGTTATCAGCAGGGACCTGTTTCTCAAAACATACAAGTTTACAAGTTACAAGTTAGTAGTTACAAGTGACATTTTTGATAGTACTAGTAAATTATGTTTCTGAAAAGCATTTACTACTCGTAGTTTACAAATTATACTAGCTGACAAGTTAATAGTTACAAGTGATATTTTATTAGTCAAGTAAAATAGTGTTTCTGAAACATTTTTAATAGTAGTTTAAAAAGCTAAATACTAGTATTTTTTATTATTATATTACAAGAGGTGGTCTTCTGTGAATCCTTGTAGATTTATTGTACCCTCCAGATTTACTCCTATTCTAGGAGTCCTGTTTGTTTAATAAACTCCAGGGTTTTCTTCAGATCTAAATCTTTTAGCATATCCTGCTGGATCTTTTCTGCCCCCAGGATATTATATCTGCTGCTCGTAAAGGCTTCACAGTGACACATAAGGTGCTGAGGGGTTTCTTCTTCTTCACCACACCCCCTGCATGTTGGTTCTTGTGTTAGTCCCATCGTGTGTAGGTGTTTGTTTAGTAGACAGTGTCCTGTTAGGAGTCCTGTTATTAATCTAACGTCTTCTTTGCTCATTAGGAGTAATCGTTCCGTTCTTTTTTTGGTTGGTTCATTTAGGAAGAGCTTTGAGTGTCTCTGCCCTGGTGACTCCAACCAGTGGTTCTTGTGCCATTGATTCAGCAATGTTTTTATTTACAGTTTAACTGTCTCCGCTGAGATTTCAAAAGCCGGTTCTCGTCCTGTGAAAGGAAAACTTGTCCCCTTCTTAGCCAGACTATCTGCTACCTGGTTTCCTTCGATCTCTGAATGCCGGGTACCCATATTAATTTCAATTTGTTCCTCGCTCCAATATAATAATAGTATTTAATCCAATATTCTTGAAATCAAGTGATTTAATTTTCTGATTGACGTTGACTTTTTCAAGTGTTTTAATATGAAATTAAATTATTTTTCAATAAAAATGTCTACACTGGATGCGAAATTAACTATTTTGGGGATAATTCGAGATGCTAAAGGTATTCTATTTGGAGCATTCTCTAAATAAATTGTCTAAAGCAGTTAAATTCAATGAATGAACAAAAATCTGTCAAACTTGTCACGCTTCGGGTTGAGTAGAAAAGACAAAGACTAGACATATATCAGGGACATATTTTGGCCAACTTAAAAAAAGTTGTATTTTTTCGGATAATGCATGGTTTCTGTTCATATAGAATAGGTCCCAATAAATTGATTAATGTTTCTAACTTATTTTCCATGAATAACCTCTCATTCACATGGGGTTTCTGCATGGACATAATTTAATTTTGCTTTAATTAGTTTTTGACGTCGCACTACTTCTTCATCACTAGACTCAGAGTCGCTAACTACATTATTATATTAAATTATATTATATTTTTCTCTGCAGTTGCAGTAGGCGACAATATCCAAGGAAGTACGCAGAAGATTACGCCGCAAACTTCTTTATTAACATATCTTCGAGATGTAGCATTGCAGAGGGACACGAAAGCCATGTGCCGAGAAGGAGGCTGTGGCGCTTGCATTGTTACAGCTACCATGATACAGCCGCGAACAGGAAGAAAAACCACGATGGCCGTCAACTCAGTAAGCATAGCTATAGAAATTAATCTATACACTTCATTTGAGAAAATAGTAGATGACTTGTGAGAAGCGACTGTTTGTACATGTATTATTCGTTAGGTTCATGAGCAATCGTAGTACCTAATGCACAATTCGTCATAAAATATACAATAAACTTGTTCCTTCTCTCCAACTTGGATTGGACGGTAAAATGCACAATATAGTATCAAGAACTAACAAAACTTTCAATACACAATAAAAAAATAATGCAAATTCAAACATTCGTTACCTCGGTTACACTACCGTTGATTTTTTACCGTTAGACGGTGTTAGCGTATACCTAACCCGACGTGTTTAATTACTTCCGGTCGCTTGGACCTTTTGTGTTAATTGTTATTATGCGGTTGAACATTCTAGGGCTTTTCTAGAAGATAATGCCAGCTGTATAAAAGGGACATAGTTATGTTCGAGAGAGTTAGTTAGTTAGTTAGTAACATACAGAGTCATAGAGACACATGGGGCCAGTTGCATAAAACGTTGTTAGCTGATCATGTGTTTAACTACACATTGTAACCATGGATACGTATCAAAAATACATTGGAAAAAGAGCGTTGTCAAAGTTAACAACGTGATTAAAGTTAACAATGCTTTATGCAACTGGGCCATGGAGTGTTAGAGGGTAAAGTGTTAGTGAAAAGCACAGCAGTATCGTAGTGGGCGTATGCAGTAGGTGTCGAGTAGGTACTCGGGAAGTTACTGGTATATTGGGATAGCTGTGGATGTGAATACTCGGTAGTGTTGACGAGTATTGGTAGCTATAGTGTACAAGGCCAGTAACGGCGAGTCGGGAGGTAACTGGTATACCGGGATATCTGTGAAAGAGAATACTCGGTAGTGTTGAAGAGTACTGTGAAGCTAGGTATACAGGGACAGTAACGGCAAGTGGAAGAGAATACTCGGCAGTGGTGTTGAAGAATACGGACAGTCGGTGATACTTAGGCTGTGGAAGTTAGACAAAGAGTTAAATAAATAAACAGATAATGTTGTGAAAGAGGAGACTTCTGTCCGAGCAGTTGAATATACAGACGCTGTTGAGTCAGTTGAGTATATAGACGCTGTGGAGGTCGGTAGGTGGACAGTTGAACGTGATATAAGTATATAGTGATATAAATAAAGTGATATAAATATCATGTAAACAGTCTACAAGAGTCTGCAACAGACCGGCAGTCTAACATAGGAACGCGTAGTGAAATAAATAATTTGTAATATCGTGGAAATAAATAGTAGTGTTAATTGGTTAAATAAATAGTGTTAGTGTTTTCTAGTTAATTCTAGTTTTAGTCTTAATTAGTTTTTAATAATTGTTTAAAATTCATTATTGTTTAATAAACACTTAATTTTAATTAATAATTGTCTATATTTACACTTCGCCCAAAAAAATCAGAAACGTTACAATTAATTCAAGTTACATATTATTAATACATTGTTACCATGACCTTGTTTTTGAATAAATAGTGAAATAAGTTCTTTTTTACCTTCCGTCACCTTTAGGTAAGGAAGGTATTGTCTTTGGTCAAAAAATTCGGTGGTGAGTTTTTGATGAATAAGCACGTTTTAGGGTCCCTAAAATACGATTTTACTATTTTTACGATGATGTCTGTCTGTATGTATGTATGTATGTATGTATGTATGTATGTATGTATGTATGTATGTATGTATGTATGTATGTATGTATGTGTGTGTGTGTGTGTGTGCGTGCGCGCGCGCGCCTGTGTGTGTGTGCGCGCGCGTGTGAGTGTGTATGTGTGTGTGTGTGTGTGTGTGTGTGTGTGTGTGTGTTTCTTGAAAAAACTATGATAAATATCATTTTTTCACATTTAATGTTATTATAAATATTAAAGAATATTTTATTCTCTATACGATTTGACTGCATTTTATATTTAATATTAAATGGATATAGAGTTAAAAAATTATAAAGAAATTAAATTTCATAAAGTAGCCATAGCTATGGAAACAGCTACTATATTAAGAAAATTTTGATTGAAAGATGTCAGTGTCAAGTGAAATTGACATAGTGTGTTTGTCTTATAATTTTACTGGAAATATAGGATCTTTTGCTATAAATGTTCTGTATAAAATACATGCAACTGTCGGAAGGTAAAGTACAAGAAATATAATCTTTAGCAAAGAACTTTCTGTATGAAATTTGTACAAAATACATAGAACTGACGGAAGGTAATGTGCTGGCCACATCAGATTTCTACAAAATTAAATGGCTCATCATCTCAATTTTATGACAGTTTACAATTATTGAGATTTTGTGTGATATGACGATGATATTCTGTGTGATACGACGTACGATCGTACGTATTTGTGATCTGCTTATAAATCAACAATCCGTTCAGTGATCTGGAAACTTATTCTTGTACATGGAAGGGGAACAACGTGCAACTTCACATCCCTTGGAAAAAAGTAACTTTCAATTATAAGGCGTTTACAACGCTCCTTCCCCTGCAGCATAAATAAAAATGGTCACGTTACGTATATTCTTCTGTAACACGTATGATAATGAGATAGCGAAAAAAGTCTCATTTATGACATATGTGTGCGACAAAGATATAGAATGTACTTCTATAAATGATCTTACTGATCTTAGCCCGTATTATGAACCTACTTTTACACAGCCATTTTGTTAAAAGTATCGTCTAACTTCGTAAGAATATAATAAAAAGCGTTCTACATAATAGCACTATTATTATAATATAATGGTTGAATCTAATCTATTTTTTAGTCATTATAGCTATTTAAAGTAATTACACCTTCAAGATTAGACAAAACTTGATAGAAACCTACATTATCTACTTCTATAAATTGTAATAATTAATTTCTAGCGATATTTATTTGACAGTAAGTGTAAGTAGTAAATGTAGCTTTTTGTGCAAAACATAATACATAGTAAATTTGCTCATAAAATTTAAGCTTATTTATTACTAAATTTCTTTATGTACTCGTAATTAAATATTATCATATATAACTGTGTGAACAACGATAAGTCATCATTTTTATTACAACTTATTTGTTTGTAACTGTAATACAGGATGTTTCACAACTTAGGGTACAAACCTTAAGGGCATATAGTACTGACCAAAATTCTCATTCTGATCATTATTTTACATGTGTAATAAGTGCATTTTCCTTGCCGGTCCAAGATAACGTGTCCAATACGGATATCTCAGAAATTACGAAGTTGGTTAAACAAAAGTTGTCTCATTTGGTGCATTGTTCATCTGAAAAAAATCTGATGACACCACACGACTTCCTTGTACGCAAGATCAGTATAAAATTGCACGTATTTGACGTAATTTGACATTAGCATCTATTTTTTATTTTTTTGTTATTTTTTGTCCTAATCCATAGCAAGCTTCATTACAAAAACCAAAAAGTATATAAGTTTTAAATTTACATATCTCGCTTATACAAAGGGCTAATTTAATAATACTTGATGTACTGGACGCAGAATTTAATTCTCTAAAACTCTTATTTGAAGCATTTATTTCTAAAATCAAAATGAAACCATTTTATTGAAGAAAAATTGTTAACAACTTCAGGTAATATATCACTTCCGATTTGCCTGTTTTAACCAAAATCTACTATATGATTTCAATTGACATAAAAGTCTTATATACCAAATTTGAAAAGTTTTGGATTATATTTTAAAATAGTTTTTCATTAAAATCTATTATAGGCTTCAAATAAAGTACCATTTTTAGAAATTATGTAATGACCAAAAAGGGAGGTGCACAATTAGATGTTATAGCAGTCCTAAATACAAAATTTCAACTTTCTACGGTTTATCGTTTTTAAGTTATGCGAGATACGTACGCACGTACAGGGTGTAAATCGAAAAGTGAAACATAGGAGTTTAACATGGGAAATCAATTTTTCTTTGCGCAAACGTTACCTAATTATTTTATGCAAAAATACTTCAAATAAAAGTTATAGAGATTTAAATGCAGCAACTAAATCATGTAAAACGATTATTTTATCTCTTCATATAAACGTAAAAATCAATTGCAAAGTTACAGTTTTTATGAGCATTTTGTCTAAGCAGCCATGGATATATGACAAAAAAATCTGATGTGGCCAGCACATTACCTTCCGTCAGTTGCGTCAGTTCTATGTATTTTGTACAAATTTCATACGGAAAGTTCCTTGCTAAATTAACTATTCTATTTCCTGTACATTACCTTCCGGCAGTTGCATGTATTTTATGCAAATTTCATACAGAAAATTATTCTTTTGTGACGTTTTCTATATACAGTGTAATGTATCTGCAGAAATAAAAGATTTATTATTATTATTATTTCTTGTACATTACCTTAAAGCAGTTGTATGTATTTTATACAAATTCCATACAGAAAGCAAAAGATCCTATACCTATTTCCAGTAAAATTATAAGACAACCACACTATGTCAATTTCACTTGACACTGACATCTTTCAAACAAAATTTTCTTAATATAGTAGCTGTTTCCACAGCTATGGCTACTTTATGAAATTTAATTTCTTTATAATTTTTTAACTCTATATCCATTTAATATTAGGTATAAAATGCAATCAAATCGTATAGAAAATAAAATATTCTTTAATATTTATAATAACATTAAATGTGAAAAAATGATATTTAACATAGTTTTTTCAAGAAAAACTGTTAAAATCTTCAAATGAGGGTACTTCCGGTTGTCCAATTCTAACCAAAATCTAATCAGCTCTTCGCATGGATGTAACGAAGAGAAATACGAAAGAATTATAATTTTTAGAATTGTAGTATGGAAGTTATCGTAGACGAAAATTTTGTTACACACACACACACACACACACACACACGGACACACATACATACATACATACACACACACACACATACAGACATCATCGTAAAAATAGTAAAATCGTATTGTAGGGACCCTAAAACGTGCTTATTCATCAAAAACTCACCACCGAATTTTTTGACCAAAGACAATACCTTCCTTACCTAAAGGTGACGGAAGGTAAAAAAAACAAATACATTGTTTTTTGGCATAAATCCATGGCTGCTTAGACAAAAAACTCATAAAAACTGTAACTTTGTAATTAATTTTTACGTTTATATGAAGAGATAAAACAATCGTTTCACATAATTTAGATGCTGCATTTAAATCTCTATAACTTTTATTTGAAGTATTTTTGCACAAAATAATTAGGTAACGTTTGCGCAAAGAAAAATTGATTTCCCATGTTAAACTCCTATGTTTAACTTTTCGATTTACACCCTGTACGTACGTACAAATTTTTATATATAAATATCATAACAAAAAGTTACACCATTAAAAAGAAAATGTTATTTGCTTTCCAACGAGGTACAATTATTTGTCCATATTCATTTATTTCAAACGACATTTCTTTTTTCTTTTTAGTGTCTGGTCCCAGTTTTGGCGTGCCATAACTGGTCCATAGTCACGGTCCATGGTCTGGGAAACCGAGACATAGGTTACCATCCTATCCAGACAGCCTTGGCTAAACACAATGGCACTCAATGTGGTTTCTGCACCCCTGGAATGGCTATGAATATGTATGCTCTCGCACAGTCCAAAGCTGTCTTAACCATGGAAGAAGTTGAAGACTCTTTTGGGGGTAATATTTGCCGATGCACTGGGTGAGTCAGAAGAATATACATAATATTAAAGAAGCTTACTTGCGCTATTGCGAATCTATTCAGAGCGAATTACTTCAAGACCCAAAACGTTTTTGGTCTTTTGTTAACAACAAACGTAAATCCTCTACTATTCCTCCTACTATGACATATAATAAAACCCTTTTTTAATAACTCATCACAGCCCGATATTTCAAACATTGACAATAACATTTCATGTTCAACACTTGCAATTAGTTCTATTTCTGAAAAGGACGTTGAATGTGCTATTTTGAAACTTAAATCTAAAATGACCATGGGTCCAGATTTCATACCATCATTTCTTATTAAGGATTGTGTATATGTCTTCACAAAACCTTTAACAATTTTATTTAATTTGATATTAAAAGAATCGAAATTCACAGATATTTGAAAAATATCTAGAATTAATCCGATTTATAAAAAGGAGAATAAATACGATGTTAAACACTACTGACCAGTATCTTTGATAAGTAATTTCAGCATGATTTTTGAGATAATTATTCACGGCAATTTATACAATCATGTATCTAAGGTAATTTCTGTAAATCAGCACGGTTTTATGAAAGGTCGATCAACGGTAACAAATATAATATGCAAAACCCAATACCTCTGCGAATCTATTGAACAACAAGGCCAGGTTGATGTTGTTTACACGGACTTCTCAAAGGCGTTCGATAAACTTGATCATTCAATCCTCCTGAAGAAGTTAGATACTTATGGCTTATCAGTCGCCCTCATCGAATTAATTTAATCCTATTTACAAAACAGGTATCAATTTGTTGAAATTCATGATTTCAAATCAAACAAATTTCACCAGAAGTCCGGTGTGCCACAGGGTTCCGTTCTGGGACCTTTATTGTTTAATATTTTCATCAATGACATTACTCAGAATATTAATGTTCCACATTTATTGTATGCAGACGACTTGAAATTATTCCTGAAAATTGCATCTTTCAGTGATTGTGAAAAACTTCAACTAAATCTTAATGAGATTCACAACTGGTGCATTAAAAACAAACTTTATTTGAATGTAGAAAAATGCAATGTTATTTCATATACAAGACAAATAACTCCAACTCATTTTGATTATGCACTGAACAATGTCATTTTGCAAAGACCAAACATATTTACAGATCTAGGTGTTATTTTTGATCCTTCTTTATCCTTATACATACAACATGTAGAAACAAAAATTTCAACCGCCTTTAAATGTTGTGGTTTTATAATTCGAAATGCCCAAATGTTTAAGAATTTATATGTCTTCAAATTACTATTCTCATCTCTAGTTCGTCCTCATCTAGAGTATTGCTCCATTATATGGCATCCATTATATTCTAATCATATTGAAGCCATAGAAAGAGTCCAAAGACAATTCATAAAATCTGTGAAATATATAGCTGATGGAATTTATCCACCAAAAGGTACTCAACATAATAGTTTACTTCAGTTCTTTGGTACAAATTATCTATGGCAGCGACGTAATATGCACGCAGTGTTAATTTTATTTAAAGTAATTAACAATCTTATTGATTGCCCGTATATAATAAGTCAGCTAAACTTCCGTGTTCCTAAAAATTCATCTCGTTTAAAGAGTACATTTTATTTAGACACTGCAAAATCTAATATGTTAGCTAAATTTCCATTGTACTATATGATGAAGTTATACCAGCAAATAGAACAGTATGTAGACATTTTTCACAGTGATATTCAGAATATTATAAATTCAATTGCATTATATAAACCAAGAGTTTTACTCTCATCCTCTAATTGGGCATTTGCCTGTTGGGTGCAGTACGAAATAATAATTGTTAAAGTAAAAACTTTATATTCATTAA
Organism: Harpalus rubripes; assembly: GCA_963082715.1. Lineage (NCBI taxonomy): Eukaryota > Metazoa > Arthropoda > Insecta > Coleoptera > Carabidae > Harpalus > Harpalus rubripes. The sequence goes on from OY720460.1 coordinate 12,499,576, forward strand.
GTCACCATTGATAATATATTGTTTGTTATGATATATGATGTATCAAGTTGTCCGAGTTTAATCTGTCATATATATTTATATAATTTCTGTGTTCTTGTGTTCCAATTAAAGCATATTAACGTGTCTACGTCTTCTTTATTCTTCACATTAACATGGTAGCAGAGCGTAGTTGGTAGTTCTTCGTATTTGGAATAAATGCCGTTGTTCTTCAAGGAAGAGGATTAGAAATACATTAAATTATAGGTGTAGGTTTCTAAGATATATTCCTAAGAAACTTGAAGATAGTAAGCATGGAAGTCCATGGGATCGAACGTTTACGAGGTGCTGAAAATTGGAGCACTTGGAAATTCTCTATTCGTAATTTGTTGCGCGGGAGCGAAGGAGCGTATGAAGTATGCATCGGTGAAATAGAAAAACCGGTAAAACCTAATACTGCTGCGCAACAAGCGCAATATCTACTTGATTTTAAAACCTGGGATAAAGCAGACCGTGCTGCCAGCCAAATTATTGTTCGTACTTTGGAAACTAATATAATTGCGTTATTGGTAACATGCGAAACTGCGAGGGATATGTGGCAAAAATTGCACGACATTTTTGAGCAACAAACGAAACAAGCAGCTCATACTGTGCAGGCAGAATTCTTTAATTACCGAATGAATTCAAGGGATTCTATGGTGTCACATATCGCAAAATTTGAAAATTTGATTCTACGAATGCAGCAGCTTAACGTAAAACCTGATGGTTCATCGTTAACTGTAAAACTATTAGATACGTTACCAGAGGAGTACGAGAGCCTTCGGCAAGCATGGTGGGCTAGGCCAGAAAGTCATCAGACATTTCAAAATTTGATTGGATTGCTTACGTCCGAGGAAGCTAGGCGTAAACAACGGGCTAATGAAGAAGAATCAGTAGCGCTGATGGCTGGTAAACAAAAAAGATACAGCAAGACTGATCATAGTAGTACCAGTACTTATAGCCAACAGAAGAGGAAAACTAAGAACACTGAATCTTCTGGAGGGAAGACAAAGAACTTCAAGTGCTACAAATGCGGTGAAAAAGGGCATATCAAGCGCAACTGTCAAAAATCAAAATTGACAGATAACACTGAAGATGAAGCTTTTGTGTGCGAAGTATTGTCAGCCCAGCTAGAAAACGACGCATGGATTGTGGACTCCGGTGCCACTGATCATATTACTCACAGAAGTGAATGGTTTTCGTCGTTTGACAATTTTATGACACCTGTCAAGATCTCCATCGGTGACAAGTCGACAATGGATGCCCTTGGAAGAGGTACAATCAAGTTTGAAGCATTGGTTGACGGCAAATGGATATCTTACAGACTTGAGAACGTCCTCTATGTGCCAGCAGCTAGAAGAAACCTATTTTCGGTAACATCTGCTCTTGACAAAGGTATGAATTTTCGTTCGTTTAAAGACAGATGTGAATTTATGAAAAATGGTATAATCAAAGCTCGTGGCTATCGAGCTGGACAATTATTTAAAATGTTAATTAAAATTAAAGAGCCCACCGAACCGGTTATTAAAGAAGTCAATGTAACAACGAAAAATACTCTTCAAATTTGGCATGAGAAGTTGGGACATCAAAACTTTCGTCATATCAAGCAAATTTTGAAGCAAAACAATGTCGACTTCATTGACAATGATTTATTTTGTGGAGCGTGTATTGAGGGGAAACAGCATCGTAACAGTTTCCAACAACGGCAACAACGTGCGAATGAGCCAGGTGAGATCTTTCATGTTGACCTATGCGGGCCCATGGAGTATACCTCGTTGGGTGGAGCACGCTACTTCATGTGCTTCACGTGTGACTATACAAGACTTCGAATAGTTTATTTTCTGAAGGAAAAGACTCAAACGATGGAGAAAATAAATGAAGTAATAAAAATGGTGAAAACACAATGTGGACGTCCCATGAAGATACTTCAAAGCGATGGTGGCTTAGAATTCAACAACAGAGGCGTTAGGAATCTACTGAAAGAAAATGGTATTATATTTTCTGTTGTAAATCCTTACACGCCACAACAGAATGGTTGTGCAGAAAGAACCAACCGTACTGTTGTTGAACTTGCTCGGACAATGCTTGTTTCTAAAAATTTATCTAAAGTTCTCTGGGCAGAAGCAGTAAATACTACTGTATATATCCTTAATCGAACAGGATCGAGTACTATTGAAGGTAAAACGCCATACGAATTATTTACTGGAAAGAAAGTGAATCTGAAGAATTTTCATATCTTTGGAACCGAATGCTATATGCACATACCAAAAGAAAAGAGGAAGAAATGGGACTCTACGGGTCATAAAGGTATATTTGTCGGGTATTCCGAAAATATTGATGGATTTCGAGTTTGGTTGAAAGAGGAAAATAAAATTGTTAGAAGCAGAGACGTCATTTTTCCTTCTGAGACAACTGACCAAACAATGGTACTATTTCCCGTGAAGACTGACACAGTAGAAGAGGTTGAAGAGTCTGCAAAAGCAACTGAAAAACTAAATTCTGTAATTATTGAAGAAGACACTTCGAATAATTCAGTTGAAGATTCTTCAGAAGAATATCGACAACTTCGAGACAGAAGTAAAATCAAACCACCATCTCGGTTAGCTGAAATAATGCTTACAGAGATTGAAGAACCGAGAAATTATGACGAGGCTCTGAAGTCGGCTGATCGACTTCGCTGGAAGGCAGCGATGGGAGAAGAAATGGCTTCATTGGAGGAAAACTCAACTTGGTCATTAGTTGAGTTACCAATTGGAAGGAAAACTATATCAAATCGCTGGATATATCGTCTAAAGCGGGATGCTGAAGGTAAAGTAAATCGATACAAAGCTCGGCTTGTTGCACGAGGGTTTAGTCAAAGAGAGGGCATCGATTACAATGAGACCTTTAGTCCAGTGGCAAGATTTGATACTATAAGAGCCATTTTGAGTATTGCAGCTAGTGAACATTTGCAACTAGCCCAATTTGACGTGAAAACAGCCTTCTTAAATGGAATACTGGAAGAAGATATCTATATGGATCAACCCTTAGGGTTTGAAGATAGTACAAATCGCGTTTGTAAGCTGCAAAGAAGTTTATACGGGTTGAAGCAGTCCCCAAGATGCTGGAATAAGCGCTTCAAGGATGTACTACAAACTCTTGGACTCCATGACAGTACTGCCGATCCATGTCTCTTTTATAGAATAATGGGTGAAGAAAAACTCATCGTTGTACTCTACGTTGACGACGGACTTGTTGCAGCGAGCAAGAACGAAATTATTGAAGAATTTTTAGAGAATTTGAAAAAAAGAGTTCAAAATTACAATTCAACCCATTGGATGTTTCTTGAATATTCTAATTAAACAATGTCATGATAATTCTATTTTCATCTCTCTGCGAATCTACACAGAAGAAATTCTTAAAAGATTTTGTATGGATAATGCAAATCCAGTCTGCATTCCAATGGAAAAATGCCATCTGAGTGAAGAAGGAAATGATAGAAAATTGACAAATGCACCATATCGCGAAGCTGTTGGAAGCATAATGTATCTGGCAGTCGCTACTCGCCCGGATATAGCGTTTGCTGTTAATTATGCATCACAATTCTTAGAACAGCCAGAAGCATTGGATTTTGGTAAAGAGAATTTTAAAGTATCTGAAAGGAACAACAACACTAGAAATCAAATATGGTGCTTCGTCAGAAGGGGTTGAACTTGAAGCATACAGCGATGCTGATTATGCTAGTGATCAGAAGACACGTCGTTCAGTAAGTGGAATATTATGTAAATACAGTAATGGTGCCATTCTATGGAGTAGCAAAAGGCAACAGAGTATTTCACTTTCCACTACAGAGGCTGAATACGTAGCAGCAAGCGAAGCAACAAAGGACATAATTTGGATAAACCGACTCTTTGCTGAAATTTCGCCGCTGAAAACTGTTCCTGTACTTCGTGTGGATAATGAGAGCGCAATAAAACTGGCCAAGAACCATACATTTCACAAGCGTTCAAAACACATAGAAGTACGTTTTCATTTTATTCGGGAAAGAATTCAAGATGGACAGATGGATATCAAGCATGTCCCTGGTCAAAACCAGTTAGCAGATATCTTGACAAAACCAATTCCACGAGTGCGTTTTGAATATCTGCGATTAATGTTGGGAATGTCTTCCAATGAAATATAAAGTTTTAGGGGAAGTGTTAAAGTAAAAACTTTATATTCATTAAGTCACCATTGATAATATATTGTTTGTTATGATATATGATGTATCAAGTTGTCCGAGTTTAATCTGTCATATATATTTATATAATTTCTGTGTTCTTGTGTTCCAATTAAAGCATATTAACGTGTCTACGTCTTCTTTATTCTTCACATTAACAATAATAATAATAATAATAATAATAATAATAATAATAATAATAATAATAGAAAAATTTCCAGGAAAGTATATGACTTTATTCTATCTATCTGTCGTAGTCAGACAGTAAAACTCAATAAACACTTATTTTAAGTAATAATAATTGTCTAATGTTTACACTTCACCCAAATAAATAAAAACGTTACAATACCATCCATCTAATTACCCTTCAGATCAAAACAAACATTTTCAAACCCAAAATAACACTTTCCATCTTTTTTCTCATCAGTTATCGTCCCATAATGGACGCCTTTAAGTCACTAGCAGACGACGCAGATCCAGCTTTGAAGAACAAATTCCCAGATATTGAAGATCTGCGAATATGCCAGAAGACAAAAAAGCTTTGTGAAGGGGAATGTCCTGCAGAAAGAAAAGAACCATTCTATCTAGATCTAGGCGATGACATGCAGTGGTATAAAGTATACACTATACCAGATTTACTCAAATTCTTCAAACATGTAGGGAATGAAAAATACCGACTTGTAGCTGGTAATACCGCACAAGGTAAGAAATTTATCTTCTTCTCTAAGAATATCTTGTAACACGAGGGGGGCGCGGAAGAAGCTGATGATGTGCGTTTATTTCATACGAGTTATACAAAAACAATTGAGGGCGTACGTCTAATGTGCATGGGCGCCCATACAATGTTGTTCAGGGGGGGGGGGGGAAGTCAAGAATACGAAAATATAATATACTAAAAATAAGTACGTTTTTAAAAATATAAAACAACATAAATATTTATGGAAAAAAATTACAATACAGTAATAGTACATTACTAACCGAGGTGGAAAGTGTTTCATTACTGTCGAGGGCGAAGATAGCTGACCAAGGCGCGAAGTTTAACAATAACTAACTTCCCAACTTTTTAAAAGTCAGAAATCGTTATATTACCCACTGATTGTGAATAAACAACATTACCTACTTATTCTTTTTCCGAAAATGCTAATTTAAAATTCCTTGCATCTTTGGCAAATTCATTTAGAACTTCGTCCATATATTTTTGTTTATTTTCGCTTATGTAATCGCAATGGAGGCTCATCATACATAAACCGTCTAGCCGATCTTCGCTAATAGTAGATCTAATCCATGTTTTCACTCTTCTTAGAGTGCTAAAAGATCTTTCCACAGTGCATGTAGTTGGAGGAAGACAAATTAAAATTTCTAAAGCTTTGGACATTGCTGGGTAAAATAATGTACAATGTTGTAAAAGTTCTGTTACAGGAGTTTCTTTAGTAATAATCATTTCTTTATTTGAAACCCAAAATTCGTGCCATGCTAAAGCTTCTTCAAAAAAATTGTTAATTTTATAATATGAATGAATCTCTTGAGCTAATTTAGTAAAATTATTATAGTTTATTTGTTTTAAATTAATCCGATGCAAATTATAGAGCAAAAAGGCAACATTATCATCTTTCGAAAACCGAGAATTTAAAGAACTAATTAAAAAATGTAACTAATTTATAAAAATTGCTTTTTTAAAATATTCTCGCACAGAATTAGCTTAGTAGTTTGCACGGTGAATTTGTCTTCCACCACTCTCGGGATTTTTAATTCAAGATCAAAATTTTGTGCAACTTCTTCAGCGCTATTAAATAGTTCAGTAAAAATTATTTCTAAATCAGAGTTCCTATGTTTATTAAATATATCCAATAAGTGATTAATATGTTTCTGTACAGCTAGCATATCAACAGAAATACCCTGCAAAATATTTGTTACGGGTTCCAGAAGTGCCGAATATTTAGAAATTATTTTAAGGGAAACAATAAAATAGCTCTCAACAGTAGCACTTGATAATTGTTGTGCTCCTAATCTAGTAGGACGATTAACTTCAGCTATGGTATTGGTAATATTTTTATTTATAATTTGTACTGCGGATGTATCTTTTGAATTATGTACGCGCGAAGCTTACGCTAACTTCATGATGAAGATTTGAACGTTAGGAAACAGAACGAAAGAAGAAAACAACAGGGCGGTGTAAGGATATTAGGATGCGACATAAGTAGCCGTGGCAAAAGAATTAAAAATGGTAACTTTGCTTTTAAAATTCTTAAAATTAGAGAAAAGCCAGGGGGGGGGCAAGCGCCCCCTCTTGCCCCCCCTATGGGCGTCCATGCTAATGTGTAAGTGGATGAATGTAGACAAGGCGAAAGAAATGTGCATAGCCAGAAATATGTGATGAAGGATAATTATTGCATAAATGAGAAACACTGTGAATTTATGTTTGTATTTACTTTTAGGAGTATATAAAATTATAAATCCTCCCAAATATTGGGTTGATATAAGGAGTGTGAAAGAACTAGCGTCTTACAAAATAGACAATAAAGACAACTTAGTCTTGGGAGCCAATATGTCTATAAGCGACACCATGGAATTAATGAAGAATTTAGCCGAAGAAGAGAAAAAGAAATTTTGGTATTTGCAACAGATGTGGAACCATTTGGACTTAGTAGCAACTGTACCTGTTAGAAATGTATGTAAAAATGAGAGAAACTGTATTATAGAAATAAATTTGGGTTCACAAGATGCACTTTTTAATTCTGAACGTATTTTGTATTTGCACTTTTATTTTCACCTACCTGAAAGTAGCATCTATGCACAATTAAAAATTTTCTTTGGGGTGTATAGATTCTACCTGAAAGTAGCATCTATGCACGATTAAAAATTTCTTTTATAGTTCAGATATTTTTCATTCTAGATTGGCACTTTGGCTGGCAATCTTTCTACAAAACATGACCATCATGAATTTCCTTCTGATGTGTTTCTACTCTTTGAAACAGTTGGTGCTAAAATTACAATAGGTAAACAAAATATTAATAATTGACACGAAATAATTTTTTCTTTTCGGCAAATTGTATTTGTCATATATGCAGTAAGCAACAAATTGTGTTCTTTTTACATTTACAATTATTTTTTCTTCGTCCGTTCCGTTACGATCAGTGTACTTTTAGCACTAAAGTATGTTCTTAAAATAAGTATTTTCAAACAACAAAAGCATGGAAAAAGTGCCGTAACACTTGATTTTTACCTTCCGTCACCTTTAGGTAAGGAAGGTATTGTCTTTGGTTAAAAAATTCGGTGGTGAGTTTTTAACGAATGAGCACGTTTTAAGGTCCCTAGAATACGATTTTACTATTTTTACGATGATGTTTGTATGTGTGTGTGTGTGTGTGTGTGTGTGTGTGTGTGTGTGTGTGTGTGTGTGTATGTGTATTTGTGTGTGTATGTGTGTGTATGTGTGTGTGTATGTGTCGTGTGTATCAGTGTGTGTGTGTGTGTGTGTGTGTGTGTGTGTGTGTGTGTGTGTGTGTGTGTGTGTGTGTGTGTGTGTGTGTGCGTGTGTAACAAAATTTTCGTCTACGATAACTCTAATACTACAACTTCAAAAATTATATTTTTTTCGTATTCTTCTTCGTTACATCCATATGAAGAGCTGATTAGATTTTGGTTACAATTGGTCAACCGGAAGTACTATCATTTGAAGATTTTAACAGTTTTTCTTGAAAAAACTATATGTTATTATACTTAATATTAAATGGATATAGAGTTAAAAAATTATAAAGAAATTAATTTCATAAAGTAGCCATAGCTATGAAAACAGCTACTATATTAAGAAAATTCTGATTAAAAGATGTCAGTGTCGAGTGAAATTGACATAGTGTGTTTGTCTTATAATTTTACTGGAAATATAGGATCTTTTGCTGTAAATTTTCTGTATGGAAGTACAAGAAATAGAATCGTTAGCAACAAACTTTCTGTATGAAATTTGTGCATAATATATAGAACTGACGGAAGGTAATGTGCTGGTCACATCAGATTTTTTCACTTGTTTGCGCTAAAAAAAATGTTTGTAATTTCTTCGAAACCAGAGAATAATAATTCCGTAAATTGTACTTTTAGTATATGTTGCAAAATAAATTATGTAATGTAATGTTCTTTAAAATCAAATATATTTTTGTGTCTACACATTTTTTCAGTTTAAATTTCTTTTATCTTGTTTTAAATTTACGGACGAAGAAAAATTTTTGTATGCAAAAAATATTTGATAGATCTGCAAATTTGCCTTCCCGTAAAAAAAATAATACTTTATTCACTTGTTACATAAATTACTATTTCCATAGTTCGAGAAGATGGACAAGAAGTTCACAAGACAGTGGCAGACTACATTAACTATGATATGAACAAATGTGTTATGAAGAGTATCACTTTACCACCATTGAAGAAAGAAACGCATTTTTTCTTATCCTACAAGGTATTAATATTTCAATTCATTTTTACAAATATAGAAGTATATACAGCTGCCCCAGTATAGCAACTCATTTCAAAGTTACATGCTCAATGGCAAAGTGAAAGAAAATTTATATTGTACAGTCTCAAGCATAAAATATGGTACCTACCAATATCTTTCGTAAGCACGAAGAAGAGCGGAGGTTGCCGAGCGGTTATTCAAGTTATTGAATGGACTGTACAAATGATTATTTACCTATACTCTATCCGTTTTAACTATAGACTAGATGGCGTTTCGAGCGCGGCCGTTTTTACATGTATTAAATAAAAAAATCAAATTTTGGCGCTATTCCTGGATTTAAAGAAATTCTTTCTAATTGACACTTTTTCAGTAATTTTGTCTTGTACGTACATGTATGCATATACTTTCTTATAATCTCCGTACCTTTCTCTACATTTCGGCGAAAGGGGCATGCATAAATGAAAACTACATTATTCAAATAAATTTTTAAGAAAACATCGTAACATAAAAATATAATTCACCTTTGAAATATAAATATTTACACTCTAAAATATATACATTATATGTACAAACTATATACACCGTTAAATATGAAGAAAATAATGTTCTAAACAAATTTCTGTGTTCGTGGGGTGATCCGAATGACCCTTTTTCCTCATGTTCTTTTATAGCTTTCCAAATATTACATCGTCCTATGCCCAGTTCTGATGCCACAATTTGGGCACTTTCTAATTTGGAATATGCATTCATGGCACGATATGCGCAGTATAAATTATACGCCTCTTTTTTTGCCCGTTTCGGAGGGCCTTTCCTTTTGGATATTTTAAAACATTTGCAGAGCCAGGTTCTGGATTTTTATCCATAATATTAACGAAGAGAACAATAATAAAACTAACGAACTACTAACTAAAAACTAAGAAAACGCGCACAATGAAAACTATGTAATATGAAATATAACGACAAAACACTATGAAAATTATATAAACGAAAAAACAAACAGAACTGAACAGAAATTGATAATATGTAATAAATCGTCTACGTCGTCTACTATTAACTTTGTTGACATTTATGTATTTTATGTCAGACGGCAAAATAATTGATACAGTTGTCAAGCAAATTTAAATTTCGCGTCAATTATTTTACTATGTAAACTCGGTTCACGTTTGAACCAATCAGAGAACTAGAATCTTAAGCTCTATCTCACCCAACGCTCTATAGTTAAAACGGATAAAGTATAGAATGCTATTATTATCTCCCTCCCTCTCTTTTTTTGAAAGCAAAACAACAAATGGCGCGAGTAAGCGCGCTGCTTGGTTCACATTAAAATTGTGATTATGTTGTGTTATACGATGCATATACGAGGATTGTCTTTAAGTATTTGCAAAGAGTGAAACAGAAACAAACAAGTTCGGAAAAAAGAGTTTTATTGCTTTTCGAAATATTCGCCTTTAAGGTCTATACATTTTTGCATACACTCAACCCAATTCTGGAAACATTTTCTCCACTCTGAAGCTCATATCGTAGAAACATGGTTTTGAAAGTCTTCAACAGCTTCTTGACGTGATGAAAATCGCTGTCCACGCATCATTTGTTTGAGTGGGGAATAAAAAAAAATTAATTAGGCGATAAATCGGGTGAATGCGGGCAATGAGACATTAATTAGATGTTTTTCTCTTTCAAATATTCAGTTGTTTGACGTGCTTTATGGGAGCTGGCATTGCCGTGATGAAGAATGATGAGAGGTTTTTTGTTGTTTTCCTTATTTCATCGAAGACCGTTGGCAAACAAATTGTTGCATACCTTTCAGCATTACCTAACAATTTTTCGATCCTCTTAAGTTATGGTTGCGACGAAGACCGAAGAAACAAGCGATAATTTTCTTGTAAGTGCTCCGTGAACGAACAACTTTAGTTGGATTTGGTTCATCGTCAAACACCCAAACAGTAGACTGTTGTTTGCTTTCAGTTTCAAACGAATATATCCAAGTTTCGTCTCTTGTAACAATGTTGTATACGGATTTTGAACTTCCTCGTCGAATTTTTTCAACATTTCCTGACACCAATCAACACGAGCCTTTTTTTGCGCTTCGGTCAAATTATGCGGAATTCATCTGGAACAAATCTTTCTCACACCTAAAGGTTCATGCAAAATCGATTGTAGCAGTCTGTGATATGCTAAGAGAGGCCTCTATCTGTCTGTAAGTTACATGCCGAACTTCTTTAATCATGTTGCGCACAGCATCGATGTTTCTCGGAATGACGACCGATTTTGGCCAACCTTCTCGACATTCATCACTGACGGACGCACAACCACGACGAAATTCTGCAAACCAATTGTAAACAGTTTTCTCTGATGGTGCTTCATTACCAAAAATTGCACGAAGCGATTCTGTGCATTGTTGTTGAGTAAGGCCTTTTTAAAATCATAAAAAATCATCCAACTCAAACCTTCACGAGTGATTTCCATTTTTGCACGAACTTGCTTCTTTTAAGCGTTCACTATCAACAGCCTACTCGGTCAATTTCTAAGTTGCCACTGGCTTTACAATAACAAACGTCAATGTTCACAATTACAGTGATGCCACAACTCATTAACGCCATCTATTGTTCGATTGTAAAAACTTAAAAGGCAAGCCTTACAAGCCTATGCTGTGTTCCATTTAAGCCATTCAGTAGATTGCCCTGGCAACAGCGCAAATCTAAAGTAGCCGAAATTACATTGGGTAAACTTGTCTCTTGTCTCTAATTTCAGCCAATCAGAGAGGTCAAAACTATACCCTATGCTCCGCAATACTGAATGGCTTAAATGGAAATAGGTATATGCGTCAAACAAAGACCAAGACAACTACCACCGTATTCGCTTAAACAGGGTCTTGACCAAGATATCAGTCTAATGACGTTGTTGGCTATGCTAAGCAAGAAAAGAAAAATAAACAACATTTAAAACTATTTAAATAAATTATTCATATTAATAAATTTATGTTACTAATTAGAATGTGACCCACCAAATCGGCACGAGCCGCCACTAGTCAGTTACCTGATTCTTTTGTTTCGTGGCTAGGCAGATAACATTCTAAAGTATCTTCTGGTCCTCAAAGTGTGATACCTGCCACTTCATCACTCCAAATTGGTAATACCTATCTGTTTCTAGATAATGCCAAGGGCTCAGAATGCCCATGCCGAAGTAAACGCCGGTTTTCTAGTTGAACATAATAAACATAAAGTAAAAGCTGCTCGAATAGTGTACGGAGGCATTGATCCTGCGTTTATCCACGCGACCAAAGCAGAAAAATATCTTGAAGATAAGAATTTGCACACGAATGATGTGCTACAAGGAGTTCTGGCAATATTAGAAACGGAACTCAAACCTAATCATGTCTTACCGGACCCTGGACCGGAGTTCAGAAAAGATCTAGCAATGAATTTATATTATAAGGTAAGTGAAAAATGATAACGCAAATGCTCGCTTTTATTTATACATTTATACATTCACAATCAAATTAGAACTTAGCACAATTGCATGTTAGCTTGAAATTTGCGTACTTCCGGTTCGGATTACACGTTGGATTAAACCTTGCAAGATACAACGTGAGCGAATGAAACCAATAGAAACTGGATCAATTTCTAGAAAACCTGGGGCAGTTCATGTACCTATTCTGAATTTACACCATTTGTAACAGTTACTGACCTCCCACTCCTAGGTTTTCTGAAAATCGATTCAGTTTCTATCAGTTATCTTGTTACCTTATCAAAACTTGACGCATTGAATGAATACAAGTGGCACATTACATCCTTTCGCCTATTTATTCTTTTGAAGTAGGCGCCAGAATTAAATCCATCTATTCAACACCAGAGTGCTCTCAATTCGAATCATTCAGCCATCTTACTCACCAGTTCGTCGCGATCGCCCCCTCGTCCAAGAGATCTTCTCTCACCATTGTACATTGGTACTGCAATAAACTTGTCTTTTTATTAAGCGTACATTAATTACTTTAGCTGCATGATTGAGTTATACCTTTTCTTCCACAAGCGAAACAGATTCTACCCCTATCACTATTTTTCAACTATGAAGAAGATGGAAAAGTGCTTGAGGTGACTTGATATGTGAAACAAATTGGCGCATGGTACGTCAAAGGTTAGCTACCACTATGCTAGATACTGGCCATTTCTTCCCAGGGAATTCTTTCGCAATTTTTCTGCCAAGCAAGATTTTTCTTATTAAAAAGTTGCAAGTCAGATATACTTGTGGGGGTTTATTATTAGAAGAAATCTCCAGATAATTGGACGATACTTAGAGCAAATTTACGACTATGTGACAACTTACTCGAAATGTTACTGACAGTTATATTTGTTTTGATTATAGCCTATTTCATTTTAAGCTGGTTATAAAATTACGAACGCGTAATAGTAAACTTAAATGAATAATTTATAAAATCGCTATTTAGGTAAGGAAGGTATTGTCTTAGTTAAAAAAATACAGTGGTGAGTTTTTGATGAATAAGCACGTTTTAGGATCCCTAGAATATACCCTCATTTAATGATTTTAACAGTTTTTCTTAAAAAAACAATGTTAAATATCATTTTTTCACATTTAATGTTATTATAAATATTAAAGAATATTTTATTCTCTATACGGTTGTGACTGCATTTTATACTTAATATTAAATGTATATAGAGTGAAAAAATTATAAATAAACTAAATTTCATAAAGTAGATAGGTATGGATACAGCTACTATATTAAGAAAATTCTGATTTAAAGATGTCAGAATCAGTGCAATGAACATAAGTGTGTTTGTCTTATAATCTTTCTGTATGAAATTTGTATAAAATACTTACAACAGTCGGAAGGTAATGTACAAAAAATAGAATCTTTTTCAAGGAACTTTCTGTAGGAAATTTGTACAAAATACATAGAACTGACGGAAGGTAATGTGCTGGCCACATCAGATTTTTAATAGCCAAACGGTATTATTTGTTAGAATCTTCATCTAATATTTCTTACTTCAACCAATCCATAATATTTCCTAGATATATTTATTGCACTTTTTACTTAACCATGATATTTATTAATTTAAAAAAAAAATCACTGCAGAGCTAGGTGCAGTGGTTGGAATGAAATTGCCTCTCAACCCAGTATACTATCAAACTATAATCTAATATTTCTGTGTAGTTTGTTTTAGCTACTGCGCCAGAAGATAAACTCACTCCACAATATCAATCCGGCGGTCAAATCCTCGAACACAAACTTTTGACTGGAACACAATTTTACGACACTAATCCAAAAAAGTTTCCAGTTACTGAGCCCGTAGAGAAAATAGAAGCCATCATTCAAGCATCAGGTATGTGTGCTGAACTCTATTAGATATGTATGTTTTAAATACAAAGCTCAATAAATACGAGTTAAACAATAAAGCCCCATTTTCTACATTCATTCTTGTAAAAGAATTAAACCATCCAGAGTATTTCTGTTGTAGGAGAAGCACACTATGTAGATGACATGCCACCAATACCTGGAGAACTATTCGGAGCATATGTATTAGCGGAAACTGCAGCTTTGTCAAAACTTAAGCATGTTGATACCACGGAAGCCTTGGTGGGTTTATATTGATATTTACAGTCGAGTAGGCGGCCTAACACAAAGAGGGCAGCACGAAATGCGTAATTAGTTTTTGTGAAGTTGTGATGTAAACAGTATCCTTAGTGTCTCTGCAAATTTTTACGTTAATTTGCTAATTTGTTGACATAAATGGATTATTTGAAATAACGTGTGCATTTTTTTTTTCTAGGAGGAGACGGTATTCTTATGGAAAACTTAGCATTCCATGTTGTTATCCTTTAATTTCTTCACCAAGTTCATGTAACAAGCTTAAGTAGCATTGTCCTGCAATAGTTTGATCAATAACCTTTGGTTATAAATAACGGGGATTTCTTTTTTCAACTTACAACAAAATGGCAAAGTAGACTGTATTAACGTATGATCCTAAAGTTCTGAGAAAATATTTAAATGCTGATAACTTTTTTAAAACTCTTTTACTTTTTAAACTAATTATTACAATTATTAACAATAGGTATAACAATTAATATTTAAAATTTAAATTATTGATAATAGACCATTATCTTCAATGGCCCTTAATTTTCTTCTGACTTGCCCCATCATCCTCTGGACAATATCTGAAACGATTTTTCGAATCTTTTGGTAAATGCGACGTCGTAATTGTTCTTTATTTGCAGCTTCCCATCCCTTGTCGCACACTTTTCTGGTCAATATTCTACGTTGTTTTCGTTACACCAGTCTCTAGTTATTCTGGCGTAATGGTATGAAGCTATATCAGGCCGAAACATTATATCATCATTGGCGTGATGTTTATTTAAAAATTGAAGATATTTAGAGAGGCATCTTTGAATATATAGTTGTGTAATTAAGGCTTCTCCTCGAACACGACCAATGTACGGCTGCGAAATATATCCGGCTTTAGAAATTGCACACTATACTAAAATTTTATCCTTAAATTTGGATTTACCTTTGAATTTGACATTGTCTGGTGTGTGTGCCGAAATTCAAATTTTACGCACATGAAAGATTATTGAAAAAATACTAAATGGAACATATCTTTCGATGCGTTGCGAAGCTTACCTATAGTCATATGAGGGGAGCTCACAACAGCGAAACACAAATAAATATGTAATATAAATTTCTACTAAACCACCCAAAAAATTAGTTCACTACTGAACACCCCTAGTGTCTCAAAAAACAAAAGCCATGACTGTCAGATGTTGAACCTCTTTGCTTTGTTTCAGGCTGATAGTAGTGAACCTGTCTCATCGATAGTAGCGAATCTTTGCATAAACATTTCACAATCAGCTGGACAACAGCATTTTGCGCTGATATTTTTATCGTTCCTAAATCATTGGTCAGAATATATTGAACCCGCTCGTAGGAGATGCCCCAGCCTCTGCCACTTCTCGAACTTTGATTCGCCAATCGGCCATGACCATATAGTTAATCAAATTGATGTTTTTATTTCGGTGTTAAGCTCTGTTTGTGTAGGTGTTTGATTACTGCATGGTGTCCTACTTTTTTCCATTTTTGAAAAAATCATAGTACAAGTACATACCTTAATTTACAAAAAAACCCTATTGTCACAAATTAGCAGTTTAACGTAACTAACAACACTTCAAATAATCTCAGAAAAAATAATTGTCTAGTGGTGCCTTCTATGTGCTAGGCCGATAACTTTTCAATCCACCTTCGTAGCTTATAAAGTATCTAGGAATTACATAAAAATTCGATGTTCCTTATCCTGAAAATTGAATTTGCTTGAAAAGAAAACCTTAACTATTAAAAAATATAGAAACATTTAATTACTTGATTGCATTCTAGGCTCTTCCAGGAGTAGTATCTTTCATTTCGCATAAAGATGTCCCAGGAAAAAATAACTTCACTCCAGCGCCCCTCACTCCTGTGCAAGAGCAACTGTTTGTAGAGGACACAGTAGAATACAACGGGCAACCGATAGGAGTCATACTAGCAGATACTTACGAATGTGCAGTCAATGCAGCTACCAAAGTTAAGGTTACTTATGAGAAGAGCAAGAAAAAGGCTTTGTACACCATTCAAGAGGTGTTAGATAGTAAAGAGACAAATAGGATTGAAATGGAAGGCAGCTTAGAACCCATAAAGAAAGGTGAGATTCGGTTTTTTATACACTGCTGGATTTGCCAAACTATTTGCAAGGGCAGTGCGATATGTTTCTTCATGTTTTGATCGAATTTGAGATTCCTCGTTTCGAATCTACCTGCCGGCCAAGTGTGTAGTCAAAATGTCTATGTATCAGGCATTAATCGTACTCGCATGCGACGATCAGTTGTCTGTTAATGTAACACATAAACCTCGTTCCTCAAGCTTGTTTTACAATGGTGCAGTCAGTAGGATACTATAAATCTCTAGCTTTTCCAATGAGCTTAATAGTGATTGCTACAGTTTTCTTAGAAGTACCCGCAACAACATTTACAGTTGTTAAAAATGACTGTAAATCTAATCCTCTGGCGTATGTCGTAATTGAATCAATAACTGTCAATGCACTAGGATCAGTAAACACTAGTATTTCGTTCTGAAAAGCCGATACTACTTCCGGGATAACGAGGCTTACAGGGGCTTGAACTTGTGTTCTTGGAGAAGATGAACGTGTAGTAGTGTTAAGTGGAATACTAAGATATTGGTAAAGTCGGTGAGGGACAGCGTGTTGGAAAACCAGGAAGAACATAGTTTGGTACATAGCTGGCATAGGCGTAGGAAAAGAGTTTGTCGACAGACGATACAGATTACACTGTGGTTCACGGTGACTATGCCCACTTTACTGGCTACAGTGTTACTTTGCATTACCCCATTTGAGCTAAACACAATGTAGTTACCACAGGACTTGTAATGATTGCTGCTAACGTGGATGTAGTGCATGTAACAGTTGTAGTAGTAGGCGATTGAGGACGACACCTTTTTATTAATTTTTATTAAATTATAAACGACGACTAGATCAGAAAATTATAATAAATAATCTATTTTCTAAGACACAAATCAATGGTTTTTCATGTGAGTATTAGAAGTAAACTTTTTACTTCCAAATATCCTGCCGACTGCGCCACTGTAACACGAGTTTGAGGAACGAGGTTTACGTGTTAGGCGGAAAAGGTTGACTTGTTGATATATTTATTGCCAAACAACATTTACCGTAGACGAACTAGCTGATCAACTGATGTTCTGGGGGTTGACGCACTGCCTATCACTACACAGATAGCGGTTTGCAAAGGAAATAATCGTAGTTAAAGTTCCAAAAAAATATTTAAGCTAATTGAGCTGAGCGGCACTGAATGTACTCATATCCCCTCTTACCGATTCTGCATTACTTGCGAAATAAACTCAAAATGATTTGAGCCATTCAGTTCAGTAGAAGTGGTAATGTTGTATGAATGTGTTATGAGAATTGAGTCTTCGTGATTGAAAAAAAGCATATACCTACAGTAATAAATTAGAATTACCCAGTCTATATTTGAAACGTTGTTCTTTTCAGATACATCTCAGCTCAGTTTATCTCAACTCACTTATCAACTGAGCTATGCAATAAAATTTCAAAAAGAATATAGCTCATATCATGGACTTTATAGGTGATTTCTGGCGCCAGATTTGTTTTAAGGGCTCCAATGTAGAGAAAATCGTCTTATGAATTTATTTCGCTGTTTTCCCATAAAAAAAAGAGAATTTAATCACTCCGAATTTTGATATTATGAATTTTTCTTAAATTGTGTTAGAATGACTTATGACCATAGGAAGAAAACTTTTTGACCACATAATACAGATGTAACAACCACCTATTCGGGAAAACGAAAACGTTCCTTACTTTCTGACTTTTTGAAGTACGTCATAACCCGCCATAACATTAAATAGTCTTTTCTATCACTAGAGGTTTGAATGCGTTTAGCTTGCATATATGTATATGTTTTTGTTCTAGGCAAAAATGTGAAACACACCTTCAATGGTATTTTCAAGTTACCAGGACAATATCACTACCATATGGAGACCCTGAGATGTATATGCGTTCCTACAGATGAAGGTGGTATAGACATGTTTCCTTCTTCCCAATGGATGGATCAATGTCAGATGGCTGCTTCCCAAGCCACCAAACTACCCATGGACAAGTAAAAATTGCTATAAAAGTTTCATATAATTCGGTATTTTAACAACATTCTTTCGGTCTAATATTTGTGGAATCTACCGCGTAGACATCTTTTTCGTCATCATTAACTACTAAGACTACGAAAATAATTAACTAAACAGTAACATTGTTTATTTATTTAAACAATTAACACGACTATTTATTTCCACGATATTACTGATTATTTATTTCCACTATTTATGTGACTTCACATTCGACTGGCCGACCTACCGACTTCCATAGCGTGTATATACTCAACTGACAACAGCGTCTGTATATTTAACTGCCCGGACAGAATTCATACATTTCATCTCACTATCTGTCTATTTATGTAACTAATTGTCTAACTTCCACAGCCTCAGTATCACCCACTGTCCGTAAGCCACAACTCTTCAACAACACTGCCGAGTATCCACTTCCACTCGCCGTTACTGTCCCCGTATACCTAGCTTCCCAATATTTCTCAAAAGTACCGATTATGCACTTCCACAGCTATCCCAGTGTCTTCCCGAGTACTCCACTCGACAGAAACGAAGTCGCTCACTTAATATGCCTTTGACCACTCAGTAGATTGCGCCGTGTTTAAAATTGGTACACACGTAAGCGAAATTCTTAGATTCTTCAGTCGTGTTGCAATATACTAATTCCTTCTAACACTAATCTACAATCATTTTAGCTTATTATTAAACGACTTTTTAAATTATCCATTCATTTTGTAAATTACATTTTTGTATGTTTCTGTCCAGGATCTTCGTATCAATAAAGCGAGTAGGCGGCGGCTACGGTGCGAAAATTTCGCGCGCATCGCAAGTTGCTACTGCTTGCGCAGTAGCTACCTTCGTTTCAAAACGTCCTGTGCGTCTTAATCTTCCTCTAGATATCAACATGAAGTGCGTAGGGAAACGATTCCCTACCCAAGCAAAGTATGAAGTTGGGGTAGATGATAAAGGAGTTATACAGTATCTTAAATCTGATATATACCAAGCTTCAGCACTTTCAGGTAAGAAATATTCCCGAAATTGGTTGATAATATTTTATTAAACAAAGGTAAATTTTTATATTTATTTTCTTAATGTTCTCTTCCATTTACGCACTTATTCCATTCTCATACAAGATTAGGAGAATAAAAGGAGTATTCCCGAGTGGTGACGTTACTCTTAAAAAGGTAATTTTTCACCATCTGAGAACTATGTACTGGAGCATTGTCATGCAATCATTTCCTACTCAATTTTCAGGACGTTTTCGTCTGATTGTACCTCGCAGACGTTGAAGAATCTCCACTAACGTTTCTACTTTATAGTTTGCCCTTGAGGATAATCAAAAAAATACCTCCTTTTGTCCAAGCAAAATTTTTGCTTGTGCCACGAGACTCCATAAATTCTAAGATAACATTGTCAGATTTTATTTTTGTTTTAGGAAAGAACGAGTCATTGATAAGTGTCATGCCGCATTACATGTCCAGTTGTTACAATACCGATGGATGGGAAGTAAAAGCTTATAATGTTAGGACAGATATGCCTGGAAACTGTTTTTGCCGAGCACCATGTAATAATATTTTTAATATCAACTCCTTTATCGTAAAACTGCTAGTAAGCCTGTTTTATATTATGCCAATTCTTGCTAATATCAAGTTCTAATATTGCAACTACGAAGACTATTTTTTTAAACTCCAGTAAGATGGCAAAAAAGTAGAAAAAAAAATTAATACACAGTAAGTTAACTACATAAAGTCCGTTTCCATCAAGTGATACGCACGCCATCAATCATGAGCATATGGTTCAAATCGCCAGGGCGTTGGGAAATTGATGACGTCATGTTGTCGAGTGAAATCGTATAATTTTCGAAGTATTCATACAAATTAAAACTGACAACTGACAGTATTGTAATATAACGAATATAACTTATATTGTGTTAATTTTGTTTTCGCCGTTCTCTATGCACTGACACAAACGATTTCCTGCGCTCTTCTCTACACGTTCCAACATTCGAGCTATTTCCTGCCGAATAAGATTCTTCAGTTGAAGCAGGGTTGTAGGACGGTGTTTGTAAACCTCTGCCTTAAGATATCTCCATAAAAAATCTAATGGCATTAGAGTTATAAGGGCAATATTCTCCTGCCAGCTCTCAATTTGAGATGACAACACGTGGGCACCGCGCTCGCCCGATCTAATGATTTGTTTACTAACACCGCCTTACAACCCTGCTTCAGCTGAAGAATCTATTCGGCAGGAAGTAGCCTGAATGTGGGAACGGGTAGAGAAGAAATCAGTTGTATCAGTGTATAAAGAACGGTGGCCGCCACCTTCAAGTTGTTTTGTTTAAAACTGCATAATTAAAACTGCCAATTATGTTCTTATTCTAATCTTCTCTAACGGAATACATAAAGGTCATTTTCCTTTCAAACAAATGATAGGGAGAATTTGTGTAGAGAATCCGTACATCTATAAAGCGTGGATTACACGATGAAGTATTTCTTTTCAAGTAAATTGAAAAGTTTTCTCGAAAAAAAACTTTTCACGAAAACTGGAACATGCGCTAATTTTTCTTAAAAGTCCCTATAAGTTTTGACTGTCAAATAACTGCCAAATGTCATTTGTGTTTATATTTGTGATGTGTACAAGTATGGTTCTTAAAAGTGATTATTGTGTTTATATTTATGATGTGTACAAGTATGGTTCTTAAAAATGATTAATATTAAATTGAAAAATGGCAAAATGGAGTAGAAATGTAATTGAAATCTTGATGGATATGTACGAAAAATTTAAGTCATGTACATTAAAGCTAGCTTTATAGATTGCATAGAATAGAATGAAATAGAACAGAATAGAATAGCACAGGGAATAAAAATATAAACCTATGCATATACACGGAACCATTTATATTTGCATAGAATGGAACAGAATAGCACAGAATAGAATACGAATAACCAAATTTTATTTTTTGTTCTATTCTATTTTTGTTCTTATTCCATTTGAGTTACTCCGATGCTATTTTTGTGATACCGATGTAATTTTTTGTAGTAATTTCGTAAATAAGGATACATTCATACGGGTGTACTTAAAAAACTGATCGCTATCTGTTCTTTTCATATGGGAGTGAAGTTAGCGACGCGTCGCTCAGCGACGCGGCAGTGTGTGTCTACCGTTACATAAAACTGTCAGCAATATAAAAATGCGTACAAACATCAATAAAAAAGATTAGGTACCCAAATTTGTGATGTATGGGATCAAATTAGATAGCAGTATACATATATTAGCTAATTATTTTAATAAACTATTAAATAATTTACAACACCCCTACGAGTTAGCCAGCTATTCTAATGCACAGGGTTGGTTAACAGGACCCCTAGCTATCTTATCAAATTAATTCTGAAGTGTTACAAATAAACAATTTTTAATAATAAATTATTTCATCTGCTGAGATTACGTTTCTGACAATGATGGGTAATTTACAACACCCCTACGAGTTAGCTAGCTATTCTAATGTACAGGGTTGGTTAACAGGACCCCTAGCTATCTTATCAAATTAATTTTGAAGTGTTACAAATAAACAATTTTTAATAATAAATTATTTCATCTGCTGAGATTACGTTTTTGACAATCAAGGGTAACTTACAACACCCGTACGGGTTAGCCAGCAATTCTAATGTACAGGGGTGGTTAAAAGGACCCCTGTCTATCTTATCAAACTCATTTTGAAGTGTTACAAATAAACAATTTTTAATAATAAATTATTTCATCTGCTGAGATTACGTTTTTGACAATCAAGGGTAATTTACAACACCCCTACGGGTTAGCCAGCAATTCTAATGTATAAGGGTGGTTAACAGGATCCCTAACTACCTTATTAAATTCATTTTGAAGTGTTACAAATAAATAATTATTAATAAACAATTATTTCATCTGCTGATATTATGTTTTTGACAATCAAGGGTAATTTACAACAGCCCTACGGGTTAGCCAGCAATTCTAATGTACAGGGGTGGTTAACAGGATCCCTAACTACCTTATTAAATTCATTTTGAAGTGTTACAAATGAATAATTTTTAATAAAAAATTATTTCATCTGCTGATATTATGTTTTTGACAATCAAGGGTAATTTACAACACCCCTACGGGTTAGCCAGCAATTCTAATGTACAGGGGTGGTTAACAGGACCCCTAACTATCTTATCAAATTAATTTTGAAGTGTTACAAATAAACAATTTTTAATAATAAATTATTTCATTTGCTGAGATTACGTTTTTGACAATCAAGGGTAATTTACAACACCCCTACGGATTAGCCAGCAATTCTAATGTACAGGGGTGGTTAACAGGATCCCTAACTACCTTATTAAATTCATTTTGAAGTGTTACAAATGAATAATTTTTAATAAAAAATTATTTCATCTGCTGATATTATGTTTTTGACAATCAAGGGTAATTTACAACACCCCTACGGGTTAGCCAGCAATTCTAATGTACAGGGGTGGATAACAGGACCCCTAACTATCTTATCAAATTAATTTTGAAGTGTTACAAATAAACAATTTTTAATAATAAATTATTTCATTTGCTGAGATTACGTTTTTGACAATCAAGGGTAATTTACAACACCCCTACGGATTAGCCAGCAATTCTAATGTACAGGGGTGGTTAACAGGATCCCTAACTACCTTATTAAATTCATTTTGAAGTGTTACAAATGAATAATTTTTAATAAAAAATTATTTCATCTGCTGATATTATGTTTTTGACAATCAAGGGTAATTTACAACACCCCTACGGGTTAGCCAGCAATTCTAATGTACAGGGGTGGATAACAGGACCCCTAACTATCTTATCAAATTAATTTTGAAGTGTTACAAATAAACAATTTTTAATAATAAATTATTTCATTTGCTGAGATTACGTTTTTGACAATCAAGGGTAATTTACAACACCCCTACGGATTAGCCAGCAATTCTAATGTACAGGGGTGGTTAACAGGATCCCTAACTACCTTATTAAATTCATTTTGAAGTGTTACAAATGAATAATTTTTAATAAAAAATTATTTCATCTGCTGATATTATGTTTTTGACAATCAAGGGTAATTTACAACACCCCTACGGGTTAGCCAGCAATTCTAATGTACAGGGGTGGTTAACAGGACCCCTAACTATCTTATCAAATTAATTTTGAAGTGTTACAAATAAACAATTTTTAATAATAAATTATTTCATTTGCTGAGATTACGTTTTTGACAATCAAGGGTAATTTACAACACCCCTACGGATTAGCCAGCATTTCTAATGTACAGGGGTGGTTAACAGGATCCCTAACTACCTTATTAAATTCATTTTGAAGTGTTACAAATGAATAATTTTTAATAAAAAATTATTTCATCTGCTGATATTATGTTTTTGACAATCAAGGGTAATTTACAACACCCCTACGGGTTAGCCAGCAATTCTAATGTACAGGGGTGGATAACAGGACCCCTAACTATCTTATCAAATTAATTTTGAAGTGTTACAAATAAACAATTTTTAATAATAAATTATTTCATTTGCTGAGATTACGTTTTTGACAATCAAGGGTAATTTACAACACCCCTACGGATTAGCCAGCAATTCTAATGTACAGGGGTGGTTAACAGGATCCCTAACTACCTTATTAAATTCATTTTGAAGTGTTACAAATGAATAATTTTTAATAAAAAATTATTTCATCTGCTGATATTATGTTTTTGACAATCAAGGGTAATTTACAACACCCCTACGGGTTAGCCAGCAATTCTAATGTACAGGGGTGGATAACAGGACCCCTAACTATCTTATCAAATTAATTTTGAAGTGTTACAAATAAACAATTTTTAATAATAAATTATTTCATTTGCTGAGATTACGTTTTTGACAATCAAGGGTAATTTACAACACCCCTACGGATTAGCCAGCAATTCTAATGTACAGGGGTGGTTAACAGGATCCCTAACTACCTTATTAAATTCATTTTGAAGTGTTACAAATGAATAATTTTTAATAAAAAATTATTTCATCTGCTGATATTATGTTTTTGACAATCAAGGGTAATTTACAACACCCCTACGGGTTAGCCAGCAATTCTAATGTACAGGGGTGGTTAACAGGATCCCTAACTACCTTATTAAATTCATTTTGAAGTGTTACAAATGAATAATTTTTAATAAAAAATTATTTCATCTGCTGATATTATGTTTTTGACAATCAAGGGTAATTTACAACACCCCTACGGGTTAGCCAGCAATTCTAATGTACAGGGGTGGTTAACAGGACCCCTAACTACCTTATTAAATTCATTTTGAAGTGTTACAAATAAATAATTTTTAATAAACAATTA
Source organism: Harpalus rubripes (assembly GCA_963082715.1). Lineage (NCBI taxonomy): Eukaryota > Metazoa > Arthropoda > Insecta > Coleoptera > Carabidae > Harpalus > Harpalus rubripes. The sequence continues at coordinate 12,524,281 of OY720460.1, forward strand.
TTTCATCTGCTGATATTACGTTTTTGACAATCAAGGGTAATTTACAACACCCCTACGGGTTAGCCAGCAATTCTAATGTACAGGGGTGGTTAACAGGACCCCTAACTACCTTATTAAATTCATGTTGAAGTGTTACAAATAAATAATTTTTAATAAACAATTATTTCATCTGCTGATATTACGTTTTTGACAATCAAGGGTAATTTACAACACCCCTACGGGTTAGCCAGCAATTCCAATGTACAGGGGTGGTTAACAGGACCCATAGCTACCTTATTAAATTCATTTTTAAGTGTTACAAATAAATAATTTTTAATAAACAATTATTTCATCTGCTGATATTACGTTTTTGACAATCAAGGGTAATTTACAACACCCCTACGGGTTAGCCAGCAATTCTAATGTACAGGGGTGGTTAACAGGACCCCTAACTACCTTATTAAATTCATTTTGAAGTGTTACAAATAAATAATTTTTAATAAACAATTATTTCATCTGCTGATATTACGTTTTTGACAATCAAGGGTAATTTACAACACCCCTACGGGTTAGCCAGCAATTCTAATGTACAGGGGTGGTTAACAGGACCCCTAACTACCTTATTAAATTCATTTTGAAGTGTTACAAATAAATAATTTTTAATAAACAATTATTTCATCTGCTGATATTACGTTTTTGACAATCAAGGGTAATTTACAACACCCCTACGGGTTAGCCAGCAATTCTAATATACAGGGGTGGTTAACAGGACCCATAGCTACCTTATTAAATTCATTTTTAAGTGTTACAAATAAATAATTTTTAATAAACAATTATTTCATCTGCTGATATTATGTTTTTGACAATCAAGGGTAATTTACAACACCCCTACGGGTTAGCCAGCAATTCTAATGTACAGGGGTGGTTAACAGGACCCCTAACTACCTTATTAAATTCATTTTGAAGTGTTACAAATAAATAATTTTTAATAAACAATTATTTCATCTGCTGATATTACGTTTTTGACAATCAAGGGTAATTTACAACACCCCTACGGGTTAGCCAGCAATTCTAATGTACAGGGGTGGTTAACAGGACCCCTAACTACCTTATTAAATTCATTTTGAAGTGTTACAAATAAATAATTTTTAATAAACAATTATTTCATCTGTTGATATTACGTTTTTGACAATCAAGGGTAATTTACAACACCCCTACGGGTTAGCCAGCAATTCTAATATACAGGGGTGGTTAACAGGACCCATAGCTACCTTATTAAATTCATTTTTAAGTGTTACAAATAAATAATTTTTAATAAACAATTATTTCATCTGCTGATATTATGTTTTTGACAATCAAGGGTAATTTACAACACCCCTACGGGTTAGCCAGCAATTCTAATGTACAGGGGTGGTTAACAGGACCCCTAACTACCTTATTAAATTCATTTTGAAGTGTTACAAATAAATAATTTTTAATAAACAATTATTTCATCTGCTGATATTACGTTTTTGACAATCAAGGGTAATTTACAACACCCCTACGGGTTAGCCAGCAATTCTAATGTACAGGGGTGGTTAACAGGACCCCTAACTACCTTATTAAATTCATTTTGAAGTGTTACAAATAAATAATTTTTAATAAACAATTATTTCATCTGCTGATATTACGTTTTTGACAATCAAGGGTAATTTACAACACCCCTACGGGTTAGCCAGCAATTCCAATGTACAGGGGTGGTTAACAGGACCCATAGCTACCTTATTAAATTCATTTTTAAGTGTTACAAATAAATAATTTTTAATAAACAATGATTTCATCTGCTGATATTACGTTTTTGACAATCAAGGGTAATTTACAACACCCCTACGGGTTAGCCAGCAATTCTAATGTACAGGGGTGGTTAACAGGACCCCTAACTACCTTATTAAATTCATTTTGAAGTGTTACAAATAAATAATTTTTAATAAACAATTATTTCATCTGCTGATATTACGTTTTTGACAATCAAGGGTAATTTACAACACCCCTACGGGTTAGCCAGCAATTCTAATGTACAGGGGTGGTTAACAGGACCCCTAACTACCTTATTAAATTCATTTTGAAGTGTTACAAATAAATAATTTTTAATAAACAATTATTTCATCTGCTGATATTACGTTTTTGACAATCAAGGGTAATTTACAACACCCCTACGGGTTAGCCAGCAATTCTAATATACAGGGGTGGTTAACAGGACCCATAGCTACCTTATTAAATTCATTTTTAAGTGTTACAAATAAATAATTTTTAATAAACAATTATTTCATCTGCTGATATTATGTTTTTGACAATCAAGGGTAATTTACAACACCCCTACGGGTTAGCCAGCAATTCTAATGTACAGGGGTGGTTAACAGGACCCCTAACTACCTTATTAAATTCATTTTGAAGTGTTACAAATAAATAATTTTTAATAAACAATTATTTCATCTGCTGATATTACGTTTTTGACAATCAAGGGTAATTTACAACACCCCTACGGGTTAGCCAGCAATTCTAATGTACAGGGGTGGTTAACAGGACCCCTAACTACCTTATTAAATTCATTTTGAAGTGTTACAAATAAATAATTTTTAATAAACAATTATTTCATCTGTTGATATTACGTTTTTGACAATCAAGGGTAATTTACAACACCCCTACGGGTTAGCCAGCAATTCTAATATACAGGGGTGGTTAACAGGACCCATAGCTACCTTATTAAATTCATTTTTAAGTGTTACAAATAAATAATTTTTAATAAACAATTATTTCATCTGCTGATATTATGTTTTTGACAATCAAGGGTAATTTACAACACCCCTACGGGTTAGCCAGCAATTCTAATGTACAGGGGTGGTTAACAGGACCCCTAACTACCTTATTAAATTCATTTTGAAGTGTTACAAATAAATAATTTTTAATAAACAATTATTTCATCTGCTGATATTACATTTTTGACAATCAAGGGTAATTTACAACACCCCTACGGGTTAGCCAGCAATTCTAATGTACAGGGGTGGTTAACAGGACCCCTAACTACCTTATTAAATTCATTTTGAAGTGTTACAAATAAATAATTTTTAATAAACAATTATTTCATCTGCTGATATTACGTTTTTGACAATCAAGGGTAATTTACAACACCCTTACGGGTTAGCCAGCAATTCTAATGTACAGGGGTGGTTAACAGGACCCCTAACTACCTTATTAAATTCATTTTGAAGTGTTACAAATAAATAATTTTTAATAAACAATTATTTCATCTGCCGATATTACGTTTTTGACAATCAAGGGTAATTTACAACACCCCTACGGGTTAGCCAGCAATTCTAATGTACAGGGGTGGTTAACAGGACCCCTAACTACCTTATTAAATTCATTTTGAAGTGTTACAAATAAATAATTTTTAATAAACAATTATTTCATCTGCTGATATTACGTTTTTGACAATCAAGGGTAATTTACAACACCCCTACGGGTTAGCCAGCAATTCTAATGTACAGCGGTGGTTAACAGGGCCCCTACCTACCTTAATAAATTAATTTTGAAATATTACAGATAAACAATTATTAATAATTAATTATTTCATTTGGTGAGATTATGATTCTGACAATTACCCTTGATTGTCAGAAACATAATCTTAGCAGATGAAATAATTTTTTATTAAAAAGTGTTTATTTGTAACACTTTAATATTAATTTATTAAAGTAGGGACCCTGTTAACCACCCCTATACATTAGAATTGCTGGCTAACCCGTAGGGGTGTTGTAAATTACCCTTGATTGTCAAAAACGTAATCTCAGCAGATGAAATAATTTATTATTAAAAATTGTTTATTTGTAACACTTCAAAATTAATTTGATAAGATAGTTAGGGGTCCTGTTAACCACCCCTGTACATTAGAATAGCTGGCTAACTCGTAGGGGTGTTGTAAATTATTTAATAGTTTATTACAATAATTAGCTAATATCTAATTTGATCCCACACATCACAAATTTGGGTACCTAATCTTTTTTATTGATGTTTGTACGCATTTTTATATTGCTGACAGTTTTATGTAACGGTAGACACACACTGCCGCGTCGCTGAGCGACGCGTCGCTAACTTCACTCCCATTCTTTTCATTTCATCTCGTAGATATAAATAATATAGTTATTAACGTCATAAGGCTGATATGTAGCAAATAACAGATGAGGTTGAATGTTGTAAAATCGACGCGATAGCCGAGATTTTATAATCAACCGTGTCTGTTATTTGTATATCAGCCGTGTGACGTTCAGTATTTTTCATAGTAACATAAAATATCTTCTTAAAATTCTATTTTCTATGGCATATTGGCAGGTGACAGCTCTTCATGACAATTTCATGATACTGAGTTTTTTTAGGAACACATGATTTTTAATAATTGTACTGTTATAAAAAATAACGGCCGTGGCTGTTTTGATGCATATATCGGTTGAGCATACAGTACTGTTAAAGCACATTTAACAGTATGGTATTATGAAAAATATTTATTAATCATTCTGTCACAAATCACAATTGTCAAAATAACATATATCTACTTCACAAATAGTGAAATTAGCGTACATGAATGAATTTTCAATTTTATGTAAAAGTGACATTCTATTCCATTCCATGTAAACTATAAATGGTCTTAAAAATTTCTATTCCTATTCTATTTTATTCCTTAATCCATTTTATTCCATTCTATTCTATGCAATCTATAAAGATGGCTTAATGGATAATTTAAGGTATTGTAACGTGTGAGCGCCGCTGCTACGCTGAACAAGTATAGCGATGACGCAATCGCGCTAGCAGCCGGGCTACGTAAACAAACAAGCTGCGACATGTTTAATTACTTCCGGTCGCCTGAACCTTTTGTATTCATTGTTATTATGCGTCGAACATTCTAGAGCTCTCTGGAAGTTAATGGCAGCTGTATAAAAGGGACACAGCTATGCTCGGGAGTTAGTTACATGGAGAGACATATAGAGACATTCACATAGAGCGTTAGTGAAGCACAGCAATATCGTGGTGAACGTATGCAGTATAGTGTCGAGTGGAGGACTCGGGAAGTTACTAGTTAACTGGGATAGCTGTGGAAGTAAATACTCTGTAGTATTGAAGAGTATTGGGAAGCTAGGTATACGAGGACAGAAACGGCAAGTGGAAGTGGATACTCGGCAGTGGTGTTGAAGAATTGTGGCATACGGACAGTCGGTGATATTAAGTCTGTGGAAGAGAGAGAGTTACATAAATAGACAGATAGTGAGGTGAAAAGTGTGACTACTGTCCGAGCAGTTGAATATACAGACACTGTTGAGTCAGTTGAGTATATAGACGCTGTGAAGGTCGGTAGGCGGACAGTTAATTGGTTAAATAAATAAATAGTGACATAAATAGTCGAAATAAATAATCAGTAAGATCGTATAAATAAATAGTCGTGTTATTTGTTTTAGTAAATAGTGTTAGTTTTATCTAGTTAATTATAGTTTTAGGGTTAATTAGTTGTTTTATAATTGTTTAATATTAGTAATAGTTATTTTTAATTATTTTTAATGTTTAATTATAGTTTAATAAACCTTTATTTTAATTAATAATAATATTTACACCTCACCCAAATAAATTAGAAAAACGACACAGTATAATTTGACTTTTGCTAGTTGAATATTTTAATTCACGTAAAACTTGACCGTGTAAATATACTTGTAAGGTCACTTATAAAGACACTTTTGAAGTCACTTGAAAAGAAAAACTTCATTGTGTAATTCACGCTTAAAATAATTTAAACGTCAACTTTCATTGGCTAGTCGTTGTATACTACAGTTTCTTTTATTTCTTATTCATAGGTGCAGTCGAGGCTATCGGCTTGATCGAAACCATCATGGACCACATCTCCTATGCTCTTTCTTTATCCCCTGTTCAGGTGCGTAAAGCTAACTTCTCTAGCAAGGCAGAAGTAACACAAATGCTTCCAACTGCTCTGAAGTGGATGGAGTACGACAAGAAAGTCAAAGAAGTCGAGGACTTCAACTCCAAGAACCGGTGGATGAAGAAAGGGTTGAGTATAGTGTCGATGGACTATGCCATGTTGTTGTTTAACCCCTTTAGCGCAATCGTAGCAATATATGCAGGTGATGGAACCGTCTGTGTGAGCCATGGTGGGATTGAGATTGGACAGGGGATCAACACTAAGGTAAGAAATAAATAAATAGATAATTATATTAAATTTACCGCCAAATTAAATTAACAACAGAGTATGTGCACTGATTCAGGCATACAAGACTTAATAAAACGACGAATTTTCTTTTGTTTCAAAACAATATATTATTCATCAATAATAATATTAGATATTAGAACCAAAATCCCTTTTCTTAACTTTCGAAGCAACTCTACATTTAGATAGAAATAAATAGTAAACAGTGTCCGACTGGCCATTGTGGCGATTTGCCGATCGCCACAGGCCTAGCCAGCAAAAGGGCCCAGTCTAAACCAAACCTGTATAACTTTTATAGTTAATATTGGTTAATATAATAAAGAGAAAAATATCTTAAAGAACTGATTGTAGATCAAGTGTATAATGTAATTCAGGAGTCTGACTTTAACCAGAGAACAAGCGTAAGTCAAAGACAACTACATGCTAATGAGCCCTATTCTCTAACTCGGTAGTTAATTTTTAATCACTGGTTAAAATTTTTATCCAATAGATAATGATTTGACAACTAAAAATCCCCTTTTTTGTTATATGTCAACATACTTGATTGGTTTAATAATTAACCAGTAGTTAAAAATTAACCACTGAGTTACAGAATAGGCCCCAATATAGACATACTTCTATCCCTGTGTTCACCCAAAGCTAGTCGTCACCCCGGTCGTTAACCAATGTATTCTAAAAATAGAGCTCAAAGGACATGTGCAAAATCTATAAGTATGTAAATATAAAATTTGGGTTTTAAATTCTTTGTGGTTTGATATGACATTTGGCTTTTCACATAGCAGACTTTCATTAGCAGATGCATAAAAAAGATTAAATACAGAGTTAACTAACTCCATTTTTATTTCGGGTTACAATTTTTGATATGAAAACTATTCGTAAAACAGAATCAGGGTTGGAATTAAATTTTGCAACTGTCATTTTAATAACATTTTTTTCTCTTTAACTCTTGGGATTGTATTGAGTAATTCAGGGCTTGGTTTAGGTCATCGTGCAAATTTTCACAGAGAATACAGGTATTTTAGTGACTGAAATATTTTTAACGTGTCGTTTGACAGCCCAATTGCGATAGAAAGAGATAGCTGTTAAATAGAAAAGGTCTATTCCTTTCACATGAGCTGTATTTATTATTATATAATTATTATATTACAAGAGGTGGTCTCCTGTGGATCCCCGTACTGCGACCTGTACATCTATTGTACCCTCCAGATTTACTCCTATTCTAGGAGTTCTGTTTGTTTAATAAACTCTAGGGTTTTCTTTAGATCAAATTTTTTTAGCATTTACTGCTGGATCTTTTCTGCCCCCAGGATATTATATCTGCTGCTCGTAAAGGCTTCACAGTGACATATAAGGTGCTGAGGGGTTTCTTCCTCTTCACCACACCCCCTGCATGTTGGTTCTTGTGTTAGTCCCAACGTGTGCAGGTGTTTGTTTAGTAGACAGTGTCCTGTTACGAGTCCGAGTCCAGTTATAAATCTAACGTCTTGTTTGCTCATTAGGAGTAAACGTTCCGTTCTTTTCTTGGTTGGTTTATTTAGGAAGAGCTTTGAGTGTCTCAGCCCTGGTGCCTCCAACTAGTAATTCATGTGCCATTGATTCAGCAATGTTTTTATTTCCAGCTTAACTGTCTCAGCTGAGATTCACATGAGCTGTAGAAAACATCAATTTCCTCAGCAACCTTCCTTAAAGTGATTCGGCGTTACCTGCTGTCCTATTGAAAGCTAAAATTAACACGGAATTTAGTTCTTAAAAATATGTTGCCTTGAAAATTCCTATTACATAAGGAAAAGGAAATTCTTAAATTCCTCTCCAAACTTGATGAACACTAATCATAAAATACCGTCGATGCAAATTTTGCTATCTAGCACAAGTAGTTATCTGTTACGATTACGTTTGACAATATTGTTTCTTACAATTTAAACATGATTCTGGACAATTATTATGAAGATATCCTCTTGTAGGTTGTTCAAGTATGTGCGTACGAACTAGGAATCCCAATGAATATGATATCTGTAAAACCAGCCAACACTCTGACCTCTCCAAATAACTTTTGCACGGGAGGAAGTATCACCAGTGAAGGAGTTTGCTTGGTAACATTATTACTTCGCTTTTATAATTGTCTGATCTCAATATATGGTCGTTGCACGATATCAACCGATTTATGTCATCAACCTGCGAAAAATATGAAAAACTAAAAATCCCAAACGTTTGAAATGTTTTCGGAAAATATTAATTATTTTAAATCTTTGACAAGTAAATTTACGTTATTAAATAAGAAATAAAACTGTAAATAAAACTTTATTTGTATGAATCTTTTAAATATATTTTTATTAGCAACAGGCATGACATATGACATTGTAGAAAACTATATTATAATATGATCCTCGACACCCAATGTTCGGGCAGGAACCAATGCGGTCTCGGCTAAAATCAAGACACAGATCCTCATTTCAGTGCATCATATGACAGAGACCAAGACTGCTACAAGACTCTTAATGTGGGATGAGTCATTATAGCCAGAAGATAAAGCAATGGGTATCCTTCCAAATGAAAAACTAACACCGGGTAATGACCGGAAATGGCCCATTTGGAAATCTTTAAATTGCCTACGAAGTCAAGTAAGAAAATGTGTAGAAAACATGTTCAACTGGAGGTACCAAGCAGAACCCACTTTATGTCATTGTGGTCAAGACCAAACAATGGTCTACCTGCTCACGTGCGTCAACTTAGAAGAGGAATGCACAAGAGAAGATCTGGCTAAAGCAACATCAGCTGCTGTAAACTGTGCAATTTTTTGGATGAATTTAGCTAGGCCACTTCTCTGCCAGTTTTTGTGGACAGTTTTCCTCTGGCATTAGGAGATAATCTCCGAAGAAGATGCATACTCTCCGTCCTAGTTTATGCCGGGCGATGCATCGGACCTATGGTATCCAAATTTGACTATTTACATGGTTTTAAAATCAAGTGCTCAGCAGATTCATTCCATGTGGTCCGAATGCGGTATTTTGCTACCGAAAATCGGTCACTTCAGTTTGTAAGGAGTGAGAAAATTTCTTGTAATGTATTATATATTTATTGTGTATTTTGTAAAAAGTAAATTAAATAATGAATGTATTTGAATAATGAACGTGTCATCCTTTTAAAGAATTATTTTTGTGGAAACAGTTATCGAAGAATACGAAATTTATTTTCCATACAACAGATTACATTTGACGTTTATTAAGAATTTCTAAAAATTAGAAATAAAGAAAAGTAATGTCATGGCTATTGCTACAATTTAACAGATATTTTGAAATTTCTTTTTAAAATTGTGAAGAAACTAGAAACCTGATAAAAAATATAAAAACAGTTTTATAATCAGCTTTCAATTCTATACAACTTTTTCCTCTACAGGTTTTGACGTAAAATGAACATGGAGAGCAGGAAATTGCATAAAACAAAAAACCTATGTTAAATCCCTATTTTCGCACGTGACTGTCAACCCCCTGTATATCTATATACATTGTAGTGGCAACTAAACGTAAAGCGATCCAGTTTCATATAAATTAACTAAAAAGTTTACTAACTTTCTACTGATGACGTAAATCGGTTGATTTCGTTGAACGACTATATTAAATTTCATTATATGTGTTTATAGTCAATGATTGTGGCGTGTAAGACACTTCTGAAACGTTTAGCACCTGTGAAGGCTAAAATGAACCATCCCACATGGCAACAACTAGTTTGGCAAGCATCACAAGAAGGAGTAGAATTAGTCGCTACGTCTTTGTACGCATACATAATATAAATACAGGATGATGTAATATGTTTTATCCTCTGTGTCATATTCAGTTAAGCTTCAGATATAGTCGAAACGTATTATTTTGAAATATTACGACTCCGAAGGAGGAGTACTATTCTAAAATAATATGTTGAGTGTATCAACATCAATATATTCTGATAATATTGAACACACAAGTGGTATTCGTTGGATTATACAATGAACAAATTTGACAACAAAAATAAAATATTTTTTTGACGTTTGTTGACAAATAAAACAAAATGAAAACCAATAATAATCATTGTTTTAATTGTTATTCATATTTATTGTTATTTTTCGTTACCTAGGTAACTTAAAAATTTACGCACGCCTTTGGGTGTTTTAAAGAGCGATTATGATGCACATATAATAAAAAAACGGTTATACCACGTCGTCAAGGGTATATTCGCTTATGAATACATGGTATCTAAGTAAAATTCTCAAATGCCATTGGCTGAATTAATAATGAATTGTATAATCATAAAAACATTCTTGAAACCTAAGTCGATGGGTGTTTTCTTTACAATATCTAGAAATATGAAATATAGAGGATAATTTTTTTAACTCATCCTGTTAATATACTCGCATGTTTCTCTTTTGTTAGTAATTTGTAAACTGTTTACATAATTATAGCCCGATGCCAGTACCACCAATGCCAGAAAATAAATTGGAAAAATCGCGATGCGCAATAAACTCAAAAAAGTAAGACAAATGATAGTTTTATGAAAAGCGGGCCATAAGAACAGTTTTTCCTTGTTCAAAAGTGGTCTATTAATTTTAGACATAGAGTATGTTTATATCGACGTCCTTAATCAGATTTAAGTGGATTTAGGATTAGAAATCGTATTTAAGAAAACTATGTAAACGATCTGGATTGAATTTAGAATCGGATTCTAAATTGACTTTACCAACGAGATTTATACATAAATCCGATTTAAGGCTTACATTTTAGCATTAGCATTATGATTTTGCAATAAACTTTACATTACGTTGCCTGGTACATGTACTTCTCAGGGAAAACCAATAAGAGTAGGCCATTTTTTCTAACAGCGGCACGTCATTCATGTTGACATACAAGGACATATAAAATATAGATATGGATAGTGATACAGACGTTGTCGTATTTTCAACAATTTTTATAAGTATAATTGCTTTAGCAATTAAATTTAAGAAAAGAAAGAAAAGGCGTTGGGGAGTCCGACCTATTTTTGTATGATTCCATTAATTCAATTAGTTTTTTTCAAAATCGTTAATTTTTACTTAAATGTGACAGAATTTTTTGAAACGTAAAATTCAAATACATGATTATCGCCAGCGGCAAGCTACCAATTGGTCGACATTAGCATTATGACTTAAGAATTTAGAAATTGGCGTATTCTAGGGTTACGGCATAATGCTAAGGTTAATGTTACAGCTACATATACCGTAGCACGCATTTGTCTATACTCGAATTATTAATGCAAAGTCATAATGCTAATGCTTTTACTTTCGCGAGATAAACAGTGATTTAACAGAAAATTCAATAGTAGGTACTGAAACAATGGTAAAAAACGCAGAGTATACCTTGTTCCATTTAAGCCATTCAGTATTGCAGAGCATAGGGAATAGTTTTGACCTCTCTGATTGGCTGAAATTGGAGACAAGAGACAAGTTTATCCAATGTGATGTCGGCTACTTCAAGTTTGCGCTGTTGCCAGGTCCATCTACCGAATGGTTTAAATGGAACAGTGTATAATTTAGTTATCTTTCATGGTTTGACAGTTAATATATGTCAACGATAAGTTAGTAAAATTATTAGAAGAGCAATGGGAAATCCGTGGACGCAACAAGAAACCAAATATGTATCCTGGAAAGAAAAATAATTGATTTAAATAAATGTTAGACGAAAAATCTAAGTAAATGTGAAGTCAAAATTGTCAAAAGTCAAAATTAATAATATGCCCTGTTCCATTTAATCCATTCAATAGATGGCACTGGCAACAGCGCAAATCTGAAGTAGCCGAAAGTACATTGGGTAAACTTGTCTCTTGTCTCTAATTTCAGCCAATCAGAGAGGTCAAAACTATTCCCTATGCTCCGCAATACTGAATGGCTTAAATGGAATAAGGTATAGCCAATAATGTTGTACGCATTCTATGCTACTGTGCTAACAGTGTCAGTAATAAATCCAATTAAACTATACCTTTTTCCATTTAAACCATTCAGTATTGCGGAGCATAGGGAATAGTATTAACCTCTCTGATTGGCTGAAATTAGAGACAAGAGACAAGTTTACCCAATGTAATTTCTGCTACTTCAGATTTGCGCTGTTGCAAGTGCCATCTACTGAATGGCTTAAATGGAACAGAGCATACAGTAAATTCGAATGTACTTGATCGGTTTAAATTTTTCTGGTATAAAGGTACATTCACAAATAAAAATTAGGTTTAGATTTATGGTTTATACTTCAGATTTAAAGACCTTGGCCGCAGATTATGTTATGATTCCATTCACACTTCAGAATTTAGTGTCTCTAAATCCAAATCATAAAGCTAAACGTTGCAAGGTCCAAATTTTAGGTTTATGATTCAGTGTGACATCACAAACTTCACCAATGATAACGAGTCTAAAACGATATAGAAATATACACCCATCTTTATTTAGTATTCACTTGGGGGATTCGGTCTTTAAACCAAATGCGAGAAGAACAAGGAGACAAAACTTAATTGCTGAAATATAAAAAATAATATGCACTGCGCACAGGTATCTGTTGAATACTGTTCTACCGATATTTTAATCCTTTTTTTGGAACATTTACATGTCAGTACAATCAATAAGGTTAAATTAAACTTGCATTTATGAATGACTTACTTAAATCTAAACAAAAACCATAAATCTAATTTTCATTTGTGAATGTACCTTTAACAGTCACTCCGATTAAGGACTTCGATATAAACTTACTCAATAATGCTTTAAATAAATGTTTTAGGCCCGGTTTTATAAAGCTCAAAAATCTTCACTTAAATTTTAGTTGCCAAGTAAATTTATTTAAGTGGAGATATGGGTTTTATAAAGCGTTTTTAAATTTACTGAACAAGTAAATCTACCAAGTAAACTAAGTGGAGAATTTCATGCTATTAAATTTAAGTAACGATTTTTATCGGTGTATTTTCAAATAATTATAAAACTAAAAAGATATTATAAGAGAACAATAATATGTAATATACATATATTTACATACTTTACAATATTATTAATTTATTTTATTTTAAAATTAGTTGGTAGGTATCCACCTGTGAAAAATTTGTCTGTTTGACATACGGGTAATAATAAATTGCAAATAACATATTGTTAACACTTTGTCAAAAAATATGGTTGCAGTAGTTACTTAATTTACTTATTGTAAAAATAATAGTTTTGTGCTTCGCGAACCTACTGACGTGAATGATATATCGTCAGTTTCAAGTGATGACGAATTTGAAAACGAAGAACCCCGACAAAGACTTCCAAGAATCTTTAGAGATAGAATTCACCCTTTTGAAATATATAACGACGAATAAATTAGGATTCGATTTAGATTACCTAAACCAAGTGTCATACTTGTACTAAGTGATATTGAACTTAATATTAAACCATTAACATCACACTTTTCCCTATCAATAAAAGTTTTGCCCCGTTCCTGTCTTCTGTCCATATTTCACCTTATTTTCTTTCTATCAAACGCACGTCAAACTCACGTCAAACGATCAAAATCAGAAAACAAAACCATAAATACTGTCATAAACATAATCAAGCAACTCATAAATTTAAAAAAGTCATTTTCACACAACGCAACGAAAATTATATCTCCACTTAGGTATTTAATGGGTAGATTTTGTTTATAAAACCCAACATGTATTTACTGAACAAGTAAATTTATTCATCACTTAGTTACAATTCCATTAAATTTTTGTTTATAAAACCGGCCCTTTAGAGATTTAAATTCTACATATGATTCAATAACCATATTTCATTTTGTACGTTCCGTAACCGAACAAATTAAATTTAAAGTTTTATGAAAGTTATCTTTTATAGTCAGAAACATATCTGCCAAATTTTGTGTATGTGTTGGAGTCATTAGTCAAAATAAAGAATTAACCATTCGAAATATTACGTTCTTCTCACGTATTATTATTTTTTCATTCATCAAGACTCGGTGCAGGACCAGTCAACGAGTACCCAGTCCCCGGTGTTTGCTTAGCCCAAGTCCAGGTGGACCTCTTAACCGGCGACCACGTGGTCGAGACGGTCGACCTCCTGGAGGACTTAGGGCAGAGCATAAGCCCTGCTGTGGACGTCGGTCAGGTCGAAGGCGGCTTCGTCATGGGCCTCGGGCAATACACCTGCGAGGATTTGATATACGACCAAGATGGCAAGTTGCTAACGGATAATACTTGGTACTATAAAGTGCCGACGGTAAAGGATGTAGCGCAAAGCATGAGGATTATGTTTCGGCATGATAGTGACAATCCCAGAGGGGTGTTGAACTCTAAAGGTATGTACAAAATGATGAACTGTCATTTGTTAGTGAGTTCATGCCAGTGGAAAACCGCAAAATCCTGGCAGAAACTAGTAGAGAGACCTTGGGAACAAACCTATTAACTATAATTATGTTTTTGTTTTAGGTTGTGCTGAACCTGCGCTTTGCTTATCCATTAGTATACCTTGTGCCATCAGAAATGCACTTCAAGCTGCCAAGAAGAATCCTGACAAAACCTTCATTGACGTGGGTAAGTCTCTATGTTGCTTTTGATTTACAGTTTATTTGTCATAGGTACAAAATTTCATAATTGTCATGAAACATTTCATAATAATTATATCTCGGCTCCGGTGGCTCAATGGTTAGCGCAACAGCTCGTAGCCATGAGTACGCTAGGGGTTCTGGGTTCGAATCCCACTAAGGCATGGATGTTTGTATATGTAAACCTCTCTGTAATTGGGATTTAATTCTGTTGTTTTTTTTTTAAATCTCTTGTATAATATCGTTTATTTGTTTCAGTTGGACCCTTCACCACAGAGTTTAAACTAATGCACAGTTCCAGTAATTACAAAGATTATAAATTGTAGTGATTTTCATAAATATAAGGTGTTGGAATTTGTAGTTTTTAGAATATATTGTGTAAACGGTATTATATTTTTAATAAATAAATATTTTATAATGCGCTGTTTTAATATTAAAAAATCTTATGTGGTCAACACAGTCAGTTCTATGTATTTTGTACAAATTCCACCCAGAAAGTTTCTTGCAAAAGATTCCATATTTCCTAAATATTATCTTCAGTCAGTTCTATGTACTTTGTACATATTCCATACCGAAACTTTCTTGTAAGAGATTCTATAGATTTTCAGTAAAATTATAACTATATCAATTGCATTTGACACTGACATTTGAATTTTCTTAATATAGTAGACGTTTTCATAATTATAGCACAATTGGCTGCTTTATGAAATTTAATTTCATTGTATTTTTTTAACTCAATATCCATTGAATATGAAGTATAAAATGTAATCAAATCGTATAGAGAATAAAATATTCTTTAATATTTCTAATAACATTAAATGTGAAAAAATTATATTTAACAGTGTTTTTTCAAGAAAAACTGTTAAAATCTTCAAATGAGAGTACTTCCGGTCGACCAATTGTAGCCAAATTTAATCAGCTCTTTATATGGATGTAAAGAAAAGGAATACGCTAATATATTATTCTCATTAATATAAAAGTCTTAAATACCAAATTTGAGAAGTTTTGGATTATATCACAATATATTTTTCAAGAAAATCTGTTCAGAGCTTCGAGTAAAGTATCACTTCCGGTTTATCAATTTTATAATCTTGTAATCTTCTATTATATATTATCCTTAATGTATGATCGTAGATGAAAAAATCCACACACACACAGATATTTCTCTGAAATAATGGACCTTTCCAATTTAAGGGCTATCTTTTTCTATCGCTGCAAATAGTAAGAAAATGGCGTGAACAACTGCCAGTTGGGCTGTCAAACGAAACGTCAAAAATATTGCAGTCATTAAAATACCTGTATTCTCAGTGAAAATTTGCATCGTTAGACATTTTACCTTCAATAAAAGCTTTTGTAACTTATTTCGATAAGATTTTTTACAGTTATCCGAGATATGCTCACATTTTACGTCTAAGGCCCACTTTTACAATTGATGGATAAACTACGGTATAACTATCTGAGGTATAACTTTATCCTAGTACTTATACCTTCGATAAACAAGATTGTCTTTTACAATGCATTTTTATCTATCAGATAGTTATACCAAGAATTACGTTAAATCACTTTAGGTTGGTACTGCCACAATAAAATTATCTTCTTGGTAGACTATTTTTCTTCAATATTGTTATTATTTCTACCTTCTAATTTGCATTTTTCACAATGGTAAACGATATAAATGGTATTTTTGATTCTGATAGTGATGATGAAATACTTGATTGACATCTGTCAAACGTATAAATAACAACACATCGTTTGTGTTTACGTGGTATCCATAAGAACAAGGGATAAAGTTATCCGAGGTTTATACGACCGATTTCCATGGGATAAGAAATACTGGTGTTTATTCTATCTGAGGTTTGTCCGATGTTTGTAAAATACAATTTTCAATTTTATACCTGGTATAGCATTATACGAGATTTATCTAATGATTGTAAAAGTGGCCCTAAATGTTTTAGAATCAAACGTCATAGATCTCAGTTGTTCTTTAAATTGGAAAGGTCCATTGATAACTATCATTTTCATTTCACAAATAAACAAACAATATAGCAACACCAACAATCGACATAGAAACCATAGCATACCTAAAATTCACAATGCCAGCACAACGATAACGAATATACACCTACGAATTCTTGAATTTTGAAAACAGTATAAAATAAAACGTACGTACCATAGGTATAATCAAGATTATAGCACGGAGAAATATTTAATAATACATAAATAACTATTATTTAATAATAGTAGGCAAGGCTTCATTCACCCAAATTATTTTGGGACAGTTCCATTTATTATTTATCAGGTTATCTTGCAGATATCGCGTAATTCTAGTGAATCATGAATGTCGCGATATGCCAATTACCCCCCTCTTGAACATATAACGAATTTATATAAGGATGCCCGCAACTTCTCGTGCAGGTTATCCACTACATAACTTAGTGTTGTTTATTATTATTTTCACTTACTTTGTAAATCGTTTGTTTGTGAAATTGTCAGTTTCCGGTGGTTAGCGTGAGGAAAGAAAATGGGGCCGCAGTTGAGTGTACCTGACATTGAAAAGTAAGTTGCCTTCGCAGTAAATAAATGCTTAATGCAAGCACAACTAATGTCAATATTTCATAATCTTAAGAATTGATAGTGATGCACGACGGGCGAGAGTACTCTCGCATCTCGTCTCGTCTCGTTGCATTATGCGAGAAGAGAACGAGAGCGAGATTGCAGTTTAAAATTCGAGGCGAGCTCGATATAACAACTGCGGGAAGCGAGAAATCTCGCGAGATTCTCGCGAGAATCTCGCAATAAAAAGTATTTGTAACTTTATAGCTTTGATTCATGAATTCAATGAAAAATGCACCGTACAAGGAGTAGAGTTAACGCTAATTCATGCACAGAACACGTAAATGTGAAAATTATATGAATTCACTATATTTTTTGAGTCTATTTAGGGTCGATTAGTATCGGTCTCTGAGCGAGAAAACGCAAAAATAAAGACAAAATCGGTATTGCATCCAATAGAACTAATTTTCTCTAAAATTTCAGCCCCTAGTTCTTCACAGTTAAAACTACGGTTAATAAAACTCTTGTCGCCCCTGAAAAGTAAAGGATGTTATATTAAGCGTCGATGAAAGCCAACAGGGAGGGAAGCGGAGTGATTGGTTGCCAGCGGGTTGCCAGTGTAGCGGTTTTTTATGACTTAATCTTACTTAAATAGTGGCATATATTTAATGAAAAGTGTATATACTTTTAGTTACAAAAAATTATTTTTAAATGTTTAATTCGTTTTACTGATGACAGAATGTGTTCTTATTGAAATAGTTTAGAGATGACAATTTGATGATAAATTTGATATCTTAGAGGTAAATTAAATTATTTACTAACTTATCACATTTTCTGGTGACCGTAAATGAATAAACATTATGTGCGTATTGAATTAATTTGGTGACCAGAATTTAGTGTTTCGTCTCTTTATTATAGTTATACGACTGCAAATACATGGAAGACGGTGGTAATTGTGCAAACTTGTCTCTTGTAGTTAAATAGTTACGTAAATACGGAGTGCGCAAGCGCTTATTTTTATAGCGAGACTCTCGTGCGAGAACGAGATATGACCCAAAAAAATTTGCGAGAACGAGAGCGAGATCAAGATTACAAATCCGAAAACGAGACGAGAACGATATTTTATATTTCTCGTCTCGTCTCGCCTCGCGTGCATCACTAAGAATTGATTTAAAATCGTAACAAGAATATTTCAGTGTTTATAATATCAAGTACCTGTTTATGAAACAACATTCTGTACAATAGGGGATTCCACCATTTTTTACCTCTCGCTAAGAGAGGTATTGTATTCATGCTAAAAATCGCATATCCAGATTTTAATGAATAAGCACGTTTTAAGGTCCCTAGAATCCGATTATAACATTTTTACGATGATGTCCGTATGTGTGTGTGTGTGTGTGTGTGTGTGTGTGTGTGTGTGTGTGTGTGTGGATGTGTGTGTGTGTGTGTGTGTGTGTGTGTGTGTGTGTGTGTGTGTGTGTGTGGATGTTGGATTCACTATATCTCAAATACTATAAGACTTAAGACATTTTTAACTACGGATTCCTCAATCTAACAATAATGGGAAGAGTCAAGTCAGTTTTGGTAAGAATTGGACAACCGGAAGTAGTAGTTACAAGAAAAAAATCATCTAAATATTATTAATCGAAAATTTATATAAATACTTATATTAAAGAATGTTAAATTCTTTATTCGATAAATATAAATTCATTATTATATCTGCTATAGATTCAGAGATAAAGAAATGCATATAAAATAATTTGATGTAAAAATTCTTAGATCAAACTACTTCAAGGCAAGAAATTCAAATGTTTGTAATTCACACATAAATGTCACTGTCAAAAATATTTGTATGCCACTGTCAAAAATATTCGTACATCATTATGAAGATTATGAAAATAAATAAAAAGTCAACAACGCAAAAGAATATACCTACAAAAGAATATAAAAGGAATTTGCGAAAGAATGACGAATAAAAGAAAAAGAAAAGATGGTAGAAAAAAAATCAGGATATTGAATATAAAGAAAATGTATGTATTGTACATAATTTATATTAAAATAATTATTTTGTAGTGAGACATGAATATATGTATTTGTATTTAAAAATATTTTTCGTTTTATGCGTACAACCAGGTAAAATATCTGGCGAGAGGTTATGTGTTGGCCACATCAGATTTTTAAATATAATTTCATCTGAACGTATAACTAAAACTAAGACTGTTGATGAAAATCCGGTGAAAAAATTCCTATTAATAAGCAAGTTATAGTCCCCCGAAATTTGAAAATATAGATGTGACGTCACAAATATAAGTTTGTATATCAAACTGTTTTCTTCGTGGACCTAAATGTTCTTGAAATATATGCTATTTCTAAATTATATTTATAGAAAATAAATTAATAATATTATACTGTACAAGTCTACATAATTTATAATTGAAACTGTATTTGAATTATTAAGTTTAATGCAAAACATTTATATTAAAATAAAAACTGTTTGAGAAATACAGTACTGGAATTATAGCCACGCCTCCGCTATTTTAATTTCTCTACTTCCATTGGTAGTAGGCTCCTTCCCCTTACTGAGTATTCGTTATATATTTATAGGCCGTCTTTGAGTCGCTAATCAAAATAATATATATGGAATTCATATGAGTGACGAGCTGCTATAACAAGAAATTCCTTATTTCCGAAATATTTCAATTATATTGTTTTATTTCTTTATTAATATTTATTATTAAGCATATACTTTCAATATTTTTTCCTAATTTCAGTTATATACATTTGAGCTTCAAGTAAAGTGCCATTTCCGGTTATCCGATTTACACCAAAATCTAATGGACTCTTTCCGTAATAGAAAAAGGTCGAAGTACAAGGTCTCAAAATTTTCTAAATGATAGTATTTGAGTTAGAGTGGAGGATACACATATACCTACACATACACACAAACACACACACACATACACACACACACATATATATATATATATATATATATATATATATATATATATATATATATATATATATATATATATATATATATACAGACATCATCGTAAAAAAATTAAAATTGGATTCTAGGGACCTTAAAACGTGCTCATTTACCAAAATCTCGATATGCAGTTTTTAGCACGATCCCTATACCTCCCTTATCAAGGGTAGCGGGAGGTAAAAAATAATTCAAGAAACCTATTAACATGCTTTTAATTCAGGGCATGCTGTTAACATGTAAACATTGTAAACATGTGAAGCATTTTTTATATTTTCTGTAAAATTGTCAGGTTCATGCAACGAAAATATTTATAATGGCATTAAAACTATCAAGATTTCCATAATGACAAAATTACTTTGAAAATAGCCTTATTATGTATTACTACATGTCTAACTACGAGAACATGTATTGTTTCCAACAATTAACTGTCCCTGAATATTGTAACATAATTTTCATTACTTAGAAATTAGCTCAACTAGCACATACACATGTCATATTCACTGATTACTGTTTATTTTTACAAATGACAAATTGAACAATTAACTATTTGTTTCAGATATAAGGAAATCAGTTTTACCGTACAGGGAAAACGACATCATGGTAAAAAATACTTCTAATAATTTGCAATATTGCCTGAATCATCATCACTGAATTCGGAATTAAATAATGTAATGAGCAAATAAAAAATATTTGTTCTCATTTAAAATAAAAATCTGATGTGGCCAACACAATACCTCCCGCCATTTAAAGCCCGAGTCACAAAAAAGATTAAGTTAATCCTTATTTTTGGATTAACGAATTTTACTCTAAGTTTATTTCTTAAAATTTAGTCTAATCTAATTCAAGTAACTACATTTTTTTAAACCCCTCAACGGTATTAAATCCCAGTTACAGAGTAGATTCACATTGAAACACATCCATCCCCTAGTGGGATTCGAACCCAGAGCCCCGAGGGCACTCATGACATGAAGCGTTGCTCTATCTAACCATTGAGCCACCGGAGCTACAATAAAATGAAAATTAAATTTTAAATACCGGGATAGAATAGAATTCACTAATCCAAAAATAAGGATTAGCTTAAACATTTTTGTGAATTGTTCATTTTTATTCATCTAAATACATACCTACATATTTACTTATGCTGGAAACTGTATTGAATTCCTTTTCTATTGTTCTATTTACTTTTTTCTTTTTAAAACGTTCCTAATATTATTTTGAAATGATTAGTTCTTTGATAGTGACATTTATCTGTCAGTTACATACATTTGAATAACTGCGTTTTGTTTGTTTAAAGTGTAGACTCTGGTATTTAAATTATAGATAATTTTATAAATTTATCCATAAAATATATAGAAAAAGTATTAATGCAAATCTATAGAAAATTTAAAAATCTTTAGTTCTTATAATAACAATAATCTCGAAAAAATAATATTTAAAGGTTTCAAAATTTTCTGAATGATAGTATTTGAGTTAGAGTGGAGGATCCACACATACACACAGACATCATCGTGAAAATGTTAAAATTGGATTCTAGGGACCTTAAAACGTGGCCATTTACCAAAATCTCGATTTTTATCACGATCCCTATACCTCCCTTACCAAGGGTAGCGGGAGGTAAAAAAAGTTAGGTCCCGTATTTTGAGAACCACTTTAAATTTTTCTTGTGAAATAGAAATTATTTGCCCATTTAACCGTCTTTGTAGCTCTTATAGTTCTCGAGTTAGCTATGGTGGCCCATTTAAAATAAGCAGCCTCGGTATCTCCTTTTCTAGTGAAAACAGGCAACGAACAACGAGGACAGAAAATCACTCCTGAAACTTCACTACTAACATATCTTCGAGATGTAGCTTTGTTGAAGGACACTCAATCCATGTGCCGAGAAGGAGGCTGTGGTGCATGTATCGTTACAGTTACCATAACACACCCACGTACCGGAAGAAAAACCACTCTTGCTGTTAATTCCGTAAGTAATTAATGACCACATCAGAAATGGATAATAATAATTATTTGTATTAAAAATAGGTATGAATTTGTTATTCATACAATTAATTATTTTACTTGTTACTCACTTAAAAACTTCATTTACCCGTTTTAGGATAGCCTATGTTTACAGGTACAAAAGTAGGCTGGTAACCAGGTAATAACTGAATCTGTACGTTAATATATTAATATATTATTAACGTACTGACATGTCAACAACAGTCTACAAAATGAAAATAAAATGAAATGAAAATATAATGCTCTCGATTAATACATACAGATAATGTTACTCTATCGTTCTTAACACGGTTTATTTTATCTTAAAATAATAAACGAGGAGTAAAGCACATAATTTGAATATTTGTCATATTGACATATGTCAAAATAATTGAACTGATGTATATCATAGCATTCTAAAAGTTGCATAAATGAGAGAATTTTAGAAATTATGATCTTCAGCGATGGTCGACTGTAGACTTAAGGCCACCAATGTAGTAACACGTGTCTTATTTTTATATAACATTTATTTTATATACTTTGACTACATTTTTTACCTTCCGTCACCTTTAGGTAAGGAAGGTATTGTCTTTGGTCAAAAAATTCGGTGGTAAATTTTTACTGTAACAGCAAGTCAATATGTTAATAACACGTCAATTCAAATCTTATTAGCCTGGGAAAAAACAAACATGAATTTGAAGTCAATTATTTTTCTAATAACTACCACTCGTTTTTTATCACAATGTCTGAAGTCACGAAAATTGAGTATCGAGCTGTTATCAAATTCTTTACCCGAGAAGGCCTTTCTCCTCAATGTATCAAAGATCGACTGGATGGAGTTTATGGGAAAAATTCACCATGTTATTCTGTGGTAAAAGATTGGTCGAAACGGTTTCGATTTGGGCAGGAATCTTTGGAAGGTGACGTCAGAACAGGAAGGACGGCGGACGTGGTGACGGACGACAGTATTGCCCTTATTGAAAATCTAGTATTAGGCATCATCCACGATCATTTAGCCATGAATAAAGTTAATGCAAGGTGGGTCCCCAAACACCTCTCAGCAATTCAGCGCCAACGTCGTGTTAAATGTGCTCAAAACTTTTTGAAGCTATGTGATGTAAACCCAACGGAAGTGTTAAAGACAACTGTCACAGGAGATGAAACTATAATTCTCTACTATGTTTCTTAATCCAAAAGGGAGTCGATGGAATGGAGGCGAAAAGGAGAAACACCGCTAAGAAATTTCAGTCTGCCAGTCGACAAAAAAGGTGATGGCTACGATCTTTTGGGGTGGAGAAGGCACTCTTCTTATAGACTTTAAAGAACGTAACACGACAGTCAATGGGGCTTATTATGCAACAATTCTGCATAAATTGCGACAAAATATTCGGGAATTAGACGTGGTAAACTAACCAGAGGCGTGCGTTTGCTGCATGATAATGCAGTCGTGACTGCGGTTTTGAACAAATTGATCATCCTCCTTATAGTCCAGATATGGCCACCAGTGACTGCTATCTGTTTGGAAAATTGAAAAAGGACCTACGAGGGCGCCATTTCAGTGACGACAAAGCAGTGAAGGCTGCAGTTTGGGCACATTTTTAAGACAAACCAAAATAATATTTTTTTAGGGGTATTGAATTGTTACTGAAACATTATAATAAGTGAAGTGATGTCAGGGGGGATTATATTGAAAAATAAAATTTAATTGCAAGTCTACAGCGTTTCTTTCATAGTTAGGTCAGAAATTTTTGGTACTGCCCACGTATGTACCTATACCAATAGTAAATTTATAAGTTAGTATAACTAACAGCAAAATTTATATTTTGCAGAGGAATAAATATTGTAGTTACATAGGTTGTTCATAATTGCAAACTGATTAATGTTATATTTATCGATCGCCCATATTTTACACACGAAATTGTAATTATGTAAAACAAATCTAATCAATGTTGCAATTATTAGTGGTATTTACAGTCATTATGCCTTCAAGCCTGCACGCAGCACACTGTATGATAACAACCTGTCTTTGTTCTTCCAGCAACACACAAATTAAATATAAAGTGATCACTAAAAATTAGAATTAAGTGTCAAACACCCTTCTTCATAGCACATGTCTTACAATTTAAGTTTGGGGTATACCTCCAGCGAACAAAAATCAGATATAACCCATTTTTTGGTTTCGTTCCCTCTTTTAGTGTCTAGTACCAGTTTTGGCATGCCATAATTGGGCTATCACCACGGTTCATGGTCTGGGAAACCGAGACATTGGCTACCATCCCATCCAGACAGCCTTGGCTAAACACAATGGCACTCAATGCGGTTTCTGCACCCCTGGAATGGCTATGAATATGTTCGCACTCACACAGTCCAAAACTGTCTTAACTATGGAAGAGGTCGAGGATTCTTTTGGAGGAAATCTATGCCGATGCACTGGGTAAATAAGATTATGTTTTACAGAGAACTGACCACACCTATACGTTCTTCACAATATAATTTATAATTCCTCACGAACACCCATGTCAAGAAAACCTAGGAATGGAAGTTCAGAAATTAAGATTTTTGCAGGTTTTCTGAAAATTGACTCAGTTTCTAACAGTCGCCAGCACGATTTATGCTAGGTAGTGATTATCTCTTCCCTAGAAATTATGTCGCAATTTTTTATTAGAAGAAATCTCGAGATATTAGGCCAAAGCTTAAGCAATTTTATAACAATATTTCAACTAACTGAAAATGCCGCTGACGGTTTTGACATTTGTTTTAATAATAGCCTACTTTGTTTTAAGCTGATTATAAAATTATCATCATAATACGAGGAGAATTCAGATATGACCCGGAATTTTATTTTCAGAATTTGCTAAAAACCAAACTAATGGCCCTAGCGGCAATTCCTTCTTAATATTCTTGCAATATGGTATCAAGAAGGCGTGCATAATGTCATCGTCACTTCAATTGTTTTTATTTAGTAATTGTCAAAATGACAGAGCAGGCAGTTCATGTTTCCATTGCGCAACCCACAAGAATTAGATTTCTTGTAGCTGAAGGTACCAAACGAAGTGATATTTTGCAAAGACTTCAAAGACATACATAAAATCACGCATTTCCCACTTAGTGGGTTAGCACAAACCCGAAAGAATAAAAATAACATCAACCAAAAAATAATCACTCTCTTTCATCAACATTCTTACTAACCTGACATCATACAACATAAATTCCTCACTCTTAACATATTAAAGTGGCCGATTTTTGGTAGTGAAATACCGCAACCGGACCACAATAATAGTTACGAAACAATCATCCTTCGCCACACATTCCTGTCTAAGCACACTTCTTTCGCCTCGGACATTTATAATCACATTCATACACGCTCTTCTTCTCTTCCCACTCGGAAACTTTCTCTCTTTTAGTACCTTATCAATCACATCATTTTCACCAAGTTATATACGCTTTACAAGCCGTTCACTCTTCATTCTCTCGACATGATCAAATTATCTCAACTGGCTCATTTCTACTCTCTTAACAACATTCTTCCTGACCATACATTCTTCATACTCCAAATTATTCCTCACGCGATCCCGTCTTACATATCTACATATACCACGTAAATACCTCATTTCCACGGCAGTCACTCTCTTTTTATGTGAAGGTGATGCATTTTTAAATTACTTACTCACCTGCGTCGAAACCTGGGTACACCATTTATGCTAGAATAAAAACGAGCATGTCTAGAGAGGCGCCATCCAAACTCCCCTAAACTGAAAAAAGCCAAGGTTGTGCGTTCAGCCGGTAAAGGTATGGCCACCGTCTTTTGGGACAGTGAGGGTGTTCTCTAGACCGATTTTTTGAGAGAACGACATATATTCTGGCTTGTTCACTCAAAAAGTAAAGCCTGCATTTCGTTCAAAAAGGAGAAACCGTTCAATCAGTAGAGTCATTCTGTTACAAAAATTTTGGATATTTTAATGATCATAGGGCCGTTTTTTTTTATTATCTGTCATTATTTTTTCATTTCTACCTTTAAATATTTTAATATATTCTATAATTTTATACATATAATATTGTTTTACATCTAATTAAGATCCTTTACGACAAAATGGTAATATATTTTCAATATTTTACCCCATTCCACATCTACATTATTAACTGGAGACAGGGACAAGGAAAGAGCCTCCACATAGTCAGTGTGTGAATACGTATAGTACACTTGGGCGTCCCCTGGGCAACGGATCCTTCCGGCTAATCTTTCCACTACGGGAGCATATGGCGGCTGCAGGATTAAACATAAAACTGAACCTTGACGTCAATCAACATAGAAGGAATGTCATTGTCTAAAGAAGAACAGTAATATGTTTTATTGTGTTTTTATAATGTATGCTGTACCTGTGCTTTTGACACGAATAAATAAATAATTCCGTTATTCGCATACTGCCCAATTGACTATAAATGTGCTCGAATAAATGCATTGGGAGGTTCTTCCACATCCAGCATATAGTCCGGATTTATCACCATGTGATTATCATCTCTTTGGACCGCTGAAAGAGACACTGGGTGGGTCAAAATTTCAAGACGATGATGATGTTGCCGAGTTTGTGCATGAATGGCTGCGCGTCCAACCAAAAACAATATATAAAAGTGGTATTATGAAACACCCAGAACGATGGCAAAAATGCATACAGTTAGAGGGTGAATACGTGGAGAAATAATGTAAAACTCATATACTTATTGTAGTTAAATAAAAAATTACAGCCAAATTCCGGTCTATATGTGAATTCTCCTCGTAGATTTGAATGGCAAAGTTAGAAAATCGCTATTAATTTGCTTTTCTATACAAATGTTTGAAATTTGCTAGAAATACTATTTAACCCTTTGTCTGCACTGTACTCCATAGTGAAATATCAAACAGGATTCGTTTTTTAATATCCACCCGTTATTACCAAAAAAAATTATATACGGTAGAATACCCCATTATGTTTTTTCCTTATCAGTTATCGCCCTATAATGGACGCCTTCAAGTCCTTAGCAGACGATGCGGATCCAACTTTGAAGAACAAGTTTCCAGACATTGAAGATCTGCGGATTTGTCAAAAAACAAAAAGACTTTGTGTAGGAGAATGTCCTGCCGAAAGTATACAACCATTTTATTTAGACCTGGAAGACAATTCACATTGGTATAAGGTGTACACTATACCAGACATACTAAATTTCTTTAATCATATTGGAAACGAAAAGTATCGGCTCGTTGCAGGAAATACCGCACAAGGTAAGATATTAACTAATGGTAGCAGGCTACCGGTGTCGGAAACGACTAGCTGGATTGTAAAACATCGCTAAGTCAACGGAAAGTTTGGCAATCTGGCCGCGTTTTATCCGGTTTACATAATAATCTTCTTTTAGGAATATATAAAATAATAGACTCTCCAAAATATTGGTTGGATATAAGAAGTGTGAGAGAATTGGTTGTTTATACAATAGATAGTAAGGACAATCTAGTATTGGGAGCCAATATGTCTATAAGTGACACTATGGAATTAATGAAAAAATTAGCTATAGAAGAAAACAAGAAGTTTTGGTATTTACAACAGATGTGGGTACATTTAGATCTGGTAGCCCATATACCAGTCAGAAACGTAAGGACAATTCTTTTGGTTGTTATTGTATTAACATTGGTTTAAAGCAAAGGCCAGAGTAATAATTAGTACACTTTGTCAATTTTAGATTGGCACTTTGGCTGGTAACTTATCTACAAAACATGATCATCATGAGTTTCCTTCAGATATTTTCCTGCTATTTGAAACCATTGGTGGTCAAATTACAATAGGTAATAACGCATATTTATTTATTCACAAACTATATAGTCTTATAGAGTAAGATCCCAGGGCCCCCAGACGTAACTTATTTTCTCAAAGATGAAATGTGTGTAACAGGGTAGTATTCATATGTACATTGAACGCACGCATACCTGCTAAGTTGGGCAGACGGCCAATTCACAGGTACCAGGTGCGAAAGGTAAGCAAAAATTGGACTTACTTCACTTAAATTCTGAAAGCTGATTTTTATGTATGGCTTATAGAATATTAGTACAAAATAATATTCAACACTCCCAGACACTTCCGCTCGGCCTTAACTTCCGACAGACGCTTTAAAGCTCACACAAAAATACATGAACTTTACTTATTTTCTCATGCTTGATTTTTATATATGTTACTTAGGGGACTATTTCAAACCTATATGTACACAGCCAGACAAATGCTAAGGGCCAAACATCCCCCCAGACACAAAAAACATTCTGCTATGAGTATGAGCGCGGGGGACTATACACGCGTTTCAGAGCGAGCGAGATAGCCATGTAAACTGATTTCCTCCTCTTAAACTTACAGTCTGCTCTACTCTACTGTGTGTTTGCACTGTAGCATCCTAAGTGGAATTTTAGTCCACAATTTTGAGAAAATAAGTAAAATTCATGTATTTTTGTGTGAGCTTTAAAGCGTCTGTCGGAAGTTAAGGCCGAGCGGAAGTGTCTGGGAGTGTTGAATATTATTTTGTACTAATATTCTATAAGCCGTACATAAAAATCAGCTTTCAGAATTTAAGTGAAGTAAGTCCAATTTTTGTTTACCTTTCGCACCTGGTACCTGTAAATTGACCGTCTACCCAACTTAGCAGGTATGCGTGCGTTCAATGTACATAGGAATACTACCCTATTACACACATTTCATCTTTGAGAAAATAAGTTACGTCTGGGGGCCTTGGGATCTTGGATTATTACATTTCACACTCGCCTAGATACTTTTATTAAATTTCATTATGTTAAATTATTATTATTATAACAATTTTGTCTATATTTTATAGTCCATGAGGATGGAGAAGAAGTACGTAAGACAGTGGCCGAATACATCAAATATGACACGAATAAATGTGTTATGAAAAGCATTACTTTACCACCATTAAACAAAGAAACACATTTCTTCAAATCTTATAAAGCAAGTATAAAAATATTGTTACAAGTATTGAACATAAAAGAATAATTGTATTCTTCTATAACACAACATAGTATACTGATTATAATCGTTTCTTTCTAGATAATGCCAAGGACCCAGAACGCCCACGCCCAAGTAAACGCCGGGTTTCTAGTTGAACATCAAAACCAGAAAGTGAAGAATGCTCGAATAGTTTATGGAGGCATTAACCCTAAATTCATCCACGCTACGAAAGCAGAACAATATCTTAAAGATAAGAACCTGCACGAAAACTCTGTGCTCCAAGGAGTTCTAGAACAATTAAATGAAGAACTCAATCCCGATCGGATACTACCTGATCCCTCTCCAGAGTGTAGGAGGAAATTAGCTATGAACCTCTATTACAAGGTAAGAGAAATGAGAAGAAATTTTATCGAGTGAACACAAAGTATTCATATCAGAAGTGTATTTAGTTCTTCTTAGCAACTGCTCCAGAAGACAAAATCGATCCAAAATTCCAATCTGGAGCTCTTCGCCTGGAGCATAAACTTTTGTCAGGAACACAATTTTATGATACTGATCCAACCATGTTTCCAATTACTAAGCCTGTTGAAAAGATAGAAGCCAAAATTCAAACTTCAGGTAAAATTAAATTATCTTTTTTTCTCAATTACAAGTACGCTCGTAATACGAACCGTATTACGAGCGTACCTTTATAATAAAAGTACTTTTATGGAAAACATTCCTCATAAGAATATATGTTGAACTGCGCTCCATAAAAGCTTTTTAATGTCTATAATCTTATTGTAGCAACACATCTGTAAATCTTATAAATTTCTATACAAACTACTCAAGCCAGCAAAAATACTTTTTTATCAAAGTATTAACTATTTTAGGTGAAGCACAGTATATTGATGACATGCCCCCAGTACCTAGAGAATTATTTGGAGCATTCGTACTAGCCGAAACAACACCTTTCTCCAAAATTAAGTATATTGACACTGCAGAAGCAAAAGTAAATTTCACTTTTTTATTTTTAATCCTTTTCGATAAATATTTTAATTATCTCTAATAATCTACCTCTTTTTAGTCTCTTCCAGGTGTAGTATCTTTCATCTCGTATAAAGACGTCCCAGGTCCGAATCTCTTCACTACATCTCTTAATCCCAATGAAGAAAAGTTGTTCGTGGAAGAAATTGTAGAATACAACGGACAACCGATAGGAGTCGTACTAGCAGATACGTATGAACGTGCTCTCCAAGCAGCAAATAAAGTCAAAATTATTTATGAACAGAGCGATAAAAAGGCTTTGTACACCATACAAGATGTACTAGACAGTGAAGAGAAGGATAATAGAATTGAAATGGAGGGAAGTTTAGTCCCTATAAAGATGGGTAATAATTGTTATTTCCTTTAAATGTTACAATTATTGGGATCTCACTTACATATATAGGGTGGTAGGTTTTCATTCAAAGCAGATGAATTTGAGTCTTTGAAATTGCTGGAGCGTTATCCTGATAGAACCGTACACCTTCTGTTAGCTTACCAGGTCGTTGATGTAACAAGTATATCCTATTATCCTGTAATGGTTTGACTCTTAGAAAGATAATCCACCGTTAATAATGCCTTCGCGTCCCAAAAAACTAAAGCCATGACTGCCAGCGGAAGGTACCACCATTGGTTTTTGGGAGGTGGTAAACCTCTACACTTCCACTGTTTCGACTGTTACTTTGATTCTGACTAATAGTAGTAAACCCATGTCTTATCTGTAGAAACAAATCTTTCCATAAAGATATCAGGATCTGCTTCATTATGGAGCAGAAAATCAAAAGGCGTCTGATCAATCGTCAGGGGCGCGGAATCTCGCAAAAAAATTGTCCTTCCTATATCATTGGTCAGAATGTTTTGAACTCGCTCATAGGAAATTTTCACAGTCTGCCTTTTTCCGAACCTTGATTCTCCGATCTGCCACTACCATATCGTGATTCAAATTGATGTTGTAAAATGTAGTCGCAAAGACCACTATAGCGGTTGGCGGTAGCAACCGTGTTATTATAAGTAGCGGTTTAACGTAAAATTTCGCAAAGATACTAATGGCAGTTTACATAACTTCATAAACATAATAGTGCGTTTAGTGCTGTCACGTCTGTGTCAGGTCGCAAACTTTTCAATGCGCCGTTATGAATATATCATGTCATACAAAGCTTCTAGATTTGTATTGGCATTTTAGGTAATGATGTAAAACAAGTCCTAAAAGGTACTATGAAATTATCTGGTCAATATCATTTCCACATGGAGACGCAAAGATGTATATGTGTTCCAACCGATGACGGTGGATTGGACATGTTTCCTTCTACACAATGGATGGACCATGTGCAAATGTCTGCCTCCAAGGCTACCAAACTACCCATGGACAAGTAAGAATTAATATAAAAGTTTCATATATTTCGGTGCTTTAACAACACTGTTTCGATCTACTATTTGTGGGATCCACCGCTTAGACATCTCTTTCGTCATCATTAACAAATTCTGTCTTTGGGAAAGTCTCCGCCGAAGTGTTGAATTAATACCATTTTGTCTTGCGGCTGCACAATAATCCATATAAAACATTTTGCAAACCTTTTCCGAAATTTTATATTGATGCATTTTGCTGTTAACAATTCCTGAATTTTACTGAAGACTGCAAGTTACTTTGCTTCCTAGGTATTTGAAGGAACTTATTTGTTCTATCCTCTATTGATATATAAGCAGATTCGTGAATAATTTCTGCAAATTTCACACTCACTGAATCAAGAAAACGTATTCCTGCTTTTATTTCTTCCTTAAGAATGTAACACGAGAGAGGTGCTGAAGAAGATGAGCTAATACTGCTTACATGTTTTTCCAACGATGACACTTTAACTAACTGGTGGACGCTTGGATGATTGGCGTACACGACTTTGGTTAAAAGGAAGAATACACACGCACTTACATTGTTTATACTTATCCACCCACATGTTGACTGATGAGGGATGAACACTTACATTATGGACCCGGACATTACTCAAGATTTACTGACTAAAGATTTATTTACATATTTACAACTTATTATTATTATTAATTAAACTACTCATAACTAAACATACTAATCAACTAAAAACTAAAGATGCCGATGCATCTTTAGGCCAAATACTCGCGTTCGCGGAACACGAGCCAAAACTTAAACTCTATATATTTACATAAGAGTACAGACGTCTTCTCGACGTGACAAACTAATGCTGCAATTCTGAACAAATCTGCAAGCCGTACAGATCTGTAAATCTGTAAAAAAACAACAAAAACGCATCTATTTTTGTTGATTAATATAAAATTATACATAAGAGTGGCAGCTTACATTGCGATTCTGTTCATTATTTACAGATTTACAACTTTCATTCGCTATTCATATCATACCCTTGTCTTATCACAAGAACATACAAGGTGTGTAAATAAAGTGATGAGACTGGCAGCAGATCAGAGGAACTTTCTACACTGTGCGCCTCCCCTTCACAAGGGGTGCACTCCAACATCTTATGTACCTATCCTCAGTGCGAGTGGAGAGTTGCTCGTGCCGTCGTGCCCACAGGTAGACTGGGAGAGCTTTGATTTATTTTTCTGGCTGCGTCACTAACGCTAAATTACAAGCAACCATGTCTCCATCACTGTGTGGTTTCCCAAGGCAATTGCTTTGAAGGAAACAATGTGGAATTGTAATTTTAGTTCAATAAAAAAATTATGTAAAATCAATCTCATTACTTTATTTACACACCTCATATACCACCGTTTGTTATGGACCCATTAAACAAGTTTGACTTATGATTAATAATGGCGCATTCAATGCTGCCAACCACCTAATT
The DNA here is from genome assembly GCA_963082715.1 of Harpalus rubripes. NCBI lineage: Eukaryota > Metazoa > Arthropoda > Insecta > Coleoptera > Carabidae > Harpalus > Harpalus rubripes. Next base: position 12,557,409 of record OY720460.1, read on the forward strand.
AGGAAAACAATGTTCCTTTGCTTTTAACTTTACCTCGAATCGAAGTTTGAGTGTTGCTAATCTTATAGTTCTAATTCCCTAGAATCAACGTAGTGGTCAAACGACTAGGAGGAACGTACGGTGCGAAAATTCTTCGCGCATCAATGGTTTCTACTGCTTGCGCAGTAGCTTCATACGTTTCTAAACATCCTGTACGTTTGATTTTACCAATGGATGTCAATATGAAAACCATAGGGAAACGGGTTCCCACGCAAGCTGAATATGAAGTAGGCGTAGATGATAAAGGAGTTATACAGTATCTCAAAACTAATGTATACCAAGCTGCTGGAATTGGAGGTAAGATATGGAGAAAATACAGAGTTAAAACATTGCTAGTCAACTCCTTGCTAATCATCCTTAGCTCAGCATCAGTACGGTGGGGTATTATTTATCCCAACGTAGTTTACAGCGACACATTGAAGCTTCAACGAGCACTAACTCCACTAGACTTTATGTATCTTTGTATTAACCCTTCCAGAAAACAGAAATGTCCCGAACTCAGTTGGTAAGCGAACAGGAATTGTTTTATTTGGTGCGCGCAGCTCGTACCCCACCGTATGGATCCTATGAAAATATTCAAAATCTAAATCTACAGAGAAACAAAGCTAATGAAGAAGCAGGTAAATGGTTTATAAATAATAAACTTATAATAAATCAGTCCAAAAGCCAAGATCTAATATTTAGCTTAACGAAATCAAATCATAATCAAACTCAACGTGTCTGTCTTTTGGGTATGAATTTGGACCCAAAACTTCAATTAAACTACCATATACAGGAGATATGTAGCAAATTAAGTAAAATAATATACCTTATAAGAAACATCAGGAATAATACTGATGCAAAAACCACAAGATTAACTTATTTTGGATTATTCCATTCTACTCTGTCCTATTGTATACTGCTTTGGGGACATATTTCATATGCAAATAAAGTTTTTCTTCTTCAAAAAAAAGTCGTGCGTATAATGTGTGGCACCAGTATATATGAACATTGTAGACCTCTTTTTATAGAAAATAAGATCTTAACTATGCCCTCACTTTACATATTAGAAAACCTATTGTACGTAAAGCGTAACTTAAATAAATTCAGTATGCATAAAGAATGCCATACCTATAATACTCGCACAAAGAATGATATTATTATTCCGAGTAAAAGATTAACTGCGTCTCAAAATGGTCCTGAATTCCTTTGTACGAAATTTTTTAATAAATTGCCGCCTGATGTACGTATGCTACCATATGCAAAGTTTAAAACAACCGTCATAAATATGCTTCTTGAGAAGGCATTTTACAAGTATCAGGAAATGTTAGAATAGCATATTATCCAATGTATACTATTATTGATTATGTACCATAATTTTATATTTTATTATTGTATTCAAATATCTTTTTTTGACTTGGCTAAACATTATGTATGTATTTATGCTTGAATAAAATTATTATTATTATTATTATTATTATAATTATTGGATTTAGCATCTTTTTCAGATAAATTTATATTTGTTATTTGTAGCTTTAGAAAACAATCAAATTAATGTTTTAGCATGATTTCTTATGAAAAAGGAGCATGAAAACTTACTGAAGTTATGGGCAGAAACAGAAAATGACGATAATATAGTGGGCCCGCAACTAGAACCAGCTTCAAAAGCTGAAGAGAACCATTTTAGTAAAAGTTCTGCAGATTCGAAATCCGGACAAAAAATTTATGATATACTCATAGATAGGAATACCTCTGCTGAATAAAGAAACAGAAGACCCAAGACAAACAACGAATATGTTGGAAAAGATATCTGTTCCAACATATTCATTGTTTCTCCCCGGTCCTCTTATTCTTGATTCAGCAGAGGTACATAGGGTACACCTTCGACTTTGAAGGAGTAAAAATTCTGGACCAAGAACCTTTCCTTCACAAGCGTCTTATACTCGAAATGCTATATAAACAGAACAATAAAAACAACATAAATTTCAGAATTGACATCCAGTACGATCTACTGCAGGATCTGCAAAATGTTTAAACCAATCCCATAAGCGGATCATTGCGACAATGCAGTTCTTCTAACGTGTAAATTCTAGTTAATTTCTGCAAAGAAAAAAAAAATTCAGTAGTCGCCATTGTGATAAGATTGTTATATTTAATTCAGACTTTAATTCTACTTATGACGTGCTTTATTTATTTATTAATTTATGTTTCGACGATACCTACATGGTTGATTTCACACAACATAATACATTATTATAATATAGTCTGTATGTGTATTGTACATGCCGAGTGCCTAAGTGTCAGGTCGCGAATCTGGGGAACCGGGTTCGATCCCGACCGATGCCAAATATTTCCAATTTTAAATGGCACAAAATTGACCCCTGTGGTGCACTCTCCACGCCAGCAATGAGTGCCCGTGAGGTGACGCCTGATAAGCGCCCGCACGGTGCAAATATTTCATCATTACCGAATTCTGTATACAAAGCAGATTGGCACACCCAGCAATGGGTAATAAGCCGTGATGATATATTTATTTATTTATGTATTGTACGTAAATTTACCTATGTAACACTACGTTTTCCCTTAGGCTGTCCTGATGAAGCTTCAACAGGAAGCGAAACGTTGACAATTGACTAAATAAATTTTACTTATTGACTGCATTCCTGCTTAATTCTTTTATCACTTATCCAGTCGCTTATCATCACTCACGTACATAGGTATATTTGAATCATAAATTTCTTGTTCGGTGTCCGAATCTGCAGATCTTTCACTAAGCTGATTCAATTCCTGTCCCACGATATTATCGTTATTTCCTGAATCTGCAATCATACCATACCCCACCGTACCAATAATGTAACTAAAGCCCACCGTACCGACGCGTGCTACATATCACCCATAGAGACTTGTATGTAGGAATTTCGTTTGCTTTTAGGAAAAAATGAAACAATGGTGCACGATATTCCCCATTATATAGCCAGTGCATATAGTATTGATACTTGGGACCTGAAGGCCTATAATGTTAGCACAGACATGCCGGGAAGCGCATACACGCGATCACCAGGTAACATCATTATTATTTTCTATTTTCTTTATTGTCTTTTATTTATAGAAAATACCAATCTTTATACTTTTCTTCCAGGGGCATCCGAATCCATCGCCTTAATCGAAACCATCATGGACCACATCTCCTACGCTCTTTCATTATCCCCTGTCCAGGTCCGTCAGGCCAACTTCACCGACACTACAGAGTTGCACCAGGTTCTTGAAGCGGCTGTAGCTTGGTCAGAATATTCCAAGAAACTCCAAGAAGTCGAAGATTTCAACTCCCAGAACCGATGGATGAAGAAAGGATTAAGCTTAGTGTTGATGGATTATAACTTGCTGTTATTTTATCCGTATAGTGTCTTTGTGGCAATTTTTGCAGGCGATGGAACCGTGTGTGTGAGCCATGGAGGAATTGAATGTGGTCAGGGAATCAACACTAAGGTAAGAGAATACGAAATATATGATTTTAATCCAAAATTACAACTTAAGCAAAGAACAACTTGCGTTTGATGTCTCTTTTATTTATCATTGATTTGATGTAGGTACCTATTAATTTTCAGATTGTTCAAGTATGTGCATACGAATTAGGAATCTCAATGGACATGATATCTGTAAGACCAAGCAACACTCTTACCGCTCCAAATAATATGATGACAGGGGGAAGTGTTACTAGCGAAGGAGTTTGTTATGTAAGTTTATTTTATCTCAATTTATGCATAAAAGTGTCCAAGAACTCGTAGAACTCATTCCAAGAAAAATTTGAGTCCACAAAATTGTACAATTTTCTTATATAAAAACTTTTATTGGAAATAGTTACTAAAGTGTACAAAAATCGTCATTAAAAGTTTAGAAATCGGCACTAAATTAATCCATTTTAAGATGATAGGTGGTTTATGGTTTTCGGTTCAACTCCGGTTCAAATCCTGAAGATCTCGTTGAATAGACTATATATACCGGGTGTCTTAGGCCAACCGACACATAGGGGATTAACAAGGAAAATCCGTTAATTGTGAAGAATACTATCACCCCAGTGTAAGATATTAATTTGAAATTTTGTATGCTTAACCGGGATTATTAATTCTATGGATTAGATTTTAAATCAGTTAATTTACATGTGTGATAATAGAAAAAAATAAGAAAAATTGTCGAATTTCCAAAATTGTTGTTCATATCTCGGTAAAAATAGTTCTCAAGCAACGGTTCAAATAGCATAAATGGTAGCGTGTGCGCCTGGTAATAAAAAAACTCAAAGTTTCGAGTTCGAAACCAGCCGACAGCAAAATTTATTTTTTAATTTTTATCATTAATATGTTTTTAATCTTTTATTGATATTTAATAAAATATATCTTTATTTCAATTATAAATTATATTTTAAAAAATCTAAATCACACTGATTATAACAAATATTCTTGGATTGGTTTAAATATGGACCAATTAATTGGCCTGTAAGACCTCTTGCCCTTACATTTTTTCTTCGGGGTCATTTAAAATCAAAAAATTTGTGCCATTATGAATTGACTACTTTAGAAGGTTTTAAAGCGGTAATGAGGAATAACTGCAGCCTTAATTCAAATCGACAGATAAGCAAAGTGAGACAATAATGTTATGATCGTCTCGAATTTTTCTTAGTACAAAATGGCGGTCATTTTGAATATAAATAAATAAATATATCATCACGGCTTATTACCCATTGCTGGGTGTGCCAAGCTGCTTTGTACACAGATATCGGTAGTGATTTAATATTTACACCGTGCGGGCGCTTACCATTATTTTTAAAAGTAAAAATTAAAAAATAAGTTTTGCTGTCGGCTGGTTCCGAACCAGTCTCTCCGGATTATGTTTGTTAAGAAGCGTACACGCTACCACCATACTATCAGGACTGTTGCTTGGAAACTATTTTTTTCTGGAAATGAAGAACAATTCTGGATTTTTTACAATTTTTCTTAATTTCTTCTAATATTACACTTATAAATTGACTGATTTGAAATGTAATCCATAGAATTAGTATCCCCATTGTCTATATCTTACACCGATTTTCTATGTTAATTCCTCATGTGTCGGTTGGTCTAAGGCACCCGGTATATATATATATATATATATATATATATATATATATATATATATATATATATATATATATATATATATATACCGTGTGTCTGTCTTAAAGGTGTACATAGGAGATTAACATGGGAAATCAGTTTTTTGCAATTTCCTGCTCGCCTAATTATTTTAAGCAAAAACGCGTCAAATAAAAGTTTTAGGGCATAAAATTCTGCATCAAAATCAATAAACAGAAATACCTTTACTTGCTTTGTAACGACAGAAATTAATTATGAAATTGTCGAAAATTATGTTGAAAATATCGACAGCCATGGAATTTAACAAAAAATAAATAAATGCTTGACGTTTTATCAAATTGTCAGAAACGTCAAATAAGTTAACTTAGGTTGTGACAGGTAAAACGTCAAGCATTTATTTATTTTTTGTTCAATTCCATGGCTGTCGATATTTTCAACGTAATTTTCGACATTTTCATAATTAATTTCTGTCGTTATAAAATATGCAAAGGTAATTCTGTTTATTGATTTACATGCAGAATTTTATGCCCTAAAACTTTTATTTGACGCGATTTTGCTTAAAATAATTAGGCGAGCAGGAAATTGCTAAAAACTGATTTCCCATGTTAATCTCCTATGTACACCTTTAAGATAGACACACGGTATATATATATATATATATATATATATATATATATATATATATATATATATATATATATATATATATATATATATATATATATATATATATATATGGAACCTTAGTAGTTCCTTGATACATATTTAACTATTTTGTGTTTATAGGCAATGATTCAGGCATGTAAAGAAATTCTAAAGCGACTGGAACCTGTAAAGGCTAAAATGGATGACCCTACATGGAAGGAATTGGTAGCGCAGGCACAGCAAGAAGGCGTAGAGATGGTCGCTTCTGCTCAGTAAGAATATTGTAAAACTTCGTAGAACCACTAATGATAGTTCACATAACCTCACAAAAAATATTGCGCGTCTAATGCTGCCCTCTTTGTGTTAGACCGCGAACTTTTCAAATGCGCTCTTGTAGTCTAAATAGGTGCACAAGTACACTTGTTGAAGCAAACTTACTATATTACCACAATTTTCTTTTTACCTCCCGTTATACCGTAGATAAGGGAGGTAATGTAATCGTACCAAAAATTCGATGGTGAGTTTTCAGTAAATAAGCACGAATTAGGGTCCCCACAACACGTTTTTACTATTTTTACGATGATGTCTGTGTGTGTGTATGTAGGTGTGTGTGTGTGTGTGTGTGTGTGTGTGTGTGTGTGTGACGATTTTTTCGTCCACGATAACTCTTATACCAAACTTCTGAATATATCTATTTTCCGTATTTAAGCTTCCTGCATTCATATAACGAGTTGATTAGATTTTGGGTAAAATTGGATAAATGGAAGTGATACTTTACTTGAAGCCCATAACAGTTTTTAATGAAGAATTATATTAAAATATAATCCAAAACTTTAAAATTTTAGTATTTAAGACTTTTATATCATGGGAAACAACATATTAAATTTCGGCTAAAATTTATCAACCAGAAGTGGTACTTTACTTAAAGTTCTGAACAGATTCTCGTGAAATATATATTGTGATATACTCCAAAACTTATCAAATTTAGTTTTTACGACTTTTATATGAAAGGTAACAACATATTAGATTTTGGATACAATTGATAAACCAGGAGTGATACCTACTTTATTTGAATCTCTGAACAGATTTTCATGAAAAATAAATTGATACAATGCAAAACTTTTCAAATTTGGTATTTAAGACTTTTAAATTAATGAGAACGACATATTAGATATTTTCTAAAATTGATAAACCGGAAGTACTACTTTACAGGAAGCTATAAACAGATTTTCTTGAAAAATATATTAAAACATGATCCAAAACTTCTCAAATTTGGTATTTAAAACACGTGTATAATTTGAAACATTAGATTTTGACTATACCTTAATGATCAACCGGAAGTGGTACTTAGTTTGGAACTCTTAACAGATTTCCGAGGAAAAACACAATAATATATAATCCAAAATTTGGTATTACAGACTTTTCTATTTATTGGAACAACAAATTAGATTTTGTTTACGAACGATCAATAGGAAGTAATACTTTACTTAAAGCTCATTGCTATTTTAAACATGTAATTGACGGGAGGTTATGTGCTGGCCACATCAGATTTTTTCTTCTTATTATCACTTTCCCTAGATTCAAAGGTGACTCAATAACCGATTACTCCATCCCCGGTGTCTGCGTAGCCCAAGTTCAGGTGGACCTCCTAACCGGAGAGCACGTGATCGAGAGCTGCGACCTCCTGGAGGACGTGGGGCAGAGCATAAGCCCTGCTGTGGATGTCGGCCAGATTGAAGGCGCTTACGTCATGGGTCTCGGACAATACACCTGCGAGGACTTGGTGTACGGTGAAGAAGGCCAGCTGGTAACAAATAATACGTGGACGTACAAGATACCGACGGTAAAAGATGTGCCGCAGAATATGAGGATTATGTTTCGCCATGGGAGTAAAAATCCAAATGGGGTTTTAAATTCCAAAAGTAAGAAAGATGTTGACAGTTTATACAATTATTGTAAAACGACACTACTTAAAAGTTAAAACTTAGAAGTCCTTTTATTTTGCCAACAAAATCTCATAGGTCTGATCTTCAACTGATTCCGGGAAAGAGGTCATTTTGTATTAGAATCGAAGAAAAACAGACAAAGATAGTGATCGAACAATATTTTGTCTATGTCAATAAATAAAATACTCGTATTAGAAAAATACAATAAAACTTTATATGAGGAGAATAAGAGTTACAGCCGTAGTCATAGTAACTGAGATAGATCCGGTTTAAACTAGGTCTAAATAGACTAGGTTTAAACTAGGTCTAAGTTAGACTATCCTGGACTTATTCATAATAAATTTTAGACCCAGTTTAAGCCTAGTCTACGTAGACCGAGTTTAGCCCTTGTATACATCTGGACATAGTCTGCGATGAATATGAAGTAAGCTTCAGATATAAATATTCGAATATTTTCAAATGACATTTAGTTGTCAGTGTAAAATTTAATACTTAATATTATTTAAAATAAGAATAGTATGTGGCACAACAATAAGTTTATAGAACCGTGTATTCATATGTACGAGTATACATGAGGAAAAATGGGAAGAAAAAGATTTATAAATTAAAATATGAATATTTAATAAATAAAATTGCTTGCGGCTAACGGCGGTGCTGATTTTGACAATATATCAGAACAGATAATTTGTAAAATTAACTAAAAATCACTTATTTGTACTCCAAATTTGTCTAGCACATTAATTTTTATATAAAAATATTTGACAACTACATGTAAGGTTTGAAGTATTTCGTTTCCGGGCCAATTATGATTTTGTCTAAATATGCTTCGTTTATAGCATTATTTAATTCAGTATTATCTTCACCTGAATCTCTGTCTCTCATTCATTTTCTAAAATTAAATACAAATTTCAATTATATTAAATTTGCAGATATGATAAAAGTATCTTCAGCATTGACAACTGATCTTTTTTTCATCTTCTACATCATTTATGTTGCACAAATATCTTGAATATCCTCAATTTTATTCATTTAATATCAAAATTGTCAATTTGACAATTAATAAATATTTTTTGTCTTACGAATGGAATTTTTTGAAATATATAGTGTATATATTCATTACAATAATATGACTTAGACCTAGTTTAAGCGAGGGGTACGCTCGGTCTAAATTTTAGACTAGGTTTAAACTAGGTCTAAGTCAACCGTTACTATGAATAAGAAAAAACCTTAGACCTAAGATAGACCTGGTTTAAACCAAGTCAGAATTGCTATGAATACGGCTGTTAGCATAGGCGCCCACAGGGGGGGTCGAAAGGGTCGACTGACCCCCCTTTCATTTATGGACTGTATCCATTTTTAAAAATAAAATTATAATTTTATTTTTTCATTTCAATGTATCATTGTATTTTTTAATAATTATTGGTAATATTTTCTTATATTTTAATCAAAAATTTATTACATACTATCTATTACTAAGTACGAAATAGCTGAAGTGTCAGAATGAGTAAATTATGTTATGTACTGTTGTTATATTAAATTATCTTCCGTAGTTTATTCTAATCATTTTATGATCACGTTCTTCTCAAAACTTTCACAATTATCGATTTTACTGTTATATAGAAATAAAGGAATAGAAAAGTAAATAATGAATAGACATTGCAAATTTATTTATATTAAAAGTACCTACGTATGATTAGGGTTGCCGTATTTTGTGTTATATTGTTACTCAGTAATATATTTTAATTTAATGCAACATTGTATTTTCAGATTGTGTTTCTGTAGTTATTGCTTATGCTCGTATCTCGCATCATAAAGCCTGGTAGAAGGGGCAATTCTACGCTTTTAGAGCGTACATACGCATTTTCGTCATAAAATATTGATTTTAATTTTTTAAGAATTTGTTAAATTTGCTTCATTGTAAAGAACTCTATATTATCATACTTTGCATTAGAACACGTTTGAAAATTATGAAAAATCTTTCTTACAACAAAAATTTCGACCCACCTTGTAAAAGAGTCTGCGGGAGCCCATGGCTGTTAGTGTTTTAAATGTGTCTCGAAACTAGTTTAATAAAAAGTCAGAGAAGTTTCTAGTATGAAAATTTGAGACGTTGAATCCTATTAAACATTTTTTATGACAGAAATATTTTTATTTTAAGCACCATATTAATCCTACTTCACTAGGAAGATTAAATTTGTCTCTGTTTTAGCAACTGGTGAACCCGCGTTAAGTTTGAGCATAGGTATCCCGTGTGCCATCAGAAATGCATTAGCTGCTGCTCAGAAGGACTCTCAGAATACTAACAAATCCTTCATTAACATGGGTAGGTCTCTTCATTTACGTATATTAGTCATACACGCAGGGCCGTTCCTAGCGGGCGTGCAATGCGTGCCCCGCACGCAGGCGGCCAAAAAGGTGGGGCGGCCGTCGTTACGTTGAACTTATAGATAACATAACAAAATATTTATAATAAATAACGTAAATATTTTATCAGATTACAATCTGTGCGAGAATGTAGCATAATATTTAATAAGTTTTATATTTTTGTGTTTACGAGGTGCTACCCAAAATATTCAATAATTATTTTCTGCCCGAGTGTCATCCTTGGGGAAACATCTGAGTAGTCAGTATGAATTTTTTCATGAGTGCTCTTTGACATGTTCGACAATTTTTTAATGGCGGATATTAAAAAGCAACATGTTAACATCAAGTTTTGTTTCCTGTTAGGAAAATCAGCATCAATGTTTGGGAGAGCTTAAAAAATTCCGGATCGATTTCTGACTGTTCTTTTAAATCCTAACATACACTCAAGTGGTTAGCCCTCTGGTCGTTGGACGCGCTGTCGTAAAGCGAATATCATCTTTAAATTTTCAGTCAAAATTCGTTGGCACAAACTCCAAGATATTCCAGTGAATACCTCCAACCATCGATTGTTCTACGCACGACGATCTGACACTTTTAACACGCAAAAACCACTCGTATACCCTTACGTGGCTCAAATCTTCCTCCCCGTAAGTCCTCTGAATAAATGCAACAGTTTCTGCTGCTGATTTTCTCTAACAGGAAAATAAACTTTACTGCCTGCCAATGAAAAATCGCTGAACACGTCAAACAGCGCTTTTCAAAAAAAATCACACTGACTGGTCAGATATTTCCCCAAAGATGACACTTGGGCAATAGATCCAAAAGGGTGTTTAGTGAAGACACTTACTGGGAGAAGTCGGAATTAGCGCCCTACCAACCGCCAGAAAATAATTCTCGGATATTGTGGGTAGCACCTCGTATGTATAAAGTATAAATATAAAAAATTGTGTTTTGTTGTGTAGTTATCGCGTAGGGGCGGCGAATTATATATTTGCACGCAGGCGGCAGTACCCCTAGGAACGGCCCTGTATCCACGAAATTATTACATTATTATACAGAGTGTTCCAAGATTAAATAAGCAAACTTAGAATTTAAATGAAGCACTTAAAAAAATGAAAATCTCATAAATACCAAATGCTTCGTTTCAAATAGTTTTACATGTTTGTAACAAGTTAGTAACTATTAAAGATTAATTATTTTTAAAAGTAGTGGGCGGCATCATATATGCTTATTTTGTCGATCTAAAATTAAAATGAATGAACACATTAAAACGTTATCCTTTTTTGTTTCAGATGGTCCATTCACTACGGAATTTAAACTAATGCACAATTCAAGTAATTATAAAGAATTTAAATTATAATGTACCTACCTATACTGTAACATTTATTCCGATTGGTTGTGGAAAATATGATAATAATGATATTTATTATTATGCAAATAAAATAGTGTTTAGTAATACGTATACACTTTCCTTATTCTGATTCTAATTGTAAAATCAGTGCATCATTTAAAATTTCATCTTTATCTTTGCTGTATTCCTGCTTTTCTGTATGCTATAGACATCTAGCGGAAAGATATTTAACCAACTTTTCCAATTTCTAATCGAGAAAACAGAACACTCGTTTCAGAGAATGACGTTCAACGTATAATATAAATACCTGATAGTTGGATAAATAATTTACGATTTATATTTTCTATCCCACCGACATTTCGAAAATAATTTAATTTAATTTAGTTTTTACGACTTTTATATGAAGGAGAACAACATATTAGATTTTGGATACAATTGATAAACCGGAAGTGATTTTTATTTGAAGCTCTGAACAGATTTTCGTGAAAAATATATAGATACAATAGAACTTTTCAAATCTGGTACTTAAGACTTTTGTATTAATAACAATGACATGTTAGATTTTTTCTAAAATTGATAAATGGGAAGTGATACTTTACTTGAAGCTCTGAACAGATTTTTGTAAAAAATATATTATGATATATTCCAAAACGTGTCAAATTTAGTATTTAAGGCTTTTATATAACGGGAAGCAACAAATTAGATCTTGGTTAAAATTAATAAACCGGAAGTGATACTTTAATTGAAGCTCTGAACAGATTTTCGTGAAAAATAAATTGATACATCCAAAACTTTTCAAATTTGGTATTTAAGACTTTTATATTAATGAGAATGATATATTAGATGTTTTCTAAAATTGATAAACCGGAAGTATTACTTTACAGGAAGCTATTAAACAGATTTTCTTGAAAAAATATATTAAAACATAACCCAAAACTTTTCAAATTTAATTTAAAACAACATTTGATTTTGACTATATCTATATGATAAACCGGAAGTGGTACTTAATTTGGAGCTCTGAACAGGTTTTCGAGGAAAAGCATAATAAAATATAATCCAAAATTTGGTATTACAGACTTTTTTATTTATTGAAACAACAAATTAGATTTTGTTTACGAACGATCAACCGGAAGTGATATTTTAATTAAAATCATCAATATTTTTTTTTTGTACTATACCGGGTTGTCCAAAAAGATGTTACCACGTACATGGGATTGACTTTTATTTTAATAAAATTGTAGCACACACTATGTACACAAGTCCAAATAAAGCTAGTGGACTCCTTCGACCAGTACTCTTTGGTTCTCAATGCATATGCAAAGTCTTTTCACCATACAGGCCATAGCGCGTTCACACATTTCCGTAGGTATACAGCAGACAACTTTTGTTATGCGCTCTTTAAGGACATTAATGTTAATAGGTCTTTCACCATTCCCCATAGCCAGAAATCTGGTGACCGTGCTGGCCAAGCCAAAGGTAGTACCATATTAGAGGTAACATCTTTTTGGAAAACTCTGTATAATATATCGATCGATATATTATTAGTACTAAAAAAAATTTAAATGGCAACATAATCTTCAAAAACATTTTTATTTTGTTCTTGAGTGGATCGTGTAAAAAACGTGATAATCATTGGGGTCGGTAAGTGCTCCTCTATCGGTATCGAATGTATTCAACTGGTAGGAAGCACTTACTGCCCTTATTACTTAAATAACTATATTTATTACATTTTACGCATAGATGTGTATTAAAAGACATACTTCACGTGCTACAATCACTGTATGACGCCACTACATTATGCGTGGGAGTATAATTATATTTGAAAATAAAGAATACACCATCTGCATATTTAATAAATTAATTAAGTTAACACCTACAATTTCCCAACATTTAATTATCTCTCTCCTCGCCGTACTCACGTTGGGAGTCCACGTGAGTAATACTCCCGCAGTCCCCCCTCATCGAAAAACACGCGCTGAGACTCAAAGCCTACTATTCAAACAACACTGATCGAAGGAGAGTGTGCATGTGAATTGTTGTACGCAAATACTTTCCGTATTACATGTACTAAAGACTAGAGTTTCTGGTTAATATTAATATACAGTTTTTTTAATATTGTGTATAGTGGTGTTTATTAGTGGCCGAACTAAGTGTCAGAAATGACGTAGAGATTAGACTGAAATAAATGTAAGTATATAGTTGTAAATTGTAGAATTCAGAAATGAATATTTTTCGTGTCTGAGTGTCTGGTCGCGAATCTGGGGAACCGGGTTCGATCCCAACCGACGCCAAATATTTCGAATTTTAATTAGCACAAAATTGACCCCTGTGGTGCACTTTCCACGCCAGCAATGAGTGCCCGCGAGGTGACGTCTGGTAAACGCCCGCACGGTACAAATATGTCATCATCATTACCGAAATCTGCGTACAAAGCAGATTGGCACACCCCAATTCTATAACAAAGTTGCAGAATCTTAGCAACATTGCTAAAAAAAATTAGCCAATAGGAACAAATGTAAAGTCTGTCATTTTCATATTTTCTTCAGTTATTTGCTATAGCTATGTTGCTAAAAGTTAACAACTTTATTAAAGAATTGGTGATTAATGATATTTTTTTAAATAATTTATTAAAAGTGTAGATACATATATTTTACAAATTTGATATTTTTCAAAAAAATACCTTTGAATGCAATAGTATATTGTGTTATTAGGAATAAAAGTGATACTTTGTGTGGCGAACATAGAAGTTTGCACGACGAGAGAAGCGAGTCGGACAATTGAATGCGATGCATACAAAGACACTTTTATTCCGAATGACATTAAATTTTTTTTTCAAACGCACTACTTTTCTTTTTACTCGCTAATTCTGTGTAGTTTCTATGGATATTTATTTATTTTGTTTCTACGCCGCCGGCATAGAAATTAGCTATTTCTACCTTGTAAATCAAGTCACAAAAAATAACAATTTTTTTTCATCAAACGTTAATAAAATGTAGTATTTTAAAACTACATAGAAACAAATAAAATTTGACTTTTCTGATAGTTACTTATAAGTAAATAGTGGCAGAAAATAGTTATTTGTTTAACAAGGGATGAAGTAGAAGGTTCACCGCCGAGGCAATGTTTTATGGACAAGGCAAAGATGAATCTTCGAGTTTAACCTAGGCCAGGCAGGGCCAACATACAACGAATAAAGTTATACGGGGGTCACGCTAGAATTATTGAGAATAAAACAGAGTGTTCATATTATTAGAATTTTAAATCCACGTCTTAAGAGTTCACAACCAAACTTGTTTTGAAATTCTTTCAAAATAATCTATTGCAGCACCAATCTTGTATTCAAAAAAACCTTCTACCCAGTAATTTTTAAATAAGTTCAAAAAATAGTCAATTTTACAACCTACCTGATTTTTCTTATTCTTAATAATTCTAGTGTGACCCTTGTTTTACAAATTTTTTTATTTTCTTTTACTATTTTTTAATTGAATTGCACTTTTTTTACAGACGGCATAGAGATGCAGAAACGTCATAGTAAGTATTGTAGAATGCATGCTATCTACTTTACTATTATATAATGTTCGTATTTGTTTTGCTTTTATTTTGAAGCGTAACGTTTATTAAGATGCGTATGTTTACGCGTCATATCAAAGTTATTGACATATGCAAACAGTAAACAGTCACCCTCAAAATGTACTGACTTACAAATATAGCCTCTCTCAACTTATAGTGGACGTACTTTTGCGGGCATTCAAAGCGGGCAGTTTCTTAAGTATGTCTTACTAGTACCTTCTATTGTTTATTAATGTCATGAATAAGTAGGGGAGACCGGTGTCAAATGTTACAAAATTAAAATTTTAATTTTTCACGAATTAACGTTACATTTCGAAATTATGAATATACCTATATGAGAACCTACCCACCTTAGTGAATAATATTTTGAATTTTAAACTTTTGAAAATGTGACAAATATAAAAGTACAAGGATTTTTAGTCAGATATTACAAATGTTGTAATTGACACCTAACTGGTGCCAATACTAACAGGGCCAGTGTTAATTGTAACAAATTTTAACAGTGATGTAATAAGATAAAATAACAGATAAAAGAAGAAATTATCGAAAAAATAAACATTTATTTATTACCACAGAAAATACAAAATTCAGATGACAACTAAAAGCAAACAAAATATATATTCTGTTGGTGATATGGACCATTTTGACCAATGCCTTTAGTCGCTAACGGAATTGCAGTTTAGGTAAACATAAAATAGGTCTTTCTTCGTATAATTTAACTTGCCCGGTATCCAGATTTTACATTTTCACCACAGCAACCAATCTCCTGTACTCAAAAAATATGGGCTAATACATATCAGAGAGTTTCCTCATCGGAGCCATATGAAGAGTAATCTGCGACTGTTACTTTTGGAACTCTTTTTCGTTTTTTTTTTTTGCTCTTCTTCTTGTATGTCTTCGATAGCAGTGGTTTTTTCTTGTAATTTTTATCATGATCAATACTGTACTTAATTATTAAACACGTTACAATCGACACCGTGGCATGTGTTACAACTGACACTGCTTAACTTTTAAAGATATTATTTGCTTTTTTGTATTTATTAGGTAATAATTCGAAATGTTTTTTAATGAAAAATAAAAGCAGATATCTCACAAACTGATCCTTAACTTGAAATATTTCCGAGCAGAGCGCTTATAGTGTTTTAGAAACAATGTGTGTCACTACCTGTATTTACTTTTTTGTCGATTTACAGACATTCGTCATAAACAGACGCCGTATTTGCGCATATGCACTTACACTAAATACCAAACAGCTATGACTCTTTCTGCTTCACTCTGCGTTCTAATCTACTTCGAAAAGATGGTCCTGTTACCCACCCTTGTTACATTTGACACATGTTACAATTGACACCGGTCTCCCCTACATTAGGACATTAGGAGTTATTTCTACGCTAATGTTGTCAAGAAATTGATATTGACACTGGGATAAAGCCTAAAAATTAAGCAGACGCATTCAAAGCCTATCTACTTCGTAAATTCTATTAAAACTTTCTGATCCGTTAACCGTAGAATATTAAAACATTTTTTTTTAATAATTTGTCTTAATTTTATTGAGTTCCAAAGAAAGAGTCAAAATATTTTAGTACTTGTACTTACTTACAAAACGCATTGTTCTTTATAAAATTAATTTCATTTTCCGCCATTGACTTCAGAGTCCGTTCGCTGTAAGAATACGTCAGCCACGTCATGAATACGCCATTATTTTGGGGCTGAGCAATAATCAAAATTAGCGCATCCCCTTAGCAACAAGCAACTTTGCATAGCAACGGGACGGTAAATCTATTCTATTAGCAAAGCAAGTGTTTGTTGATTGGCGTGTCTAAAATATTCTCGCGCACACAAACGATGACGTCCTGGGCATATGCTTACAGCGAACCGATTCTAAATGTCAACGACATCAAAATATACATTTAAAATGTTTGGTTACTGCTGATACAAAAATAATCTTTGACCCGTATGGGAATATTCCTTGACCTATTTTAAAGTATTGATGGATTTACATTAATTATACATTTAAAAATATTACTCTACGATAATAGTTATTTATATATGAAGGCATTGAAGTTCTATTTTTTATCATGAACGCGAAATTCATTTGCCGTGGCCTATAGGGCTGAGGATAATAAACCGTACGAGTCATAAAAATGAACTTCAATAATATAAAATAATAAATTAATATTAAATTATATTTAAAATAGAAAAATTGTAAAAATCAAAGAAATAGTTATTTCTATGGGTTATGTTTACATATGTGTCACCCTCAAAATGATGTGATTTTTCACAAACTTCTTCATCGCAAATAACTGCACATTAAGATTTTACCATTGAAACCCCTATGCTGCATCGTCCAAGTCCAATATGCCAGCTATTTTCAATAGTTGCAGGGGGCGCTAAAGCCTTTTATTGCTGTGAATTTTACCTATCAGAAATTGTCCATGCCATTCCATCCGGGCTTTAGTCAACTGACAATTTTTACCCTAAAAGACCCAAAAAATGCTGGTCCGATATAGAATACCTAGATTCTAAAATACCATTTTTAAAATAAATATGGGTCATGACCCATAGCTGGGTAGATCGTCTTTTTTTCCACACCAAGAGTCAGTATTTGAAATACCATGACTCATTTTTCACGTAGCACTAGCCCTCTGTTTATATGTTGCCCTCTTTCACTTAAATTTACTTTTCCCACTCCTAATATCGTAAGTAGGCTATTAGGACATTGTAGGGATGTATGTTTATTTTACTATCAAGATATCGGTTTCTATTAGCGACGGGAAGTAAGGATTGTCCTTACTTCCCTACAGCTAAACTCACCTCCCTCTTTGTGAAATACCAACAGTTAGATATTTTAAACATGTGTCAAATATTTATTCATTCTTATAATTTATAATTTGGAATTTAATTTCTATCAAATTGTCAATATTCAACTGTATTCCTTGACATATCTAGCAGTGAATATGAACAGGTAAAAAATAAATCACCGGGAGTGGAAAAAATCTTATATGCAACACGAGATGTAGGTACATTTGACCACTCTCGAACTTATTTACTAGCACTCGCTATCGCTCGGGCGCAAAATCGTCCTCGACTAGTAAATGGTACCTACATCTCTTGTAGCATAAATAACTAATTCCATCTATCTATCTTATTACATTAAACAACGTTATTCTAAGGATGTTGAAATATAATTTTTATAAGTAATAGCGAATAGGTTACCGGCAAGTTAATTTATCATTTCTCAAACAGAACTGACCTTTACATGTACTGTATTTTTCTATCTTTCACCAGGAAGTCAGTAGCGTGGTCGCTCCATGCAACTGCTAGTACAGCATCTAGCAGCGAGTAATACATTAATGTAATGTGTTCACCACTGCATTGTCTCAAGGTTAACAATGTTACAATACAACATACCAATTTTGTCAAGAAAAGTTCTTATTTATAAAACTAATAACAATGTGGAAAAATATTCAGAAAAAATTGATTTGGTTTATTGGCTTATTATTTAAAATTCGAAATAATTTTGGCGTAGATCATTTTATCTGTCGGAATAGATTAATGTTTGTTGACAAAGTGAATTAGCGTATTCGGACAGTTAAAATGTTAAGCATTTGTTTATCTTTTTGTTAAAATTTGGAATGGCTACTGCTTTTAATAGGAAAATGTATAATTTGTAAAATTAATTTGTGGGCCTAAAATATTGAATAATTTCCATGTATTTGATATTTTCGGGCGAGGAAATTCTTATCTTTGTATTGACATCACAATCATTGCCGGATCTTAAAACGGGGGGCAACGGTTGGCAAAAAACTGATTTCCCGTGTTAATCTCCTATGTACACCTTGAAAAAAAATCATCCTGTATATATAAATTGTGGGAAAAGGCATGGTTTCTAGATCAATAAAAATTTGTTTACATTTAATTTTTTAATTTAGGTCACATATAATTCTTATGGCTTTTCTTTATAATCTATAAATTTTAATTACATATTTGATCCATTTCCCAACCAAACTACACCATTAGATACAGTATGTTCAACGTAAGTCTGATCATTATTCAATTCAAAAGTCAAGATGTGAAAATTGATCTTGAAATGCAATTTTAAGGAGAAAAAAGAATAAAGAAAGATACAGTATATTGAAATTAACCATTTTCCAATTTTTTTCCATTTCTAAAATAAGATTCAAGAAGAAAAACTTTGATGTTAAATTGATATTTAATTAAATATTTTTAAATTGACATATGTTTCTTTGTTCATAGCCTACTCCGAATTAGGAATTTTTTTGAACATTATAGAATGGAACAGGGCAAAATACGTTAAACGCAAAGTGAAAATGTCAACTATGTGTTTTAACCTTTTTAGTAGAAAAAGAACTGAACATAATTTCCTACTAATGTTTGTAATATGTATGCTTCCATTTAGTGAGTCATCTAATGCTAATCCTAACAAAGATACA
This sequence comes from Harpalus rubripes, assembly GCA_963082715.1. Taxonomy (NCBI): domain Eukaryota; kingdom Metazoa; phylum Arthropoda; class Insecta; order Coleoptera; family Carabidae; genus Harpalus; species Harpalus rubripes. The sequence goes on from OY720460.1 coordinate 12,576,883, forward strand.
GAGTTTCCTTTTGCTAGTTTGTTATTTGCAGAGATTATCAATTCTTGAGTTTTGCTTTTCTTAAGAAGTAAATTATTTGATGAAAACCAAAATTCTGCTTTTTCAAGGTTAGCTTTAAAAATCTCATGTTTATTTACCAAAGTTGTTTCGTCTACGTACAAAATACTTTCACAGGGTTGTATAAAGTTACTAAAATCATTTGTATATGTATAATAAAAAATACGGGGCCTAGTACTGGCCCCTGAGGCACGCCATGTTCTAATAATCTGACATGATAAACAACGCTTGAAAACGATTGTATTGATAAGAATTAAACAATTTTAAAGAATTTCGAGTAATTCCGTATTGATATAATTTAGACAGTAGTTATTCATGTGAAACACAGTCGGATGCTTTGGAAAGGTCGTATAAGGTGAGTGCGATGTATGTGTTTATAAGTATGTATAGTGTGTACCTATGCAACATAGAAAAAGTCACAATGCAAGAATGCAATAAAAAGTGAAGGCCATAAGTGCAACTTTCAAAGTAGAGAAACTTCATTTTATTATGTACATATTATTATATTATAATTACAATATTACGAGTAACACATAAAGTGGCAATAATTACTTTTTTTAAGTATATTGCCTCATCGTAACACTACACACCCTATTTTTTAATTCAAACGTCATATTAAATATTAACACCATACAAAACAACAGAAAAATATTTGCATTTATTTCGAAAGAACCAATACAAACAACATATTTCGATAATTTCTGACCACACCAAATACCGAGTTCTACAGTCCTCAGTCAGTATTACTAACATGAATGAAAATAAAAATCTAAATTTAGATAAGACAACTTAAATGCAATGTAAAGTACCAAGTTTACATATCGGAATATAAAAAAAAGATTTCTGTTATGGAGAGCGCAATACGTCTTGTATTGCGCTGGCCATAACCAATATTTACGCAGTCATTTATCAAAATCTCGATATGCGATTTTTAGCACGATCCTTATACCTCCCTTACAAGGGTAGCGGGAGGTAAAAATGCACGTTTATATGAAAATAGAAGATGAAGAAACAACATCGTGCCAGTAGCAATCAAAATAATAATATAAATAATTCTTATCTTCTGCCACTTTTAGGTAAGGAAGGTATTATCTTTGGTCGAAAAATTCGGTGATGAATTTTTAATCAATAAACACGTTTTAGGGTCCCTAGAATACGATTTTACAATTTTACGATGATTTCTGTATGTATGTATATGTGTATATATGTGTGTGTGTGGGTGTGCGCGCGCGTGTGTGTGTAACAATAATTTTGCCTGCGATAACTCGAATAATACAATTCCAAAAATTATAATTCTTTCGTATTCTTCTTCGTTACATCCATATGAAGAGCTGATTAGATTTTGGTTACAATTGGTTAACCGGAAGTACCCTCATTTGAAAATTAACAGCTTTTCAGTCTCTAGTTCAAATTTTAACCATGATTAAGTAATAGTATATTAAGCATTAAGAACGGTAAGGACAGTTAGTCGATCGAAGACAGTCCCCAATTTTGTCTGAAATCGGTAATTCGTAATTCCTTAACGTTCGTGATGCTTATACTATTTTTGTACAATCGACGCACAAAATTTAAAAGAAAAATAAGATTTGAAAATTATTTTGACATATTAATAAAAATTATAATAATAAAGTAAGCTTTGATTTTTGTTTTTATTTATTTACCGTCTCGCCTGCTTCACTTACCGACGTGATTCACATCACTTACCGTTCAGTAATTTGTAAATAAGACCTATGCTCTGTTCCAATTAAGCCATTCAGTAGATGGCACTGGCAACAGCGCAAATCTGAAATAGCCGAAATTACATTGGGTAAACTTGTCTCTTGTCTCTAATTTCAGCCAATCAGAGAGGTCAAAACTATTCCTTATGCTCCGCAATACTGAATGGCTTAAATGGAACAAGGTATACTGTCTTGGAAACACTATCGGTAAACATAAAAATAACCCGATCGTGCAAAAACTATATTACATCGTTTTGTTGACAGCAATGATAAATCTGTTATTTAGTTAATTTCGATTCAATATTGTTTATTTAATCATGGTTAAAATTTTAACCAAAGATTGAAGAACTGGCCCTTATTGTTATTATAAATATTAAAGAATATTTTATTCTCTATACGATTTGACTGCATTTTATACTTCATAGTAAATAGATATAGAGTTAAAAAATTATAAAGAAATTAAATTTCATAAATTAGACAGCTATGCTATAACCACAGAAATAGCTACTATCTTAATAAATTCTGATAGAAAGATGTCAGTGTCAAGTAAAATTGACATGGTATGTTTGTGTAATAATTTTACTGGAAATATAGGATCTTTTACTAGAAAAATGTTAGAATCTTTTGCAAAGAACTTTCTGTATTAAATTTGTACAAAATACATAGAACTGACGAAAGGTAATTACTGGCCACATCAGATTTTTTAAATGAATAACGTTGATAACATTTTTATTGCATTATCTAATTTGCTTCTCAGCAATAACCTCACCCTACTGCCCTACTGTATTGTGATATAACCAAACCTCGCGACTACTGTCTCAAACAGCAACAGAATTCGCTTCACCAACACATCCAACGTGTATAATTATTTTTAATTAACTAGTCCCCAACCCAACCCCTTGGCCGATGCCTACACTACAATCTTATAAACATAGCAGATGCAGATGTTAAATGCAAATAGAGATTGCACAGTAGAAGTTTATGTCATGCACATTACTCACAAATAAAAGTAAAGAGGTTACGTAGTAGGGATGTAATCAAAAACAATATGTAATATCAAGATACGACGTTTTGATCAACAGATTGAATAGAGAATAAATGAAGCCTGAAAGATAATGAGATAGATTTAAAATGTTTCCGACACGAAATACAAATTTCGCAACCATTTTAACATGTCATACGTATATTCCCTATCCAGGCTGTTTCACAATTCGCGCCCCAGAGCGAATGAGGAAACACGAGACTGCACTCGGATGTGTAATTTCGAAGAAAAAAAATCTAGCTTAAAATATATTCGAAAAAAGACGTCTTAAAATTGACCAATCAGAGACCTACACCTTTAACGTGTGTTTGCCGTAATTTTACGTTACTAGGGTTTTATACAAATCAAATCTTCTTTAAAATGTGTGGGCGACTGTAGTTTTCGAAAAATGTCAGTGTCAAATTAAATTTGACGAGGTAAATAAAAAAGGCAAATTCTTACCATGTATTCAGCCGCTGATTACTTAGAAATGATTATAATTTTCGGAAAATGTAGACGTAACGCCAGAGAGGCAGCACGAGTCTATTCGGAATGTTTTCCGGATAGAAATCTTGTGGATCATAAAGTGATATTGAGAGCCATCGCAAGGACGCATGAGACCTGCCAAGTTATGCCAGATCAAATGACAATAATATTTTCGTTTAACACATTTTACACAGCTGCTACAACACGTTGCACTGTACGATATACGAGTAAATGATGATCTCGGATGACACCTTCGCTAACCTAAATTTATTGACAGTGAAAAGTTAACTCTAAAGTGTCAAAACAAATTTTGTAATTCACTAGTAGTATTTTTAAAACCTAGCAACCAGTTTTATTTTGTAATATCATCACACCTCAAGATATCCTTCCGGGATTGGTGGATTAAAAAGTCTTGTAATTCCGTTATGCAAGCAGCCGCAAATTATTTTCTTCTATTTGTTGGCAACCTATTGTCGTCGGCAAGTATCAGTTTCGTCTGGGGCGCGAGTTGTGAGACATTCTGTATAGGTAGATTATTAAAGTAGCGCGATTTCTGAGGCCTTTGTTATGAACCACGTTGAGCCAAATGGCGGTTTGACATTTGAAGGTCTAAACTGAAAAACACGGCAAAAATGCCCAAATGTTGTATCAGCTCATTCAAAAATAGGCCTGAGAAATATGTTAAATGCTAAAGAAGAAAAATTTAGTCGAAGAAAAATTAAAACACAGATTCTTGGTTTTTAGACTTTGTTTCAAACTTGTGACGACCATTTCGTCCTTTCGGACATCATCAAACTGAGTATACAAGAATTTTGTACAGATATTTATATGTTATATGCTGATGACTTAAATATTTTAAAATATATAAAAAATAAATATATCATCATGGCATATTACCCATTGCTGGGTGTGCCAATCTGCTTTGTACGCAGATTTCGGTAATAATGATGACATATTAAAAGCATTAACTCTAATGAAAATTCTAAGCACTTACAAGCAGACATTGATCACATTTTAGCTTGTCAGTAACCTCTAGCCTATTATTAAATTATAGTAAATGTAAAATAATAAGCTACTTCGACAAAAAGATTATTTACGAATATGATTACAAAATAGACTCTCATATTCTTGAAAGAGTCATTCAATTTATAGATGTTGGTGTTTTATTTGACGAAAAGCTCAATTTCACTAATCGCATATTACAAACTGTTAAATCTGCTTACAAAAATTCATTTTTACCTCCCGTCATACCGTAGGTAAGGGAGGTAATGTTATCGGTCCAAAAATTCGATGGTGAGTTTTCAGTGAATAAGTACGAATTAGGGTCCTCACAACACGTTTTTACTATTTTTGCGATGATGTGTGTGTGTGTGTGTGTGTGACGATTTTTTTCGTCCACGATAACTCATCACAAACTTCTAAATATTTCTATTTTCCGTATTTAAGCTTTTTGCAGACATACAAAAAGTTGATTAGATTTTGGGTAAAATTGTATGACCGAAAATAATACTTTACATGAAGCCCATAACAGTTTTTAATGAAAAACTATATTAAAATATAATCCAAAACTTTTCAATTTTAGTGTTTAAGACTTTCATATCAAGAGAAACAACATATTAGATTTTGGCTAAAATTAATAAACCAGAAATGATACTTTACTAGAAGCTCTGAACAGATTTTCGTGAGAAACATATTATGGTATACTCCAATACTTGTCAAATTTAGCATATAAACGGAAGGAACATATCACATTTTGGTTAAAATTGATAAACCGGAAGTGATATTTTATTTAAAGCTCTGAACAGATTTTCGTAAAAAATAAATTGATACAATCCAAAACTTTGAAATTTGGTATTTAAGACTTTTATATTAATGAGAACATACTAGATGTTTTCTAAAATTGATAAACCAGAAGTACTACTTTACAGGAAGCTATAAAAAGATTTTCTTGAAAAAATATATTAAAACATGATTCAAAACTTCTCAAATTTGGTATTTAAAACTCGTGTATAATTTGAAACAACATTATATTTTGAGTATACCTATATGATAAACTGGAAGTGGTACTTAATTTGGAGCTCTTAACAGATTTTCGAGAAAAACTATAATAAAATGTAATCTAAAATTTGGTATTACAGACTTTTCTTTTTATTGGAACAACAAATTAGATTTTGTTTATGAACGATCAACCGGAAGTGATACTTTACTTAAAGCTCATAACTATTTCAAACATGGAATTGAAGGGAGGTCATGTTTTGGCCACATCAGATTTTTTTAATAGTATTTAATTTTACTTAAATAACTTATTTTATATCTACCCTGTTTCCTAATTTAATTTTAACTCAATATTTTTAAATTAACATCTTTAATATTCTTTTGTGGTCATCCTGCTAAAATTTGGATGGGTAGAGGATCGATAACGTCTCAAGAGGAAGTTGAGGTCTCGTGGCAAGACGCGTGACTTTCCTCCTTGTCCCTCCTCCCTACCTCTCGTGTCGTCCTGCCACCAACATTTCTGACCAGTTGTAATATATAACGAGGACGATAATAAGACAACTTTTTCTCGAGGATATAACAGAATCTACACAGTGGATTGGGATTTGCTAAGCAATTATTGGGGATTCTTAATTTTCAAAATGTTAGGTAGGTTATCCGAAAAAATCGTCATACACACACATACATACAGACAGACATCGTCGTTAAAATAGTAAAATCGTATTCTAGGGACCCTAAAACGTGCTTATTCATTAAAAACTCATTATCAAATTTTTTGACCAAAGACAATACCTTCCTTACCTAAAGCTGACGAAAGGTAAAAAGAAGAAAAATATGATTTAAAAATGTGATTAAAAACAATGCAATTATTTTATAATATATGGAAAACTAAAAGTATGCTTAATTGAAATTACTAAATAACCTTTTAAAAAATTACAGTTATAATTGTAAAATACTTAATAATATTTTAACGACTTTGTTTTTTACTAGTCATAAACTGAAAGTTGTGTACTTAATTACGATCACTATACCTCCCTTACCAAGGTTAGCGGGAGGTAAAAAGGTAGTTACTTGGATTAGATTAGACTATATTTTAAGAAATAAACTGTCAAAACTAGGGTAAAATTCGCTAATCCAAAAATAAGGATTAGATTAATCTTTTTTGTGACTCGGGCTGTAAATGACGGGAGGTATTGTGTTGGCCACACCAGATTTTTTAACTCTATATCCTTTTAATATGAAGAATAAAATGCATTCAAATCGTATAGAGAATAAAATATTCTTGAATATTTATAAAATAATAAATAAATATATCATCACGGCATATTACCCATTGCTGGGTGTGCCAATCTGCTTTGTACATAGATTTTGGTATTGATAATATTTATAATAACATTAAATGTGAAATAATGATATTTAACATAGTTTTGTCAAAAAATTTGTTACAAAGTGTTCAAATGAGAGTACTTCCGGTTAACCAATTGTAACCAAAATCTAATCAGTTCTTCATATGGGTGTACCGAAGAAGAATACGAAAGAATTATAATTTTTGAAATTGTACTATTAGAGTTATCGCAGGTGGTTACACACACACATACAGACATCATCGTAAAAATAGTAAAATCGTGTTCTAGGGACCCTAAAACGTGCTTATTCATTAAAAACTCATCATCGATTTTTTTAACCGAAGACAATACCTTCCTTACCTAAAGGTGACGGAAGGTAAAAAGAAGAAAGATATGATTCAACAATTGTTATTAAAAACAATGCAATTATTTTATAACATATGCAAAACTAGAACTGTGCTTAATTGAAATTACTAAATAACCTTTTAAAAATTACAGTTATAATCGTAAAATTCTTAATAATATTTTAACGACTTTGTTTTTTACTAGACATATACTGAAAGTTGTTTACTTAACTATGAGTAAACCTTTACCGACCCGAGATGCGAACGGAATGCAATAAATTTGAAATTATTGCCTTTTGCTATACATTTGCATATATTGTACTTTCTAATATTTACACGTCGTTTATTTACCGTAACTACTGCTTTTTTATCGTACACTGTGCGCATACTGCATCTTCATTTCAAAAAGATTTTATTCACAATGAAGATAAAATTATGTAACATATCACATATAATACAACAAAGAATTGCATAGAGAGTACAAGAGACTTACCAATAAGTAGGTAACACTGGGATATACCAAAGATTCTGCAACAAAAAAAAATGTATGTGTAATGAATTTTATTTTACAATAATATTATAAATAGGACGATTTTCTTTTTTATTAAATTTCAATTACAAACTATAAATAGATTCTCACTGCTATATCTGCTCTTCCGGAAGCGAAATTATCGTTGTTTTTTATTTCATCTACGAAAAATCGACATTTACCCTCTCATTTGTCATCGTAAAGTATATGATTTTTGAGGAGCGAGCAAGAAAGTTCTTTTTCGCGCTTCTCCCATGGCAGCGCTCGGAAAATAAAAATTAACTTTTATATACACAATGGACCTTTTCAATTTAACGGCTATCTCTTTTTATCGCTGCAAATAGTAAGAAAACGGCGCAAACAACTGCTAGTCGGGCTGTCAAACGAAACGTCAAAAATATTGTAGTCATTAAAATACCTGTATTCTCAGTGAAAATTTGCATCGTTGGGCATTTTAACTTCAATAAAAGCTTTTGTAACTTATTTCGATAAGATTTTTTAAAGTTATCTCAGATATTCTCACATTTTACGTCTAAATTTTTTCGAAACAAACGCCATAGATCTCAGTTGTTCTTACTATGCGCAGATCCCCATTGCGCATATCTTCTTTCTTTTAAATTGAAAAGGTCCATTATTTATATTAAAATAGTTTTAATTTAATTCCTGAAGTCCAAATTATATTAGTTAAAATTTTCGTTATTTCGTGCTTTTTGGATTTATATGATGTTTTTGCATATTGCAGAGACGACGTGTAAGCACCAACAAGGCGAAGAAGTGGTTATGGCGTGGATGCTTGTGCACCCACAAATCCACAATGCTTTTGCGGCGCTAGGAGGACAACATGGTGATGTCTACCGCGTCTCCGAAGATTGTCTAGGTACGTATAGTATGACTAGCGAATGAAAGTTGACGTTTAAATTGTTTTATAGATGTGCGGTTTCGTTTCACAAGTTTTCCGTATCATTTGTATTGAAAGGAAAATGACATTTATGTATTCCGTTAGAAAAGATTAGAACTATACGAAACATTGAGACATGGAAATTTTTACAAGTACTCATTCAAATACGTAAGAAAATGTCAAAAAAGCCGAAAATTACGTGATAAGGTACAGTGATGGACAGAAAATAGGGAAGTATTTTTTCTAGTGTAAGCTGATCCTGAGGAATGACAGATTTTTTTTTCATATTTTAGCGCTGGGCAATTTATCTGATCTCCATTCCTTCTTCCGCTCTAACAATAACCGAACACTTCATAATATCGCTAATTCGAGACATTTCTTACTTCGATTCGACAATTCAATTTTTGACAAATAAAAGCCAATTTCAATCAACTAAATCTTATAGAAAAAAGTATACTTGATTTTTCGACTTGTCCTATTTTTTTCTGTCCACCACTGTATATTCAAACTTCTTGCAGGATTTTATGCACCATTATCCAAAGATCACGAATACACTTTCTAAGACATACAAATCGGCGGTTTAATGCATTTAAGACAACCAAAAGTCAAAATGGTGTCTAAAAACTACATGGTCAGGTACATTAAGACTTTATGTGTACCCCTAGACCTACACATATTTTTTATATCAGTGATATTTCGAGTTAGTTGTACGAATTGTCATAAAATTGATCTAAGCTGTGTTCATTTATCTCGAAATTTCTTCGAATAATGGCCCCTCACTTATGTAAATCTGACTTAAGTATCGTTCACAATAAAAAAGAAATTGCAACTTATCAAGAAAAAAATTGGCGTGATGAAAAAATTGCGCTAGAATTTCTAGGCAAGAGACAGCCATTTTCAAGTATAAATCATGCTATTAGGTGACAGATTTTCCTGTTTAATGTTTCTAATATTTTTAATGTACCGTTCCTAAACCTTATTATCTTTAAAAAATCTTTCCTTTTATTTTAAATATGAGAAAACAAGTATATGAAATTGTTTAAAATATATGTATATTAGGTGGGCCTTAAAAGGGGTCAAGTCGAATTTTAACCAGGACGCCCCCTAAAATGGTTCCAAATAAATAAAAATTGTGCTGGCAATGGTTTCGCTTAAGGGGATCGTCTAGGCTCTTCCAAATGAACGAAAAGAGGCTCTACAATTCTACCAATTATGCGAAATCTGTTAGGAATTTGTTACTCATTTTTAACATATTTATTAAGAAAACTTGATTATGTCTGTAGCGTTTTATTTTTGCAATATTATTGTTCTTATGTCTGTGGCAAAGCTTTAAAATTGTTGATTTTTGGTCAATTTTGAAGTTAATTATTCGAATAAAGAATAAATATTTTAAAATGTTAAAACGTTACGAACCTAATTTCATCTTTTCTAAGAGCGCGGATTTAAATTTTATTACAAATAAATGACAAATACAGCCATAATTAGTAAAAAGCTGAGACGTGTTTTGTGTATTTTCAACGCTAAAGAATAAATAAAAACTTACATACATAATATTAAGATTTTGTAATAACATGACAAAATTAAGTTACATATTCGTAACAGATTTTGTATAATTGACAATAATTTAGAGCCTCTTTTCGATCATTTGGAAAACAGTAGACTGAGGACTAGACGATCCCCTTAATATTAATATTTGACCGTGCCAAAATGCCCTTGATTTTCTCTATTTAAATAACATTGGGTTTTGACACATTTTGGAACTTTATTTTTTCCTAGCCAATAGAAGGTTTCAAAAATCCATTCAATGTTGAAATATATACTAAAATGACCCGAGAATATGTGGACAAAATTTGAAGTCCCAATCATTATTCTTAAGATAATTATAGATGGTTAAACTATCACCCAAAAAAGCTATGTACAATTGTCTTAAGAATATTGATTGGGACTTTAAATTTTGTCCACATATTTTCGGGTCACTCTAGTATATATTCTAATATTAAGTGGATTTTTTAAACCTCTTATTGCCTTTGACAAAAATACAATGACAAAATGTGTCAAAACCCAATGTTATTTAAATGGAGAAAAATCAAGTGCATTTAGGTACGGTCAAATATTAATATTAAGCGGAATCATTGCCTTTACTTATTTGGAACCACTTTAGGGGGCGGCCCGAATAAAACACGACTTGAGGGTCGAAAATTACGAGATAAAGAACATTCAATGATTTTATTTTATTTTGGAATCATAAACTTGTTTATCCGCTCTAAAAAACGGCCGCAATTTGGCATTTATCGCCCGAGAGCTTATAAAGTTGCCCAGCAACAGCTATTCAAACGTCAAAATCGTCGTTTTTAGGTAAATGTCAGACAATGTAATGAATTCGATAAATCACATATTTTGAACACCGCTGCTCGTAAAACTATTCGTATCCTTTCTCGTATACGTCTTTTCTCTTCTGTGGAACCTACTTGCTCTGGCCAACGTCAATTTCATTCCATATTTCTTTTGAATAATCGATATCTTCCATTTTCATTTGACAGTAAATTAAAATTTCTTATAAACAAACAATATAGCGAGAAACCACAGCATACTTAAAATTCACAACATCAGCACAACGATACCGAATATATACCCATTGAATCCTTGAATTTCGAGAACCAAAATAAAATAAAACGTATGTACCACGGGCATAATCAAGATTGTAGCACTCGGGAAAATTAAAGATTTCCGCTGCGCGTCGACCTTTAAACATTCCCCCGTGTTACAATCTTTTGATTATGCCCTTAATACATAAATAACTATTACGGTTTTTTATGCACTATAATTTAAAGATTACAAAAAGACAAAGATCGGGGGCTTTTGTTTTTCAAGTCAAAAATAACTGAATATGGGATGAATTAAAAATTGTTGATGCCTAATTTGTTAAAACACAGGTGTACGGTAATCTATGGATACATATTTCTAGAAGATGTACCTATACATCTAACTTGATATTAAATATCATAACCATTCAATATGAATGTTGAAAATCGGGTATAACATAACATATCATAAGAATGACAAAAACAATCGGTATTTGCTTACCTTTCTTCTAGTTTCAAGGATAAACCACTATTACCCTTTCTAAATGTTTATTTTTCACACCAATAATCACTGGCATATAATCAATATCAATATAAACCATATCACTAAACAGCAAGTCAAAGTTATTTTACTAATATTACATATGGATCACCGATATTTCCATTTAATGGATGTGTAACGATAAATACAAAATAAACATGAACCGAAACATCAACTTCGTCGTAACTACCACCGATAACTACTGAACTGATTATTGTTTTAAACAAGTGAGTGCAGGCCGTGCCAGATGATCGCAACTTACTGCCATCCTAAAATTTCTTTACTATTCGAAATTAAATACAATATTACAAATAAAATTTTATCACATAAATGTACCCAAATAATATAAAAATATACAGTGTGTCCCCAAATTAAGTTTAGAAAAGGAAGAAAATCTTATTTTTGATTTTACGAAAAATTGCCAAGGGAAGAAAAATTTTTGGTTGATTGAAAACGCATGTTTCAGTTATTAAAACTTTTAATTAATACAAAATTCTTTTATTATAACGTTTTTGGTATTTTGTCCTCCGAATAATACAGTAGTTATTATTTATTTATTTATTTATTTATTTATTTATTTGTTGACTATATTACAAAAAAAGTTTATAGTACATCAATATACAAGATAAAATAACTCATATAAATGAAAAAGAAAAAAATTGCATATATATCATGTCATTATTCTAGACAAAATTTACTAGTCAAAAATTCATTTAAACTGTAAAAGCAATGTTTTACAAGAAATATTTTAATTGTATTTTTGAATTTTTTATGTTCCATTCGCTTTACATAGTCTGGTAGTTTATTATATAGGTCAAAATTTAAGCTATGTTTTACTGATTTACATCTTTCGCAATAATGTAGCAGATCTTGTACTCGTATTGTAAGAGTAAGAGAATTTTGAATTTCAAGTAAAAAATAAAAAACAAATAAACAAGGTAAAGGCATTATTTTTAATTCAATATATGCTTGGCGACAACTATCTCTGTTTCCTAGTCCAGATAAAATTCTGATTGCAGTCTTTTGCAATCTAAAATTTTTAATTGAATGTGAAGAATTTCCCCACAGTAAAATTCCGTAGGAAATCACCGGGTGAAACAATGAAAAGTACACGGTTTTCAAAGTGACATTATCGACTATAAATTTTAATCGTCTCAAAAATAAAACACTAGATAATTTTTTACTTATATATGTTACATGAGATAACCCATTTAGTGAGGCAATCCAAGAACTGAAACAGCGGAATCTTTATTCAACTTACTATCGTTAGAGATAATCACCTGTTGAATTTTTTCTTTATTTAAAAGTAAATTATTAGCGGAAAACCATTTTTCAGCTTTTTGAGTGTTAGCATCTCTAACTCTCAATAATGATTCATAATCATTAGCACTATTAATAAGTGTGGTATCGTCAGCGAAAGGACACTACTGCAGGGCCTCATATAGTTACTGAAATCATTTATATAAATATTATGTTGAACGAACCTATTCTTATGGTAGTTAGCTTGGAAATATTGACAAATGATTTGAATCTTTTACTAGTAATGTAGTGGCATTCTCTTCATTATTACATACTTGCTTTATCTTTACCTTCGGTCACCTTTAGGTGAGGAAGGTATTGTCTTTGGTAAAAAATCGATGATGAGTTTTTAATAAGCACGTTTTAAACTCCCTAGAATACGATTTTACTATTTTTACGATGATGTCTGTATGTGCGTGTGTAACCGCCTGCGATAACTCTAATAGCATAATTTCAAAAATTATAATTCTTTCGTATTCTTCTTCGGTACATCCATATGAAGAGCTAATTAGATTTTGGTTACAATTGGTTAGCCGGAAGTAATCTCATTTGAACATATTAACAATTTTTTGAAAAAACTATGTTAAACATCATTATTTCACATTTAAATGTTATTATAAATATTATCAATACCGAAATCTGTGTACAAAGCAGATTGGCATACCCAGAAATGGGTAATATGCCATGATGATATACTTATTTATTTATTATATAAATATTCAAGAATATATTATTCTCTATACAATTTGACTGTAGTTTATACTTCATATTAAAAGGATATAGAGTTAAAAAATCTAGTGTGGCCAACACAATACCACCCGTCATTTACAGCCCGAGTCTTAAAAAGATTAAGGGAATTTTAGGATTAGCGAATTTTACTCTAGTTTTGGCAGTTTATTTCTTAAAATATAGTCTAATCTAATCCAAGCAACTACCTTTTTTGATAATAAAATGAAGATTAAAATTTAAATACTGGGCGAGAATATAGAATTCATTAATTCAAAAATGAGGATTAGTTTAAACTTTTTTGCGTATCGTTAATTTTTATTAATCTAAATACATACCTACATATTTACTTATGCTGAAAACTTTTGAAACGTTACTATTATTAATTTGAAATGATTAGCTCTTTGACAGTGACTATCTGTCAGTTACATACATCCGGGATTTAAATTATAGATAAATTTATCCATAAAATATGTAGAAAAAGTATTAATACCAATCTGTAGAAAATTTAATAATCTTTAATTTTTATGATAACATTAATCTCGAAAAAATTACATTTAAAGGTATATTTCGAAGAAAAACTATTTTGAGCTTCAAGTAAAGTGCCATTTCCGGTTATCTGATTTACACCAAAATCTAATGGGCTCTTCCATAATAGAAAAAGGTCAAAATACAAGGTTTTAAAATTTTCTGAATAATAGTATTTGAGTTAGAGTGGAGGCTCCAAACATACACACAGACATCATTGTAAAAATGTTAAAATTGGATTCTAGAGACCTTAAAACGTGGTCATTTACCAAAATCTCTATATGCGATTTTTAGCACGATCCCTATACCTCCCTTACCAAGGATAACGGGAGGTAATAATGGAGGACCACATTCACGAACCTCAAGTTTATTCCCTTAATGTAAATAAGTACTATCCCTTTTCTTGCAGATATATTAGGCGACATCCTAACAAAACTCTCAATCGAAGACCGTACCCTTCGAACTTTCCGTCGTGCCGTTGGTTTCGGCCAGCACATCCGTAAGGACCTAGTGCCCCTTTTAATCCATGTTAAAGACGAACCTGCTGGAGATGGCGACCACACGCGTATACTAGACGCTACCATCAAGCTGTTGGTCAACCTCACCATCCCCGTCGAGTGCTTATTTCCTCTGGAAGCTGTCAGCAAGACAGACGTGGGGAGGCATACAATCTTTGAGATTAATAAGTTGTTATTTGGAAGCAAGGAAGCTTTCGTAGACTCCAGGTGAGTAATTTTCTTTTTGTATATATACCGGGTGTAACATGTAAAACAGGTCATAGGCGTTTAAAACGAAAAAACCGTTTTTCCTTGCGCAAAAGTGGCCTAATAATTCTAGACAACAATACTTCAAATAAATGTTGTAAAAGATTAAATTCTGCATCAAATTCATTAATCACATTTTATTTTGCACGTTTCGTAACCGAACAAATTGTATTAAATTGAGCCCTAGGCCTAGTTTACAAATATATAAAGAAAAATAAAAAATAATGAGGTGTTGCAAAAAAAGTAACATATCTTTTTTCTTCTGAAATTCGAATAAGTACGTTCTACAGTATTATTAAATATGATTTTCTGTTCAAATTTCTGTATATATTAAGCACAGTAGCAGTTTAAAAATATACTTTTTGAATTGGCGCTAAATTACACTGCCTATGGCGTTAGAACGACATTAGCCAATGACAAAACTGGAAAAATGATGAAAAAAAAACAAATTTATCATACATCAACGTCAATGATTGGTTTAATGACAATTGTGTGACATAAGGTCTGACTTATAGTGCAGCGTGATTTTTGGTTCTTTAGCGTAGTTCTTAGTTATTTATTATTATATTACAGCGTTATATTTCATAATTTAATGCCCAGTATTATAAAAGATGGATAAGTAAAGCACTAGCAAAGTAAAATTTACTCTTGAAGTAAAATACTTTATTCCAGAGATTTTCGTCAAAACAAGAATAAAAATACTTAAATCTACAGAATAAATTTCTACACCGATGTTCAAGGAAATAAATTTTATTCCGTAAAATAAATTTGACATGGCAACATTAATTAAATTAAATTCATTATAAATTTCATCCCATGTATTATTTTTACATTTATTTATCTCCAACATGTTTGCTTTGTCTATTTCTGAGTATTTTTTTCCCGTTCTTCCATTTCAGTTGACACCTGACACTTTATGACTATGACACACACACATACACACTTTTATTGTCTATTTTGACTTTTTGAATTATTTCGTGCCAGGAACATACAGAATACAATATTATTAAAACATATATAAAACATATTCCAGCGACAAATTGTTTGGAACAGATCCTCTTCAGTTGGAGATTGACATTATCGTCAGTAGTGGTCTTAAGAAATATCTTCTAGTAATGTTTTATCCTGGATTTATCAATATCTCTTATGCTCCAGTAGTGCAAAGATTAGCCGGTATAAAAAACCGTAGCCTGAGTGCTTCATTTTCAAGCTAAAAAATTAAATGTATTCAATAGTTCTTATTTAATTATAAAAATATTTATATTTACATCAAAATGATCTTTTTATATTTTGCGTTCATAATGAAGTAATTGAGTAAGTAAATGTTATTGTAGAAGGCGCAAAATATAAAAAATAGTATAAAGAACTCATTTTATAAGACTTTCGCACTTGTCAATTAGAAAACTCGCTACGCTCGTTTACTAAATTTTGACGCGTGCGAAAAAAACATGTCTTATAAAACACATTCTTTAATATACTATTACAACAAAGAAGTTTTGGTTTTATGGTTTTAACTTTACTTGCGACAACCATTTCATTCTACTTTCTTCGTTTTGAGGCACTACTAGAAATATTTTTCCACATTATCAGTTCTATTTGGGCACACTGCACAAAACACTTTTTTGCCACCTTGTTTAATTATTTTTGCAAATACAAAAATCAGTGGTAGTTGACAGCTGTCATGAATGTTTCTCGTTTAAATTCTGTCGGTAGCAAATGTAAGCCACACCCTCATTGGTTAGGTCCTTTCGAACGTCATCAGGCGAAAGGGGAAGCGGAAATTCAAACATTATAATTTCAGACAATTTTCTCATAAATAAAGAATAATACGAAAAAAAAATAAAAAATAAGGGTAAAATATTTTTTTCTTATTCTTTCGATTAAAGCAAAGAAAAAAAACGTGCAACACCTCATTATAAATATATTTGTGTATTTGCTTTTTTTCAGGAGCATAAAGGCAGTTACCGACCACATGAAATTCGTCTTAGAGCGCGGCGCCAATTTAGAATTAGAGCAATGTGACAGCATCAACAACTGTTTGTTGCTTCTGAGGAACATCCTTCACATCCCTGAGCATCGAGGCGTCGCCGTTGGGGTACCTGGAGTTCCTAGTGTAGGACCGGCAGCATCTCCGCACACTCATTCCTCCACGTCCATGCAGAACAAGATCCTATGGAATTTGTTCACTCAGAGCATCGATAAGCTCATTTTGCATCTCATCACTTTCCCACAAAAGGTTGGATTATTTACAATATTTACATATACAGGGTGTAAATGAAATATAATCCGTCGAGAGCAACAATATTTCTTTCAGGACTCGCGTTCAAAATGACAAGAATGAAATTCATATATTTTCTTAAACAAATAGGTGTTAATTAACTTGTTAATTATAGAACCGTCTTTGTTCACCTTTAAGTAAAGTTGTTTTGCTGATAATTTAATTATTACTTGTGGGGGTTGTTTTCAATTCAATAAATACAGATGGTGCGGTGGTGGAATAAAAATATTACCAAATGCACGTGCCGGACGCTATAAATAAATCACGTTCACGTTCTTCTGATGATGACAGATCTAGTATTTGCAATCATGAAAACTGACGTCTTTCTTTGTCCACGAACCACGAACATTAATATCGCTTGTTTTAACAAATTGTTTATTGTATCCATCTTTCTTTTTGTGGTATTTTTACCTCCCGTCATACCGTTGGTACGGGAGGTAATGTAATCGTGCCAAAAAATCGATAGTGAGTTTTCAGTAAATAAACATGAATTAGGGGCCCCACAACACATTTTTACTATTTTTACGATGATGTCTGTGCGTATGTGTGTATTTTTTTCGTCCACGATAACTCTTGTAACAAACTTCCAAATATATCTATTTTCCGTATTTAAGCTTCCTGCATTCATATAACGAGTTGACTAGATTTTAGGTAAAATTGGACAAATGGAAGTAATACTTTACTTGAAGCCCATAACAGTTTTTAATGAAAAACTATATTAAAATATAATCCAAAACTTTTTAATTTTAGTACTTAAGACTTTTATATCATGAAAAACAACATATTAGATTTTGGCTAAAATTAATCAACCAGAAGTGATACTTTACTTGAAGCTCTGAACAGATTCTCGTGAAAAATATATTATGATATACTCCAAAACTTGTCAAAATTAGTATTTAAGACTTTTATATGAAGGGGGACAACATATTAGATTTTGGATAAAATTGATAAACCGGAAGTGATACTTTATTTGAAGCTCTGAACAGATTTTCGTGAAAAATATATTGATACAATCAAAAACTTTTCAAATTTGGTATTTAAGACTTTTATATTAATAAGAATGACATGTTAAATTTTTTCTAAAATTGATAAATCGGAAGTGATACTTTACTTCAAACACTGAACAAATTTTTGTGAAAAATATATTGATATTCCAAAACTTGTCAAATTTAGTATTTAAGACTTTTATATAACGGGAAGCAACATATTAGATTTTGCCTAAAATTGATAAATCGGAAGTGATACTATGAACAGATTTTCGTGAAAAATAAATTGATACAATCTAAAACTTTTCAAATTTGGTATTTAAGACTTTTATATTAATGAGAACGATTACAGGTTTTCTAAAATTGATAAACCGGAAGTAATACTTTAGCTATAAACAGATTTTCTTGAAAAAATATATTAAAACTAGTGATGCACAACGAAGCGAGAGTACAGATTGCAATTTAAAATTCGCGGCGAGATCGATATAACAACTGCGAGAAGCGAGAAATCTCGCGAGATTCTCGCGAGAGTCTCGCAATAGAAAGTATTTGTAACTTTATAGCTTTGATTCATAAATTCAATGAAAAATGCACCGTACAGGGAATGGAGCCAACAGTAATTCGTGCATAGAACACGTGAATATGAAAATTATATGAATTGACTATATTTTTTTGAGTCTATCTGAGTCTAATGATATCGGTCGCAGAGCGAGGAAATGAAAAATAAAGACTAAATCGGTTTTGCATCTAATAGAACTAGTTTTTCTCCAACATTTCAGCCCCTAATTCATCCCAGTTAAAACTACGGTTAATAAAATTCTTGTCGACCCTGAAAAAAGATCTTATATTAAGCGTCGATAGGAGCCAACACGGAGTGAAGCGGAGTGATTGATTGCCAGCGGGTTCCGAGCGTAACGCTTTTTTATGAGTAAATATTACTTAAATAGTGGCATATAGTTAATGATAAAGTGTAGAAACTTTTAGTTACAAAAAAGAATTTTTTTAATGTTTAATTAGTTTTACTAATGTATTAACAGTTGTTCGTATTGAAATAATTTGGTCACCCGAATTTAGTGTTTCGTCTCTTTATTATAGTCATACGACTGTAAATACACGGAAGACAAAATGATTGGTGCGAATTTGTCCTTTGTAGTTCAACTGATACGTAAATACGTAGTGCGCAAGCGCTTATTTTTACAGCGAGACTCTCGCGCGAGAACAAGACGAGACCTAAAAAAATATGCGTGTACGAGAGTGAGATCGAGATAGCAGATCCGAAAACGAGACGAGATCGATATTTTACATTTCTCGTCTCATCTCGCCTCGCGTGCATTACTAATAAAATATAATCCAAAATTTGGTATTACAAACTTATCTATTTATTGGAACAACAAATTAGATTTTGTTTACGAACGATCAACCGGAAGTGATACTTTGCTTAAAGTTCATTGCTATTTCAAACATGAAATTGACGGAAGGTTTTTAAATAAAAATGAACATCTCTGTTTCAGTTTTATTGGGTAGTATCCCTCGTCCAACTGATCTCCCTAATGTACAAAGACCAACACGTCTGCACCTTACAAAAACTCCTCTCCATCTGGTGGGAGGGCTCCTGGTCTGAAAGCAGCGACGACAACGAGTCCAACACTTCTCCACCGCCTCCCAACCAGGCCAGTGGAGGTTCGTCTCCCATGCTAACCAGCACTTCGGACCCGACAACGTCAGATAGTAGCGACAATGCCCAAGGACCCCATGTGGTTAGAAGTCAGCAGAATAGGAATAAGGTGTTGCTGACGAGTAATAAACAGAGGAATGATGATTCCAGCTCGAGTTCTAGTCAGCAAGAAAAGGCAAGTTGGATAGCGGATGGATGTTACAGTGTTTCAATCTTCAATCGTGAAACACATTCTTTTTGTTATAATGGTCACATAAAAATTAAAATTATATATTGAATTTACTTAGTTTATTGCTTTATTGTTTTATTTAATAAAATCTCAATCTAAGGTAGTTGAAAAGTTTCCAACAATATCGTATCATCGAAACGAAACGTCAAATGAGAAATGAAATATTAGTGATGCACGACGAGGCGAGAGTACTCTCGCATCTCGTCTCGTCTCGTTGTATTTTGCGAGAAAACGAGAGCGAGATTGCAATTTAAAATTCGAGGCGAGATCAATATAACAACTGCGAGAAGCGAGAAATCTCGCGAGAGTCTCGCAATAAAAAGTATTTGTAACTTTATAGTTTTGATTCATAAATTCAATGAAAAATCCACCGTACAGGGAGTAGAGCCAACGGCAATTCGTGGATAGAACACGTGAATGTGAAAATTATATGAATTGACTATATTTTTTTGAGTCTATCTAGAGTCGAATGATATCGGTCGCAGAGCGAGGAAATGCAAAGTAAAGACTAAATCGGTTTTGCATCTAATAGAACTAGTTTTTCTCCAACATTTTAGCCCATAATTCATCCCAGCTAAAACTACGGTTAATAAAATTCTTGTCGTTCCTGAAAAGTAAAGGATCTTATATTAAGCGTCGATAGGAGCCAACACGGAGTGAAGTGGAGTGATTGGTTGCCAGCGGGTTCCCAGTGTAGCGCTTTTCTATGAGTAAATCTTATTTAAATAGTGGCATATAGTTAATGATGAAGTGTAAAAACTTGTAGTTACAAAAATATTTTTTTTAATGTTTAATTAGTTTTACTGATGACAGAATGTATTAACAGATGTTCGTATTGAAATAATTTGGTGACTAGAATTTAGTGTTTCGTCTCTTTATTATAGTTTTACGACTGTAAATAAACGGAAGACGGAACGAGTGGTGCAAACTTGCCTTTTGTAGTCCAACTGATACGTAAATACAGAGGTAAATACGTAGCACGCAAGCGCTTATTTTTACAGCGAGACTCTCGCGCGAGAACGAGACGAGACCCAAAAAAATGTGCGAGAACGAGAGCGAGATCGAGATTGCAGATCCGAAAACAAGACGAGATCGATATTTTATATTTCTCGTTTCGTTTCGCCTCGCGTGCATCACTATTAAATATTGTTGTCAAAATTTCGAATTGCATTTTTTTTATTTAAGCATAGCTTAAAATTTAAGGGTCAGCGGTGAAACTGAGTATAAAATCTATAACTAATTGAAAGAAATTTATAGAAATAAGTGAATAAGATCTTAAAATTTTATTGGCAGCAGCCGTACATGATTAAAGATTGTATAATTATATATTTGTACTTATATCGACACAATAAAAACTAATTGTACCTACTTCAAAGTAAATTATACAGGGTGTTTCACCGCACCCGTCCCAGGCTTTTTTTTCAGAACGACGACGCCTTAGAGATTCAAGAAAAAACTAGCATAACACAATCTTATCTGAAGAATTTAATTGTAGTAGTCTCGATTTCCGGAATTTCCCGGAAGTAGGCGTAATAACACCATGGAGCATTGCTGGTAGCACCACCGTCTTCTATACCTTTCCTTTCATCTTACAGCTCATCTTCCTCCGTTCATCCACCCGCCTGATACTCTATGCTGTATCTCGTCGTCTCATCCGCCACTCAGTGTACTTATACCTACTCTCGGTAAATTCCAAAATTCGAGACTACTACAATTAAATTCTTCAGATAGGATTGTTATGCTAGTTTTTCTCTTGAACCTCTAGGACGTCGTAGTTCTGAAAAAAGCCTGGGACAGACTCTCTGAAACACTATTCTTAGTAGTATATCCTTACATGAGTTCTACCTTGAAGTACGACTAGTTTTTAATAAAGAGTAAAGGTGTTGTGCGTATCTGATGTTGGTTTTTGTGTGTACTATGTGCCTCTTCTACTTCTACTAACGACTAATGCATTAACACCTTCCTTAACACTACTGTACGTGCGAACAGAAGGATGTGGAGCAAAGCAGTGCTACAGCAGTAGCTGCCTACAATAGTCTGCGCGCGCAGAAACGAAAGCTCAACAACTATCGCACCGAACCGCTGGTAAACAATACATCAACAAACAATGGTGTTCTCCACCATAGGACTATCAAAGTTTAAGAAACTTATTCTTATTACTTTCAAGCCTTCTGCTTTCGATTTTTTGAAATCAAGAACAAAAGTAAACTAAATATAGCAGTGCCAGGATAGGAACTCATTTCAAGGTTGCATGTGCTGTGGCAAAGTGAAAAAAAAATTATATTGTATAGTCTCAAACAGAAAGCTAGTACGCTACTACTAATAATATCTTTCGTAAACACGAATCCGAACGAAGGGGATCGGGGTTCATTCAGGTTGTTGCACGGACTGTACAAATAATCATTTACCTAGAATTATATGATTATCTTTCTCTTTTCATTGTCCAACCGCATGTTATCTTTTGCGCAACCCAGATGAGTTCCAATACTGGCCGAACTGTACTGTAATACTTGTTTAAATTTATGATGCTATGTCAGATAGAAGCCACTTGCAATTGTTTTGAAATAAAATATATATTGAAAATATATTTTATGGAATAACGAAAAATAATTAAGACTTTTTAGAAGTATAGATAGATTTCAATTTAAAAGAAGTTTCTTCAAAATAATTAATAAAATAGTGGAGGACTCCATTTTTCATCAGACATTCATAATAACATTTCAGATCGGTATCAGGTTTAATTATTACTACCAATATAATTTTTATTCTCATACTTATACATACAATGCACACTATTTTCAAAGTTTGTCATTTATGATTCTATATGAAGTTTGTTTCAAATAAATAGCTATTTGTGTACCAAGGCCAAAAAGTGAATTAAATAAACGAAAACCAATACATTGCTGTAGTTTTGCATTTTTCGTGCGCGATTTTCTATTCATTTGTAATGTGCGAAGCAAATAATTGTGACGACGTTCCTTTAAAAATTCTGGAAATAAATCCCATGTACAAAATCCAACTACAAATATTAAGAGTCAATAAAATTTTAAATAAAATGTTTAATGTTTTCGTGAGTAGTCAGGGAAATGCAATTTTCGCGCCGCATTTTTGTAGCGAAAATTTTCGCTCCGGTTTCAGAAAAAAACTATTTTCTCGTGGTCCTCTTTTTCTATTACACCGATCGGGGGCAATTCACGTAGTGAGATTTTTTCTTTAATTCTTGAAATAATTTTGTCTTCTCACTACTTCACATTTCATCTCACTACGTCAAACTTATCTCCTCACCTTTTTGGTTGTGAGAATCAATGTCACTCGCTAATGTTAAATAGAAATTTACTTAATACTAAGTTATATTAACTAATATCATAAATAAAATTATTACAAATATGGTTGACGAAAGAGAAGTAGCTGCTGCTTTAAAGCATTTGGAAATTACAGAAATTACTTTTCGAACCAAATTTTTGAAATATTTCGACTGAATAATAATTTAATGGATCGCTTGGGTGACAATTTAAACCAACCAACCAAGTCATAGATCAGATATTATTAAAGGAACAAAAAACGCATATTTAGCAAGAAATCATTTTAAATTACAGATAAACAATTTATTTGAGACAAACTTCAAATCATAAAACTAATTTTTATATTCTTAAAAATCATTTCCCAAAAAAATATCTATTCCCATTCCAGCCTTGCAGCATAGCAATAGCACCAAGTAGTCCCAGCACCAGCTCGAGCGCCAAGGAAGCGAAAGCAACTGCTTCAGAGTTATCGGACTACGGATACGGTACCCAAGTGGAGAACCAGGAGTCCATCTCCACGTCTAGTAACGATGATGATGCTCCCCAGTTGAAACCACAGAAACCACACATGGTACAAAAACCAAGAATCAAGATCAGGAAAGAAGAGAAAGACAGGAATGAAATGAAAAGGAAGAAGCTGATAAAGAGAAGCAAGATTAATATGTGAGTTGTAAATTTAAATGTGTTATACAGCGTGTCTCACAACTCGCGCCCCAAACGACACTTGCCGACGACAATAGGTTGCTAACAAATAGAAGAAAATAATTTGCGGCTGCTTGCATGACGGAGTTACAAGACTTTTTAATCCACCAATCCCGGAAGGATATCTTGAGGTGTGATGATATTATTACAAAATAAAACTGGTTGCTAGGTTTTAAAAATACTACTAGTGAGTTACAAAATTTGTTTGACTTACTGTAATTTTGACACTTTAGAATTGACTTTTCACTGTCAACAAATTTAGGTTAGCGAAGGTGTCATCCGAGATCATCATTTATATCGTACAGTGCAACGTGTTGTAGTAGCTGTGTAAAATGTGTTAAACGAAAATATTATTGTCATTTGATCTGGCATAACTTGACCGGTCTCATGCGTCCTTGCGATGGCTCTCAATATCACTTTATGATCCACAAGATTTCTATCCGGAAAACGTTCCGAATAGACTCGTGCTGCCTCTCTGGCGTTACGTCCACATTCTCCGAAATTATAATCATTTATAAGTAATCAGGGGCTGAATACATGGTAAGAATTTGCCTTTCTTATTCACTTCGTCAAATTTAATTTGACACTGACATTTTTCGAAAACTACAGTCGCCCACACATTTTAAAAAAGATTTGATTTGTATAAAACCCTAGTAAAGTAAAATTACGGCAAACACACGTTAAAGGTGTAGGTCTCTGATTGGTCAATTTTAAGACGTCTTTTCTCGAATATCTTTTAAGCTAGATTTTTTTCTTCGAAATTATACATCCGAGTGCAGTCTCGTGTTTCCTCATTCGCTCTGGGGCGCGAGTTGTGAGACAGCCTGTATAATGTATTAGGACTTTGCCTATTGCGCCATACACCCCAACCACTTTTCTACTTTCTTACGTTCATAGTTGGAAAATAGGGATAGGGGTATAAGTAATCTGTTTTGTTTAGGGAAGGTAAAGGGATAACTCAATCACGCAACTGAATTAATTAATTAATTAATTAATTCTCATATGTCTTGCAAAGTAGGTTTTATTGTACGCACTGAATTTTTATGAAGTTGTTTTTCATTTGTCAATTGTAAAGAGTCTCAGTGAAAGCTAAATGTGAACTACATAACCCTTCTTTTCTTTGCAGTGGTAGAATACCCCATTTCCCACATTTGATTATTTTCCTGTTTTTATTGTTAAGCATCAATATCAAAGGCCTCCTCCACCACTCCCCAACCGACGAAGACATCTCCAACATCCTCAAAGAATTCACCGTGGACTTCCTCCTCAAAGGCTACGGCCTCCTGGTGGGCGAGCTACACGCGCAGCTTCTAGCCCCTAGGCCGATAGCGGTAGACACCTCCCACATCTTTTGGCTGCTCACCTACTTTCTTAAGTTCGCAGCTCAACTCGAAATGGATTTTGAGCACTTAGAGCCCGTACTCAGCGTCGACATCCTGGGGTATCTGACGTATGAGGGGGTGAACCTGTGTGAAGAACTGGAGATGGGACCTGGAGAAGTTAAGCCTTGTCTACGAAGAATGCATTTGGTAAGGAAGACATTTTTAAAATAAATACATAAATATATCATCACGGCTTATTACCCATTGCTGGGAATGCCAATCTGCTTGTACACAGATATCGGTAATGATAAAATATTTGCACTGTGCGACCGCGTACCAGGCGTCACCTCACGGGCACTCATGGCTGGCGTGGAGAGTGCACCACAGGGATCAATTTTGTACCATTTAAAATTCGAAAAATATTTGGCGTCGGTCGAGATCGAACTCGGTTCCTCAGATTCGCGACCTGACACTCAGGTCTGCGGTCACGAGACCCCATTTTTACCTCCCGCTACCCTTGGTAAGGGAGGTATAGAGACCGTGCTAAAAATCGCATATCGAGATTTTGGTAAATGACCACGTTTTAAGGTCCCTAGAATCCAAGTTTAACATTTTCACGGTGATGTCTGTGTGTATGTGTGTGTGGATCCTCCACTCTAACTCAAATACTATCATTCAGACAATTTTGAAACCTTGTATTTCGAACTTTATTAGAAGCTCAAAATAGTTTTTACCTTTAAATGTTATTTTTCGAGATTAATGTTATTATAAAAATTAAAGACTATTAAATTATCTATAGCTTTGCATTAATACTTTTTCTATATATTGTATGGATAAATTTATAAAATTATCTAAAATTTAAATCCCAGAGCCTACGTTTTAAACAAACAAAACGCAGTTATTCAAATGTATGTAACTGACAGATAAATGTCACTATCAAAGAACTAATCATTTCAAAATAATGTTATAGTAACGCTTTAAAAAGATAAAAGTAAAAAGAACAATAGAAAAGGAATTCAATACAGTTTCCAACATAAGTAAATATGTAGGTTTCCATTTAGATTAATAAAATTAATAAATCATAAAAATATTTAAGCTAATCCTCATATTTGGATTAGTGAAATTTATTCTATCCCGGTATTTAAAATTTAATCTTCATTTTATTATAGCTCCGTTGGCTCAATGGTTAGAGCAACCCCTCTTGTCATGAGTGCCCTCGGAGCTCTGGGTTCGAATCCCACTAAGGCATGGATGTGTGTGAATGTGAACCAACTCTGTAATTGGGATTTAATCCTGTTGAGGGGTTTAAAAAAAGTAGTTACTTGGATTAGACTATATTTTAAGAAATAAACTGTCAAAATTAGAGTAAAATTCGCTGATCCAAAAAAAAGAATTAGTTTATTTTTTTGCGACTCAGGCTGTAAATGGCGGCAGGTATTGTGTTGGCCACACCAGATTTTTAAGGATACAGAATATACCACAACTAACCCGGGAATGTATGGCTTGGCTGCTCGTCGCGAACATTCGGTGCTTGTCTGTACTCGGCTTTGTATCGGTTTTTAGTTATATACAGGGAATTTATTTTAACGTGTAACATATGGACAATCGATTCCATGGTTACTACACACTATTGTCAAAAAATTACAGGAATGTAATATTTGTCCATTTTAAAATGCAACATACAAAAATTTGTAGTTATGTATTTTCAATACTTATTTCCAATAAATTAGTCTACATACTATTAACAAAAAATCAAAACTTTAATGTAGCACATCTTAACAAACTTTGGCTTACAAAAATTTATAATTTTAATGTAATAAATGTTCAAACATATCTCCATTCACACTGAGGCAATATCCTAATCGCTCGTAGAAAGAATTGACACCATTTGTGATGTGTTCTGGAGGTATCTTCTGTACTACAATACTGTTTATAATGTTGCATTTTAAAATGGATAAATATTATAGCGTTTTCAGCTTACGAGTTGAGTGCGCACCGGTGCGCACTTTTTTGCACTGAGCGTTTTCAGCTTGTCATTGAGTGCAAAATTTAGTCAGCTGATGCGTTTTCAGCTTCAGAAAATATTGTACCGTGCACTGGCTCAGTGCGACTTTAGTGCACTGACTCCCTAGGTAAGTGCAATAGTGTCAGTGCAAATATGGCGGCTAAACTAGCACTGCCACCGGATGAGAGCAGAACTCGTTCAGTTCAGTGTGGTCACGTGATATCTTGCACTCAGTGCGCACTTGCACTGTGTAAGCTGAAAATGCTTGCGTACTTGCAATGTGTAAGCTAAAAACGCTATTACATTGCTGTCATTTTTTGACAGTAGTGTGTAACCATGGAAATGATAAACTATATGTTGCATTTTAAAATAAATTCTCTGTAGAACCCGGTAATCAATGCTCGACAAACTACGCATGTCTGTAGACGTATGCTCGCCAATTGACGAACATAACTCGGCGAAGGCGAATATTCGGCAATATCTTTTCTCTCCCCTAGGTGGTGACAGCAATCAGAGAATTCCTCCTCGCCTTAGATACCTACCCCCGTCTCCCCCATCTCAACGCCAGCCACCTCGAGACTCTCGAAGCCATCCACAACCAGCTAGCCTCCACCGACAACCTTCCCCGTCTTCTCCTGCTGCTGATCCGGAATTTCCAGCCCCAGGTGCACAGCAGGCGATACCTGCAGGACCTCATCACCACAAATCATCAACTCCTGCTTATGCTGGACAGCAGGAAGAAAGGGGCGTTGCAGGAACATCTCAAACAGTAAGTTATGGAACATGGAAGGATGGAAATCATATGGTGCATAAGTACAAAAAGATGATGTTACAATGGAAGGTTGGATTATAAGTAAGGGTGCTATGAATGATAGTAGGCTATGAAAAAGTTATATTGGAGTGAAGGAAATTAGGATTGACGTAAGGTTTTAGTTTCAGAACAATATTTGTAAAATAAAATACATATATTAGTTATTTTATTTATTTGCTTCAGGGCCGGTATTTTCACTTGCGAATCAAGGTTTAGATAAATTTATCCTTCGGATAAATATTTTGGTCGTCTTTTCACTTGCAAATAAATTTATTCGAAAGAATAACATCTGTTATTCGCGAGATAAATTATTCGGTAGTTGGGTAGCGAATAACCGTTTATTCGTAAGTTCATTACATTTCCACACAGTGCAGATTTATTAACAAAATGGATATATTAAATATTATGATGCTATTTTCAACTATGAATTAATAAATAACGTGAGAAATCGATCACACACCATCAGACAGCAACATAACCACATACATAAAATAATTTTTGACAGGTTCCGATTATGAAAACAATTTAGTGTCACGTATTGGGGATCGCATTTGATCTCAACCAGTAAATAGGTAAATCATTATAAAAATCCTGTCATTTGACGTTGGCAACATATTTTCGAATTTTGGATACTTTTGTTGAATACATTGACAAACATTTACTTTGAACTGAAACAAATATACAAAAAGTACAAGAACAATTTTACAATATACATACCCCGTTTACCACATATGAGTGCTGAATTAGATGGTACACTTGTTAAATTACAGTCTACCGGGGTTAAAAATGCATAATATAAATCACTGACATTAAAGATGTCAAACAAAATTTTGACAACTACGGATTCAAAAGTAGTTGACACATTTCATCCTTGTCTGCTTAACGTGGCTACACCACACTCCATCCTTCTCTACTGACACAAATTCACTCTGCAAGGCTACCAATTCACGAACGTTAAAGTTATTCGACAGATAGCTATTTGTTTGTGTAAAATGAGTGAAAAGACGCAATGGAATTATTCGTAGGATAAATATATAGAATAAATTTATTTAACGAATACTTATTCGAAACTTTATTCGGAAGTGAAAATACCGGGCCTCAGAATAATACTAGTCACGGAATTAACTCGAAATTTACTCTTTTTTATTTAACCGCAGAATAAAAAGGCAATGTAGCAATATTTTTTTTTTTTGTAAAATAAGAAGAACGCATTTATTGGACGTTTAGTATACACACGTTCAGAACAACCTGCCCAACATGAGGATCTCGAAAATTATAAGAGATACGAAATCGGTTAAATTAGACAAAAGTCCTCTCATGAAAAGGTCATTTTAGTGGTCTTTTGTTTATTCGGAAATATCTCAAAGTATATACAGGGTGGTGACTTGGACGACGCAGCATAGGGCTTTCAATAGTAAAATCTTAATGTGCATAGTTATTTGCCCTCCTAATTATTTAAATAAAAGCGCAAACATCTGTCGCTACTTAAAGAAATCTTAAATTTGGTTCTCGTCAAACTACATTGTTGTAATCAACAACTATTACATTGTTGTCATCAACTACCTACAATAAAGACGTTTTCATTTTCCTCGTTTTAAACAAAAGTGCAAACATCTGTCAATGATTCTTCACGTTTAAAATTATTTTCAAAACATGGATAAAGAAAACACCTTTATTGTAGTGTTGATGACAACAATGTAATAGTTGATTACAACAATTTGACGAGAACGAAATTTAAGATTTTTTTAAATAGTGACAGATGTTTGCGCTTTTGTTCCAAGGCATCAATGATTTTTGCAAAAATGTTATTATTGTTTTTAGCTATTTTTCGGTTCCGGAAATTGAAAAATTATAAACATTAGCATATTCGGATGCAGTATTTTTTCCTGTAGCAAAAACTTAAATACAATTTTGCTCTAAAATAATTAGGGTAGCAAATAACTGCACATTAAGATTTTACTATTGAAACCCTTATGTTACGTCGTACAAGTCACCACCCACACCCACAAAACAGTAATTTCCGTCACTTTTTATTTTTGCAAAAAACTTTCAATTGTAATATAATATTGGATTTTATTTTGCACTTCTTTAAAGCACTTTTTTGTTTTTCGAATGTTAAATTTTTTTATCATTGTTAAATTTTGAGTTATGATGTCAAAGTCACATTACAAAAGTTACACCATTGAAAAGAAAATATTTTTTGCTTTCAACTATGTATCGTTTGTTGGTTTATTTACGTTCATTTATTTTAAACGGCAAAAGTGCAACAACTATTAATTCATATAGCAGTTACTGGTATAGTATTATTCACGAAAGATGATTATTCAAGGTCATTTATGAGCCGTCTGTTATAATATTACTTGCAGATAACTTCACTGCATTTCGTACCTACAGGCGTGCAACACGAAATATTTATGAATACATTTTAACTGAGAAAAATAAATGTAGATACTATATTTAAAAATGTTGTTTTTCTTTAAATAATGCTTTTCTCAAAGTTTTATCATCTTCACCTACGTTTTGCATAAAACAAAAAAATAGACTTGATTTGAACCATAAAATAATAATTTGATTTTAATGTCGTCACTGGATAAACATTAGTATAGAGGGCAGTGTAGTAGATAATTACATGTCTGTAACTGTACGACATACGCCACTGCTATTTTTAGTGTGTAGTACGTATATCTGTCACACCACGTAAATTAAATAGACATACGTTAAATAATCTTTCTCTTTCTAATACAAAATGTTGCTAAGCTACTATTATAAAATGCTGTATATTCTTTCTTCAAACAAATGAACTTGGATAGTCATCTTTCGTGAATAATAGATTATTAGGTAAATTTTACTTTTTGTCTCAAAATCTAAAACCTTATTTTTAAAGAAATTTCTAAATTTTACTTCATTTCAGTTGGACTTTTTCTGGTTTATAAATTTCGTATGCCTCTTTGGGATATTCATTTCATTACAGGGTCTTATATTTTAGATATTTGGATTCATTACAGGGTCTTATATTTTAGATATTTGGATTTATTAAATAAATACTTAATAGGAAAGGATTATTATTATTGTTACTTTATACTAATTTACTGTTTTTAATTGGTTGATTCGTCATTATATTTATTATATTTTTCAATTTATACTCGTATATTATTTTTTATTTTATCCTGACGAGGGCATACGAATTCAACGAAAAAAATGGTCACAGTGGTACCTCGAATCGACGACGAAATTTAAAAGATATTAAATAAATTAAAAGAAAATATATTGCAAATTTTACAATATTTGTTCGAAAATTAATATACATATCTTAATCTTATACATATAACTACATATATGTATAAGCTATATCTACAAAATTACTACTATTATAAATCATTTTTCAACTTATTTTAACAATTTGAATACATATTTTTAACATTTTACAATGAAAAATTTAAACAAATTTATTTTTGATAAATATTTAAAAATAAACACTTATTCTATCTTTAAGAAATAAAGTGAGAACGAAAAAGGTTCTTCGTATTGCTATACGTAATAAATGAAATTAAAAAGATTATATGAGGGAAATTCAAATAATAATATACTTAGCTATGATACAAATTAGTTAAAAAAATTAGTTTCGCCGTTTGTGATTGTGATTGATTTATTTTGTTTAATTAGGTCATTTTTAGAGAAAAAACGGAATAATTTGACAACGCCGAAGAAAATTTAAAAAAATTATATGTTCGTATAGGTGAATAAAATACAATTTAAAATATATGAAAATATATAGGGTGTTCCATTTAAAAAAAGAGAAATATTTCTCACCGAGCCGAAATGCAACAGCCTGTATATGTGAAAATAATTTTAGGTTATACTCCTTGAGTAGATGAATAAATTCTGATAAAAAATGTATGCTCTATTTCTAACGACAAAGGAGATATCGAGGACGGTCATTTCAAAGACACTGTGTGTGTCTGTCTTAAAAGTGTACATACGAGATTAACATGGGAAATCAGTTTTTTCCAATTTCCTGCTCGTCTAATTATTTTAAGCAGAAATGCGTCAAATAAAAGTTTTAGGGCATAAAATTATGCATCTAAATCAATAAACAGATTTAGCTTTTCATGCTTTGTAACGATAGAAATTAAATATGAAAATGTCGAAAATTACGTAGAAAATATTGACCTATGGAATTGTACAAAAAATAAATAAATGCTTGACATTTTATCAAATTGTCAGAAACCTCAAATAAATTAACTTACGTTGTGACAGATAAAACGTCAAGCATTTATTTATTTTTTGTTCAATTCCATGGCTGTCGATATCTTCAACATTTTCATAATGAATTTCTGTCGTTACAAAGCATGTAAAAGCAATTTTATTAATTGACTTAGATGCAGACTTTTATGCCCTATAACTTTTATTTGACGCGTTTTTGCTTAAAATAATTAGGCGAGCAGTAAATTGCAAAAAACTGATTTCCCATGTTAATCTCCTATGTACACCTTTAAGACAGACACACGGTATATATATATATATATATATATATATATATATATATATATATATATATATATATATATATTGCTTTTTTTAATAAATGAAAAATTTACCTAAGATTGTGCATATATTCATCAAAAATATTTAATATTATTATACTTCTCATTCATGATTTTCTTTAGCAAAATTTTAAGTCTAATGTGACGTCATAATTTTGTACACAGCACGGGAGACACTACACAAGGTCACAAAATTGTAGCGTCATTTGAAATTATTTCTGTAAAACTAGAAACTTATGTGACTTTAATTATCTTCCTTCGAGCTTATTGTCTTTTTTTAAAGAGGTTACTTCAGAACTCTGTAGATGACAACAATGAATTCTAAAATCATTAAAAAAGATGAAGAGGATATGAACTACGAAAATATGATGTTACTTCACAATTTCAGAATGTACACGGTCCGAAAAATTATTCCTGCAAGTGAAGAATGCTATATAGTTCCAGTTCATCCCCCCTACAGCCCTGATTTATCTCACTCAGATTATTATTTATTCAGAAAATTAAAAATTCACTTAAGAAATTAATATTAAGCATTTGGAAAACAAATGGCTTACCTATGTGTCTTTTGTTTACTAGACAGGTAGATTATTATTTGAATTCTTCTCGTATATTTCTCCACGTTCAAAATGTTACAATGAAATTGAGAATTATCAAAATATGGTAATTACTGTTAGATATAATAATAATGATAATATGTATTTGACTACTTATAGAGAGTTGTCGGCTCGTGTAGTTGACTGTGAACGTTGTTTGCATTTGGTTTGAACTTGTTTTCAGTGTCGGTATGGAAGGGCAGGTTTCGGTCAGGGCAGGGCAGGGTAGTTCGGTCTGTAGGTAACGTATAATACTCGTATACGATCACTTCTAGGCTCTAGCAGGCAGGTCTGTATTATTCAACATCTTGTCTAGTCTACACCGTTATGTCCAGATTTCATTGTCGTCTAATATTCCACGTCAAAGACTCTTTTCACTACAGCAGTTTTGAAAATGGAATAAGTGTTATGGTATTTCCAAAAGGGGATATCAAAAATGAAGAAAATTAACACTAATCTTTTTTTGTTTTGTTTTTTATTAATTAAGCTAATTAATTAGTCTTCTTGTCTTTTTTGTTTTAATTATAGAAATTTCAAAAACATTCTAACGCAAAACAGTACCTTATTACCTCCTGAATAGTGTCATTTCGTCCGCTAAATCTGCGCTAAATGCGCACATCGCTTTGTAGTAATGTAAATACTAGAAAAAACAAATAACTCAATATATACTAAAATTTTAAAAACAATTTAGAGTTTCTTTAAAGGCAATTTTAATTTTTTGACGAAAAAATGTTATGGAATGAAAATATACATGCAGAGTTTATCTGATTAAATATTTTTATGTCTCAATAATGTATTATGAACTGTTTATTGCTAGGATACGGTTTATAATAACATATCTATAACAACCGGGGCGTCATATGAGGGCATAATAGTTCATTATGCCCTCATTATAATCCGATCATGGCTTATGGACTTTAAATTAGAAATAATATGAACGGTATATAAGAAAATTATTTTCTTTTTAATTAAAATTCATTACAATAATAATAAGGATTGATTACAACAATTAATACATTAATTGATTATAACAATTAATATAATAAGAAAACATCTTTGAAAACAACACAGAAATCATTTTTAATTTAATTATAATACTTAAAATTGATTATGAAAATGGCCTGAATAGCAATATACTTTCACCACACATGTAAATAGTAAGTACGTTGAATTTTGTTTTGAATTGGTTTTGGACGGATGACAGATCACTAATTTTTTTGGGGGCGATATTTTTCCACGTTTGAATTCATTTTTGATATTATTTACTATCACATGTGACACATCCAAAGCAGTACAAACTCTCTAAAATGTAATAATATTCAGAAACAAGTTATGCACTTGAGAACTGAGATTTGTCATGTGAAAACGAACCTCAAAATATAATAGTTATGTCTTCTACTGACGAGAATGGAATAAAAAATCAAGTATTTCATTTTAATTTAGTTTGTGTAATACCATGATCAGCCATATTATTTTGAAATAAATATTTTTTAAAGGCTTTTCGTTGTTTTTTGCCTCTACCAAAATATACGTGTTAGTAATCTATATATAACACTATATAAAAATAGTTTTAAGTTGAAAATTATTATTACTTTCATTAATTGTTATATTAATTATAATTATTATTATTAATTTTATAGCATCGTTATGCGAAAGAATTATTACGAAAATCAACATAAATGCTAAACACTGGTACTGATATAAAAATGTTTACCGAAAAATCTAATACAAATTTACAACTATAATACAAATGTAAATATATCATATTTATTATAATTAGATAAAAATATTAATTTCAAACAGATTAAAAAAGACGTACATACATATTTACATAAATATGTATAGTGATGTGTATTCTAATTATTGCACTAAATCACTATCAATGTATCAAGTATCGATAGCGCTAACAATTTATTTTATCCGATCGAGTTGTAATAGTAATATCTTGTAATATTGATTGACATTTTTTATTATTGTAATCAAGATTCCATTATTGTAAATAAGCATTTCTTTGTTGTAATCAAATTTTTTTATTTAAGGATTTCGTTATTTGCAATAAAAAAATTATTTAAAAATCAAATCAATATTATTTTAATCCAATATGTAGCGGGGCCCCTAAAAGGCTCGGGGCCCATAAGCAATTGCCTAGTCTGTCTATTGGGTAATCCAGCTATATGAATATAGTCCAAGTAAAGTAAGTTTTGATTGCGGATCGTAACGTACTTCATTCGGCATATCTTTCATTTTTATTTAAACGCACACGGTTTCTATCTGACGTGGTATCATAAATTCAATCAAGTATTAGGTATTAGTCTAATTTCATTAATTCGTTATATTCTGCATTCATTAGTTTGAAAATGGAATTCGGATTTGAAAAAGGCGTAGCGCCATTCTTGCGTGAAGAATACTATATTTTAAAAACTAATCACTTTTTTCATCTTTGGCAGTTCTAAGGTACGAGTAGTTTTAATAGAAATGGCACAAATTTTAACTTGTTACTATGGTGGAGGATCTGATCAGAGTTAAATCTTCATCAGATAATTATGTGATAACATATCTTTTATTAAAAATGTGATTTTTATTAGTACCTCTACCTAGTTCTAATAGATATAAACAAATAATTATAAAAAATGATCACATATGTGTAAATCTGAATGTAGATCGAACTCATTATTTAACTATAATTATTATTTACACATGTTATTTTTGTTTGGACCAAAATATGGTGTAACTAACTATAATTTATTGAAAATATTCGATAAAAACTTTTTAATTTTTTTATTAATATTGTACTCGTATGACATTATAGTTATGGGTCGATTCTGTTCACATTTGTAAGTCTTACAGATCTGTAAATTTGTAAAACCCTGACAAAAACGCATCTATTTTTGTTGATTAATATAAAATTGTACATAAGAGTGCAGGTTTCGTCGAGATTTTGTTCATTATTCAAGATTTACAGATGTGAACAAAATCGACCCATTAGTAAGCTATTGTTTCTTAATAATTTACAAGTAAGTAATTAAATGTTTACATATTTGTTTATTTCTTAAATGTTAGTTTTGTATGTTTAAATAATTTTTGTTGTTATTAACAAATATGGTTATTAATTACTATTTATGTTTCTTCATCGAAAAGAGTCTTTTGTGGAATACTACCACTTACGGTTGATCGCTAACTTATGCCTATATTTCAGTTTTGCAAACGTGGAGGTGATGCACGTCTACGGACTGCTTTTGGAGGACTTTGAATCAAATGGAAAATTCATCAACGACTGCGTCTTCACTATGATGCATCACATCGGTGGAGACATAGACAACGTGTCTACGCTCTTCCAACCAAATATTTTGAAGACCTTCTCCCAGATATGGGAGTCGGATTATGATATATGTGATGTGAGTTAGTTTAATTATCTTCATTTGAAATTAATATAACAATTTTTAAATTAATCTTCACTATTATAGCTCCTACCTCTTTCAGTCTCCCTGTATAACAAAACTGGTGAGATACTTATACGCATGTTATATATTGCAGGATTGGTCAGACTTAATAGAATACGTAATCCATAAGTTTATCAACGTACCTCGACAACCGTCTCATCAACCGTCCACACCCAATCTACCTACAGAAGAAGTGGAGTATGGAGCCACCTCGCCTCTGCCACAAGACAACGAAAATGTGGACGACGACAATGAAGAGTAAGAGTTTTTTTTTAATAATTATTTTGTATTTGACACCTACTGAATAACTTACGGCAAACAATGAAAGACGGTTTTCCATAATTTAGTTTCTGCATACAAAACAAATTAATACACCCAGCAATGGGTAACATGCCGTGATGATATATTTATTTTATTTTATGTAACAATTATTGAATTTTTGATTTTATTTCTACTGAAAACGCACTCAAATATTTGGACCGAAAACATTACCTCCCTTACCTAGGCTATGACGGGGAGTAAAAAATATGGTGTGGCCAACACAATACCTGCCGTCATTACAGCCCTAGTCACAAAAAAGTTTGTCAATACTTATTTTTGGATTAGCGAATTTTACTCTAATTTTGACAGTTTATATTTTAAAATATAGTCTAATCTAATCCAAGTTACTACCTTTTTTTAAACCCGTCAACAGGATTAAATCCCAATTACAGAGTGGGTTCACATTTACACACATCCATGCCTTAGTGGGATTCGAACTCAGAGCCCCGAGTGCACTCATGACATGAGACGTTGTTCTAACCATTGGACACCGGAAATTTTAAATACCGGGATAGAATAGAATTCACTAATCCAAATATGAAGATTAGCTTCAACATTTTTGTGAATCGTTAATTTTTATCAATCTAAATACGTACCTACATATTTACTTATGCTGGAAACTGTATTGAATTCCTTTTCTATTGTTCTATTTACTTTTTTCTTTTTAAAACGTTACTAATATTATTTTGAAATGATTAGTTCTTTGATAGTGACATTTATCTGTCAGTTACATACATTTAAATAACTGCGTTTTGTTTGTTTAAAGCGTAGGCTCTGGAATTTAAATTGTAGATAATTTTATAATATTATAGAAAAAGTATTAATGCAAATCTATAGAAAATTTAATAATCTTTAATTTTTATAATAGCATTAATCTCGAAAAACATTTAAAGGTATTTTTCGAAGAAAAACTATTTTGAGCTTCTAGTAAAGTCCCATTTCCGGTTATCCGATTTTCACTAAAATCTAATGGGCTCATTCCATTACAGAAAAAGTTCGAAATACAAGGTTTTAAAATTTTCTGAATGATAGTATTTGAGTTAGAGTGGAGGATCCACACATATACACAGACATCATCGTGAAAATGTTAAAATTGGATTCTAGGGACCTTAAAACGTGGTTATTTATCAAAATCTCGATATGCGATTTTTAGCACGATCCCTATACCTCCCTTACCAAGGGTAGCGGGAGGTAAAAAGTAATAGTGGTCTCTATTAGAAAATTAGACTGCTCCAAACCTTTGAACACCGATATTCATAATAAAAATCTTTCCTAGATGGTCTGAAGACGAATCCGACACTCTCTACTGGTACTTCCTCCAATCCCGCAAACACCCTTCACTTCTAACCCGCATTTCCTCCCTCTACCAAGACTCAGGGGTGACCAAATCCCGTAGATCTATCCTTCAGCACCTTCTTTCACAAGGGCTGATCACTCGTGCCTGGTACGAGCAACTGGTGGCCAGAGAGTTAAACACCGCCGCCCTTGAATCGAAAACAATTGGAACCCTAAAAGAGAAACTGCACAGGGAAGGGTTGGATAGCGGGGTCGAATGGTTGAAGAAGGAGTTGATGGATGTGGCCAAGTGTAAGATGATGATGGAGAGGGAAGAGAGAGGGGTGTGTGAGCCGGTGCCTTACTGCTATATAAGTAAGTATAATCTTATACATACATAATTTGTTAGAACGCTCATTAAATGATTTTTTTAGAATTTTTACAACCCCGTAAATTTACGAGGCGTTTCACGTATTTTTCTAATAATTTAATGCAGTAGCAACAGCTATGAAAAATTTTGTTTTAGCAATTGACAGTCCTGTCCTTTCAGTTGTTGCAATTAAATTTTGACATTAGTAATAAACTTGTTTATAAGGTAAAATTCTGTTAAAATGCTTACGTTTACGAATAGCGAGTACACAGACATTGTAATTACTTACCTATGGTTTTATTATTTAATTATTCTACCATATCTAATAGGGTGTTGCAAGAATTTTTGTATGCCTTCTAAGTATTAAATTTAAAAAGATATCATTATTTAAATAGCCTCAAATTTGAAAATATCACCAAATATCCATTAGATATTTTACAATTAATTTTTTAAATTTGGATATTTTGAAAAAGTCACGTGATCTGAAGCAAAATGTGAAGTCACAACATGTACATCTTCGTCGGCTCCAATTGGTCCCTTATAGTGTCAATTCTTTGTTTTGTTACAAGTGTTATGATAAATATATTGCCAAAGTTGTCAAACAAGTGTCATATTTTTGAGTTTGGTTCGTGTTAGATAACACAAAATTCAATATAAAATGAGTAATTTACAGTATCGTATTGTGCCTTCTTGCAAAAATGCGCTAGGAACAAACCTACTATTGAATTTATAAATATGCCAAAAGATGCGGAGAAAAGAAAATTGTGGCTGGATGCAGTAGGTCGAAGAGCTGATGGTTGGGTTTTTACATTTTATTTTTAACTCTTTAACACACTTTATTTCGGCAACAGTAAAACAGTCGTTTTCCGATATAAATTCAGCCATCATCCAGCTTTCGATTTTCGGTAAACTGTCCGACTTAGCTTGAGTGTATTAGCCATTATTACCCATTTATAATGGAAAATGTCAGCGTCAAATGTTAAATTAGAAGTTTGTTATTAACATGTGACAAACTATCGCCTATGTTTATTTATCTTAATAATGCCCAGTTTTATAAAAGATGAATAAGTAAATTACTAGCAAAGTAAAATTTACTCTTAAAGTAAAATAGTTTATTCCAGAGATTTTCGTCTTATAAAGCAAGAATAAAAATACTAGCTAAGTAAATCTACAGAATAAATTACTCCACCGATTTTCGAGGAAGTAAATTTTATTCTGTAGAATAAATTTGGCATATCAACATTAATTAAATTAAATTCATTATAAATTTCATCTCTTGCATTATTTGTACATTTATTTATATCCATTATATTTGCTTTGTCTATTTCTGTGTAATTTTTTCCCCGTTCTCCCTTTCTTTCATGTTAGTTGACACCTGGCACTTTATGATACACTTTATTTTCTATTTTGACTTTTGGATTTATTTCGTGTCAGGAACATACAGAATATAATATTATTAAAACATTCTGCGGCACATTGCTTGGAATAGATCCTCTTCAGTTGGAGATTAACATTATCGTCAGTAGTGGTTTTAAGGGATACCATCTAATAATGTTTTATTCTGGTTTTATCAATCTCTCTTATGCTCCAGTTGTGGAAAGATTAGCTGGTATAAGAAACCGTAGCCTACGTGTACTACGGTAATCACACACTATTCATGGAGGCTCTTTTCCTTGTCCCCAGTTAAAATTGTAGTTGTAAATTCATAAAAATATAAAATTTTATTACCACTCTGGCCTATAGGTTCTTAATATAGTGAAAAACAAAATTAAATGTATATAATTATAAAAATATTAAAATATTTATATACAAAAATCACAAAATAATGACAGATGTCATGTCTCTGTCGGTAAATCACAAGGATAAAATATTTACTCAGCAAGTAGTTATTTTACTCTGTAACTTGTTTTATAAAACAGGCATTTTTATTTACTCGTCGATTAAATTTACTTTCAAAGTAATAACTCAGCAGTTTATTCGATGTTTATAAAACCGGGCATAACAAAAATAAATGTAGGTGATGGAAAAACTGTTTTTCTATTGGCTGTGAATGACGTAATGTATGTGCTTCTACGACACAGGAGTGGGGGGTTGTTTTTAATGACTATTTTTGGCGCCAATATTCGTATTTAATTATTTACGAATATAATAACAAATTATTAAAAAAATAATTATTAATAAGAAAAATATTGCATAAACTTTCATTTAAAATACTTATTGAAAAATGTGAAACAGGCTCATTCCATTTTGTTTGTTCGTTTTTCAGAGTTGCGTCACTCGATACCTTTGGTACCCTGGTATAAGGAACACAGTAACGTAGTGAAGAATAAGACGTTTATATCTCTACTTCAAAAACTAGGCTTTAATTTACCTTGTGACACTAAGAAATTCTTTGTAAGGATCCCGCATTTTTGGACTGCTGCTCATACGTATAAAATTGCACAGCAACTTGGACCCATCGATCCAGGTAAGAAAAATACATCTATTTGTTCTAAAACTTTCTACTTTCGCAAAAATAATTTAATGTTTTCTGCATTAAACGTACATTCAAAATTACTTTGTACTCTGTTTAATTTGCATTTGAAGTGAAAATTATGCCGTTTACAAATTTATACCATTTATAGCCATTGTTTATTTGATACTGAAATTTAGGTGAGTTATGTGCATCATGATGTTACTAAAATCGGTGAAATATATTGGTTTTATTAATTCATGTTGCACTTATTAAACTAAATTTTACATTTCCCAGAAGAAGGCATATTTGGAGGCGAAACGTCGGCTATGTAATAAAACATTTTTCAAACGTTTTCATCACACTGTTTATCTCCAAGTTTTCCCTTAATTTTATTGTAAATGATTATTTCCTTGCAGCAAGTTTGCAATTCGACGTAGATCTTTTAAACTCAACCGAACCCGCCTCATCAGCTTCACCTGCCATAAACCCAGAGTTACTGAAAGAAGAAGAGAACGCTTCAAGCTCTGCCCAACCGCAATACATTCTGTAAGTTTTACTTCATTAGATGCTCTCATAAAATTAAACTTCATTTCATTTTCAAACATTCTCGCATTCCATAGAATTTTTCTAAGGTATATTCATCTTTCTAAATATTTAGAACTAATGAGATGGGGGCGGTTCTCTTAATTTGAATCTTTAAAAGGTGTAGTAAAATATTGCCGCAGGTTCAGTTGAGACTAACCTTGCATGCGCAGAACCTAAAATTCGTACTTAGACGGGTTGAAATATAATAATAGGCGAGTTAGGCATATTGACGTTTATCCGAATGTTTGAAATCATTGTAACCTATTTATTAATATTTTTTTATTGCAACGAGAAAACTATTCCGTTAACATCTAAAATTGGTATAAAGGAGAAGGAGATTCATTCACAAGCCAGAGAAATGGGGTATATATGCACAGTTTATGCATTTTTCCACCTTACTGGGAGTCTGTCATTTATCTCTCTTTAGAAATCATTGACAGATTCATTAGCCGAAGCTTGACCGAAATAAAACGCTTTTTACCCCTCGCTAAGTGAGGTATTGAATTCATGCTAAAAATCGCGTATCCAGATTTTAGTATAAGCACGTTTTAAGATTCCTAGAATCCGATTATAACATTTTTACGATGATGTGTGTGTGTGTGTGAATGTGTGTGTGTGTGGATGTGTGGACGTTGGATCCACGATTTCTCAAACACTATAAGACTAAAGACATTTTTAACTGCGGATTCCTCAATCTAACAATAATGGGAAGAGTTGATTAAATTTTGGTAACAGTTGGATAACCGGAAGTAGTAGTTACAAGAAAAAAATCATCTAAATATTATTTATCGAAAATTTATGTAAATACTTATATTAAAGAACGTTAAATTCTGTGTTCGATAAATATAAATTCATTATTTTATCTTCTATAGATTTAGAGATAAAGAAATGCATATAAAATAATTTGATGTAATAAATCTCAGATCAAATTACTCCAAGGCAAGGAATTCAAATGTTTGTAATTGATACATAAATGTCACGGTCAAAAATATTTGCATGCCACTGTCAAAAAAATCTGATGTGACCAGCACATTACCTTCCGTCAGTTCAGGCACCGGTCAGCTAAATGAATGTGCCAAAACACTATCATAGTTCCAGGAAGCAAACTGTAGAGGCGCGACAGTGCTTAAATTTTAAGAAAATGGATTAAGTCACCTTTGCGTTCAAAACATTTTGCAATATTTTGAATTATAAAGTCACATAAGTCATCACACATGTCATTGAACGTACGCTTTTACATCTTTAATTATTTGGTAATTCAATTTGTTATAGTTTATAGATTTAGCTATAGTGCCAGTAGTGATTTATGTCGTGATTTATCCAGTTTTAAAGTGTATTAACTATGTTTAGTTTTTGACGTAATATGGAATTGAAATTCAATAAGCTGATGAACATTCGTTGTGCCGTTTAAAGTGCAGCGCAAAGAAGCAAATAGACGTTTACTTTTATATTAATGATAAAATGTACCATTTCCAATATCCTTTTATCTTACATATAAACAAATATTAAAAGAGAAGTGTATGTCTATCTGAGAAGTAATTTTAAATTTATTTAGAAATGAATTTATAGTTATTGTATTGTGATTATTTAAAATATATGTATGTACTTATATTTAATTTTCTTATTGTCTTTTATTTTAAAAATTCAAAATTTCAATTTATCTATATATGACATGTCTCCTATGTCACAAACTACCAAGCCGACCAAGCCATCAGAGTGTGCGTTAGTTCATGGAAGCAATCTGTAGATGTCACTATTTTATATTTCGAAAATACATTAACTGTCCTATCTGTAGTTGAGATGATCCGTGCGTCAATTTATGTATTTTGTACAAATTTCATACAGAAAATTCCTTGCAAAAGATTCTATTTCTTGTACATTACTTTCCGGCTGTTGTACGTATTTTATACAAATTACATACAGAAAATTTCTGCCAAAAGATCCTATATTTCCAGTAAAATTATAAGACAAACACACTTATGTCAATTGCACTTGACACTGACATCTTTCAATCAGAATTTTCTTAATATACGAGTCACGAGCAGTAGCTGTTTCCAAAGCTGTCTACTTTATGAAATTTAATTTCTTTATAATTTTTTAACTCAATATCCATTTAATATTAAGTATAAAATGCAGTCAAATCGTATAGAGAATAAATATTCTTTAATATTTATATTAATATAAAATGTGAAAAAATGATATTAAACATAGTTCAAATAAGGGTACTTCCGGTTGACCAATTATAACCAAAATCTAATCAGCTCTTCATATGGATATAACGAAGAGGAATACGACAGAATTATAATTTTTGGAATTGTATTAATACAGACATCATCGTAAAAATAGTAAAATCGTATTGTAGGGACCCTAAAACGTGC
Organism: Harpalus rubripes; assembly: GCA_963082715.1. Taxonomy (NCBI): domain Eukaryota; kingdom Metazoa; phylum Arthropoda; class Insecta; order Coleoptera; family Carabidae; genus Harpalus; species Harpalus rubripes. Next base: position 12,620,988 of record OY720460.1, read on the forward strand.
TTATTCACCAAAAACTCACCACCGAATTTTTTGACCAAAGACAATACCTTCCTTACCTAAAGGTGACGGGAGGTAAAAATATTTGTACATCATTATGAAAATAAAAAAAGCCAACAACGTAAAAACGAATATAAAAGAAATTTGCAAAAAAATGACGAATATAAAGAAAAAGAAAAAATATCTGGCGAGAGGTTATGTGCTGGCCACATCAGATATTTTCTAACAAAAGATGATAATCTGACAATAAAATTTATGTCACTCTAGCTAGACTCAATATTGAGAGAACAACCCTCATATAATGTACTGTAACTATGTGAATGTGTATCTAAACCTTTGTAGTGGATAGTAGTATATTTCTCTGTGTTTCCATAGACCCAATTCATCGTCGAATTGGTTCCATACGATCCTGCACTCCAAGATCAGTCCAGGACTGGCCTTAAATCCCGATGCACAAAGGTAACGAAAGTGAATCAGATATGATTTTTAGTAAATTCATCATTTTAAAATTAGGTAAATTCTTCTATATACAAACCGCAGGAATATACTCGTATATAGCGTGTTTCTAAACTTGATGTTCAAACTTTAACGGTACATAGGGGAGTCACGCTAGAACTATTGAGAATAAGACACATGATTCATATTTTTTGGAACTAGAAAGAATTCTATTTTAAAAATATGTTTATAATAGTTTCCTTCAAATTATACACTTCACCAATGTTTCTTTCCTCTTCTTAAAACCTCTCAACCAATCTTCTTTTCGACTGAATTCAAATCAGATGAATATGGTGGGTGTGCTATTACTTTTATATATTTTTTCGCCATAGAGAAAATTCTCTGGTTAATTTCATATGTTCGCTCACAAACAATTGATTAATGCCCAGTTTCACCGTTAGCACTTACAGTTTAAGTGTGCCTTAAATTGACAATATCGTATCGAAACGATACGTCAAATGAATAATTGAATATTGCTCTCAAAATTTCGATTTACATTTATTTGTTTAAGCCTAACTTAAAATTGTAAGGGCCAACGGTGCAACTGGGCATAATTAAGGTAAGTTCTATACTGTATTTCAGATAACAATATAGTGGTAGGAAGATCAAACTGCTCCTACCTTTCCACCACTCTGTTCTTAACTGAAATACGGTATAAATAACTTAAATTTCCCAATTTAATTTCAAATAACAAATAAATAACTATTTATAATAGTAATGCAAATTTGGTTTCCATGGCCTGCCTGCTTTTATTATTATTCTAGCGTAACCCCCATTTATGACACTTTTCACTCGAAATGGCGTCCCAACAAATGGGAACGTTCACGCCAAACTTTTCTAGGTGGCAACAACAGAGTTTACACTGTAATGAATATAGTTCAAGTTTTTCACATTACGCTTCATATTTATAAAATTTAAAAATGGAACATTTAAATTTTTTATAAGTAGATTCAACTCATCATTTGATAATTAATGTGCAGACCAATTTTATTGGCATCCTAGTATACCCTGAAACTATACTAGATATTTTTATTTTTTTATAGAAAGCGTCTCATGAATTTAATAAATCAAAAACAAAACTTATCAAATTACACCAAAGTTCTTCAACGTCTCAACGTTCATGACTGAACTCAAAGATTCAAATTCAATTCCAGATGTCAACATAAATAGTAAATATAAATTTACAAAATATGGTAGGCCGAATTCAGTCTTCGTTTCAGATAAGAATGGAATGAGCCCTAATTGACCAAAATACACATTAAAGAGTGGTTAAGATTACTCAACATGTAAACCATGTCAGTAATAATAATATTCTTTAAGAAAAAAGTACTGGAAGGACCTCTGGCATGGTTGACATGTGCAGTAAACCTAATTTCTACCTCCTTTTACTTGTGCTTTTATTAATATTAAAAAAGCTTCTTTAGTTAAATAAAGGTGCTGAATTCGGCCCATTATGTTATACTCTTATTCTGGGTATGGCAGTAAAGATTTTTTAGGTTAAACTTTAAAGTCTGCACAAATTATTTATATAATTTTTACATTGATCAAAATTTCTTTCTAGCACTTCTTGCGGTGTAAGCACCATCAACGACGACAAATGCCATGAAGTCCCCGACTGTCATCCCCTAACTTCCACACCATCGCCAATAGGCAGCGTAACCGTAGCTGCCCCAGGTCCTGGGGGGCACCTAGAGCACGCTGAAGGTGCTAACCAAACAGAAGACCAGCACAGCGAGTGCGAGACTGAATCTGTAACGTCAGACCTCACCAGGATGTACGTCAGCGATGAAGAAGATAGACACTAGCTCTAGACCTGGGGGACGTATACAGGGTGTGGAAGTTATGGAGGGATGATGTACAATATGGAAGACGTAAAAAGTACAAATACATACTAATAAATAGTAGGCTTAAATAAATCGTCTTCAGTCGTATTTCTTAATCTCTCAGCTCAATCGATATGAGATTACAGTAAATTTAAACTTTTTATAACAGACCTGTCGAGGTCTGCAGTTTCTTGTAAGTACATACTGTGTATGTATTTGAGATATACATAAATGATAACAATAGTTATTTATTGTATAAGTGAGTAATGAAATATTGTAATATAAATAATTATGATCTCTGTGAGATATGAACTAAGTATAACACTTTCACTCACCTACGTGACAATCTGTTGTCGGCCTTAAAATGGTTCGTTGGTTGTCACACGGATTAAGAACTCTAAACTGCAATAGTTGCTATGTTTGTAATCAACACATATTCATTAAAATATATTTCTATATTGTATATCAAAATAATTTTCATATTTCTACAACACCCTGTATATGTATTATGGGGTCATCCCAAAAATAAAGTTTAATTTTTGTTGTTAATAATGAAACTTAAACTAATTCCAATCAATATTTTTAATAAATACCGAATGTTTTCCAACTTCGGATAAAAATTTTAAGGGCATACAGTACTGACCAAAATGAGTAATAAAACTTAATCAATATAGGTCTGATCTTCATCTGTTTCCGAGATAGATGCCAGTTTCTATTAGAATCAAAGAAAAACTGACAAAATTAGTGATTAAAAAAAACAATAAAATTTTATATGAAATATTTTTCTCAATTTATACTAACATTAAACTTGGTACAATAGGAAATTCCGCCATTTTTTAAATGTAATTTCATCTGAACGTATAAGTAAAACTAAGACTATCGGTGAAAATCGGTGAAAAATTTTCTATTAATAAGCGAGTTATAGTCCACCGAAATCTGAAAATATAGATGTGACGTCACGAATATAAATTTTTATATCAAACTATTATCTTCGTAGACCTAAATGTTCTTGAAATATATGCTATTTCTAAATTATATTTATAAAACATCTGATGTGGACACCACACGACTTCCTTGTACGCAAGACCAATATGAAGATGGAGTATAGACCCAATTATAAAATTGCACGTGTTTGTCGTAATTTGACATTAACACCTATTTTTTTTTATTTTTTTGTTATTTTTTGTCTAATCCATAGCAAGCTTCATTACAAAAACCAAAAAGTATATAAGTTTTAAATTTACATATCTCGCTTATACAAAGGGCTAATTTAATAATACTTAATGTGCTAGACGCAGAATTTAATTCTCTAAAACTCTTATTTGAAGCATTTATTTCTAAAATCAAAATGAAACCATTTTATTCAAGAAAAACTGTTAACAACTTCAGGTAATATATCACTTCCAGTTAGCCTGTTTTAACCAAAATCTGCTATGTTTTTCAATTGATATAAAAGTCTTATATACCAAATTTGAAAAGTTTTGAATTATATTTTAAAATAGTTTTTCATTAAAATCTATTATAGGCTTCAAATAAAGTACCATTTCTGGAAATTATGTAATGACCAAAAAGGGAGGTGCACAACTAGATGTTATAAAAGTCCTAAATACAAAATTTCAACTTTCTACGGCTTACCGTTTTTGAGTTATGCGAGATACGTACGTATTAGTCAGAATGGATTCAGGGATGGTCAAAATGGATATTTCCGTTGAAATCTCAATACCAAAATTTTTCGCGATTGCAATACTTCCTTTACTTCGTACAAGGAAATAAAAATAAATTAATATTATTATGCAGTACAAGTCTACATGATTTATAATTGGAAATGTATTTAAATTATTAAGTTTAATGCAAAATATTTATATTCAAATAAAAACTGTTTGAGAATTGTAGTAGTGGACTGATAGCCACGCCTCCGCTATTCAAATTTCTTTGCTTCGATTGGTAGTAGGCTCCTCCCCTAATTGGGTAGTCGTTATATATTTATAACCCGTCTTTGAGTCGCCAATTAAAATAATATATATGGATTTCATATGAGTGACGAGCTGCTATAACAAAAATGCTCTTATTGCCGAAGTATTTTAATTATATCGTTTTATTTCTTTATTAACATTCATTATTAAGCGTATACTTACAATATTTTTTTCCAAATTTCTCTTAAATCAATTGCGCTGTAGTCCCCTATTATTTGATCTTTTAAAAAAAACAACATATTTGGAAAGTATATTACTTTAAAAATAATCAACATTTAAAATTTTCCTAATCCCAACCTAGTCAAATTGCCGACAAAATATCCAGCAGTGAAGGGTCGGGCCGCTACTTCACAGGTAATGCCATGTGCATATATCTTGAGACAACCTATACTTTGTATAATAATTGCAACGTATTAAATGTAGTATTAAATCTGGCCGCTAGCGGATTGAGCATTTTGTCACCAAGTGACGTCACTGTAGAAGTTTGAATAGTATAATTCCAAAAAAATTAATTTTAAATATTATTTGCCACTGGAAGGTGAATTATGTAAAAACAGTAATAATTTATTTTAAAAAAAAATGTGGGATGACCCCAATGGTTGACAGTTTACATAGTTAAATAAATCATCCATTTTCTTCTAAATTAGTTATTTATTTCTATATGAAATATATTTTCATAATTGGAAACCGCACAATATATTTAAAATATATTTTTATATTCAATGAAACTACATTTTATACGAAGTCTTGAGTGGATGATATATTTCTAACATACTATGCATTTTCTTTCAGGGATGACATAATATCATATACATGATGTAAACATTATTATCCTATGGATATAGCTAACCCAACAATCAAAATCAGTGACAATTAATAATGAATGACCTAGCGTTATTTCTTTAGCTTTATGTAGTAGTGTATTTATATGTATTTAGTTGGAAATCACAAGAAGTGTAGACACATTTCATGTATTTATTTATGTCACATTTAAGTGTTTTCATTTTGTAGTCTAATATAAAGTATTTTTATAAAATAAACAAGTTTTTTCTTTACCGAGTAACCCCTAGGTCTTGCAACATACCGGGTGTCTACTTTTTTATGGACCATATAGGAAATACAATCGTAAAATTTTCATATGGCTGTAAATTCGGCCATATTAATTTTAGAACTAAAGTTTAAATACAAAAATGTTCAGAATTAAATACTGGGTCAAGTGAACCTAATATTATTTCTATAATAGGTTCTTGTCATGAGATATTGTTTTTACCTTCCGTCACCTTTTGGTAAGAAAGGTATTGTCTTTGGTCAAAAAAATCGATGATGAGTTTTTAATGAATAAGAACGTTTTAGGTTCCCTAGAATGCAATTTTACTATTTTTACGATGATGTATGTATGCATGGATGGATGTATGTATGTGTGTGTGTGTGACGATTTTTTCGGATCGCATAACTTCAATACCACCTTTCCAAGAATTATAATTTTTGCGTATTCCTTTTCTTTACATCTATATGAAGAGCTGATTAGATTTTGGTGACAATCGGTCGACTGGAAGTACCCTAATTTGAAGATTTTAATAGTTTTTCTTGAAAAAGCAGTGTTCACATTTAATTTTATTATAAATATTAAAGAATATTTTATTCTCTATAAGATTTGATTACATTTTATACTTCAAATTCAATGGATAAAATTAATTTATAAAGAAATTAAATTTCATAAAGCAGCAAGTTGTTCTATAATCATGGAAACATCTACTATATTAAGAAAATTTTGATATGGAATCTTTTACAAGAAAATCTCTGTATGGAATTTTTACAAATACATAGATCTGACCACGATATGACGGAAGGTAATGTGCTGGCCACATCAGATTTTTTTAGGCTTTATCCCAGTATCAATATCAATTTATTGACAACATTATTATAGCAACAACTCATAACACGCCCTTGGGTGTTATTTGGTATATATCATAACAATCCTGTTTTCAGGATTGTTATGATAATAATTAGTGTAACGCTGCGCTGGCAAAGGAGCGAGCGTCTAAGTTTAGCGATGACGTAATCTCGCCAGCAACCGGGCGACGTAAACAAACGTGCCTTGATGTGCTTAATTACTTCTGGTCGCCTGAACCTTTTGTATTCGATGGAATGCTCGACACTTCTCCAGACGGTAATGGGCAGCTATACGTATGTCTACTTTTTTTGTGCACCATAGGAAATACAATAGTAAAATTTTCATAATGCTGTAAATTCTGCCCTATTAATTTTAGAACAGCGTAAATACAAAAAATGTTCAGAATTAAAAACTGCATCTAAAAAGTTCAGAATTATTGTTTGCATGCGTTTCGTTTGCGAAAGAGAGGCAAATAAAAGTAATAATTTTTAGCTACTTACAGAGTGCCGTGAGCACTATCACAAAATTTTAAACAGTTGTATTGCTTGAATGTGACAGATCACATCTGTCATAAAGTTTTTAAAATTATTGAATTCATTAAATTATTTATCACTATGCATGGATACACTTGCCATCGCAGAAAAAACTCAATGGAACAATATTAACAATTAAATATCAATTAATAAACTTTTTTCTGTCAAAGTCAAATAATATGACTATTTAAATTGCATATTTTGTCTTGCATGGCACTCTGTAAAAAGCTTAAAGACGGATATTTTATTTTACGTTTACCTCATGGCAAGAACCTATTATATCAACAAATTTAGGCTAATTTGATGCAGTATTTAATTCTGAATATTTTTTATGTTTACACTTTAGTTCTAAAATTAATAGGGCAGAATTTACAGCCATATAAAATTTTTACCATTGTATCTCCTATGGTCCATAAAAAAAGTAGACACACGGTATAAAAGCGACGGACCTCTACCCGTTAGTTACGTACATAGTTACATAATATACTGGGATACCTGTGGAAGTGAATACTCCGTAGTGTTGACGAGTATTGAGAAGCTAGAGTATACGAGGACAGTAACAGCGAGTGGTAGTGGATACTCGGCATTGGTGTTGAAGCATTGCGGCATACGGACAGTTGGTGATACTGGATCGGAAATTTGAATGTGATATAAATAAAATGTGAAATAAATAGTAATATAAATAAATATAGTGATATAAATATCGCTTAAATAGTCTACAACAGACCGAAACACATGTAAACAATAATTTTGGACTTGTTAGATGCAGTTTTATTTCTGAACATTTTTTGTACTTACACTTTTGTTCTAAAATTATGGAATAATAGGTCCACAAAAAATTAGACACTCGGTATTCGAGTGTCACGTATTATTGAAAAAAGAAAATCAAGTAAGCTGTGGAAAATTTGTACCATCGTTTTAAACAATTATTTATATGTCATCTGAAATTAATAGTGTTTTCAGCATTGTTTGTGTATGTGTGTGTGTGTGTGTGTGTGTGTGTGAGAGAGAGAGAGAGAGAGAGAGAATTTTTTTGAGTATGAGCTATGACGTCATAAATTTATTCCATTTTTACAGCCGCGAAAGTTTATTAATTTATAAATGAAAAGTCGCATATTGCAAATTTTATTTTAAAAAATTTGGTGTGGTCAACAAAATACCTCCCGCCATGTACCACCCGAGTCACAAAAAATATTAAGCTAATCCTTATTTTTGGATTAGGGAATTTTACTCTAATTTTGGCAGTAAATTTCTTAAAATATAGTCTTATCTAATCCAAGTAGCTACCTTTTTTGATATTAAAATGAATATTAAATATAAAATACCGGGATAAAATAGAATTCACTAAACCAAAAATGAGAATTAGCTTAAACTTTTTTGCGCATCGTTAATTTTTATTATTCTAAATACATACCTACGTATTTACATATGCTGGAAACTGTATTGATATCCTTTCCTAATGTTCAATTTACTTTTTTCTTTTAAAACGTTACTATTATTAATTTGAAATGATTAGTTCTTTGACAGTGACATTTATCTGTCAGTTATATACATTTGAATAACTACGCAACCAAGGAGTTTTGTTTGTTTAAAGCGTAGGCTCCGGGATTTAAATTATAGATAGATTTATTAATTTATCCAAAAAAATATATAGAAAAAGTATTAATGCAAATCTGTAAAAAAATTAATAATCTTTAATTTTTATAATAACATTAATGTCGAGAAAATAACGTTTACAGGTATTTTTCGCAGAAAAACTATTTTGAGCTTCTAGTAAAATGTCATTTCCGGTTATCCGATTTACATCAAAATCTAATGGGCTCTTTCCATTACAGAAAAAGTCCGAAATACAAGGTTTCAAAATTTTCTGAATGATAGTATTTGAGTTAGAGTGAAGAATCCACACATACACACAGACATCGTCGTGAAAATATTAAAATTAGATTCTAGTGACCTTAAAACGTAGTCATTTACCAAAATATCGATATGCGATTTTTAGCACGATCCCTATGCCTCCCTTACCAAGGGTAGCGGGAGGTAAAAATCAACAACTTTTTTAAATGACCCCATTATAAATTAAGTACAGACTCTAGATCCTAAATCTTTCTCGCAACATTGATATTTGTTTATAAAATTACATCAATTTGGACAATCTTAAATAAACAATCACTTATAACAACAACATTATTCGCAATTCAAATAAACACCAGCAACCACCAATATCTTATGATTCACTATTTATTATCATTTTCTACAAATATTTATTCTTGTGGTATTCAAACCACATTATTCTATTAGAATCCACGAATTCCATAATCACTATCTGCTTAAACCGAGATACTACGCCCTCATATGCACGATATCATGAGAGAATTATTTCCTCTTTCTGCGATAAAATTATTCTAGTTTCACATTCACGAATTGTGATCGCATGAAATTGTCAGTGAAAAAGGAAAGAATATTAAAAATAATAATGAAGTTTTTAGTGGTAGTGTTTTTGGTGGTGATGCTATGTGGAATAGAAGGGTATAAAAGAAGAGAAGATAAAACTAAGTGCCCGCATGTGAAAGCTATAAGAAATTTTGATATTCATGAGGTAAGAAAAATTTACAAATTGAATATAATGGGGTCCTCCTCCAAAATAACAAATAACAAAATTGGTCATTTATACGAGGGTCGCGCTAGAATATAGCAATCTAGAACAAATATGGCGCCGAAAAGTACCAAGCTGTCTATTTGACAGTAATTGCAGACTACTCCTATTTTGAATTTTACAATCAGAGACAACTATCTAAAGAGAGATTGGAAACTCAATGCTTTTGTATTGTCATAAAGTTCGCCATCTATCAACATATGCAACTAACTGTGTTTTAATTTTTTTATTTTTTTAATATTTGAATTTTTAAATCTTATTTAAAGATGTGTTGAAGAGACGTACGCATTTCATAGGTGAAAAGAAAAGAAGCGAAAATTGGGAGCTAAGGAATATCAACCTCCAACATCTTCATAGTTCTTCACATAACTCATTTAGTCGTAACTTTATGAACGATATTGTCAGCTTTTATGTACTACTGCGGATTTTTAGTTCTTTTTGCGTTGGTTTCTTTCTTTTCTCATATAGAATTCTTCCGAAGAATTGCAAATGCTCAAGTTCAATTGATGAATGTTCAACAGGATATTTATTTGTTCTCCATGAAATTCTACAGAAACATATATAAGAAAAACTCACAAATATTATTATATAAAGTAATTAATGTTCATAAGATACCTTACGAGTTCTCTATATGTTTTAAACATATAAAAATTCAAATAATGCAGGATCCGAAATTATGTATGTCATGTCAGCTTATAGATTTTTCAGTTTGACGTTTAAATTTTCCATTATATTTTTTTGCATTGCCTTCTATGTTAAGTCTTCGTCATTTTTGTGATTTTGCTGCCCTCTGAAGAAATATGCAAGGAACTATGTCCCCGTGCTCCGTTTACCCCTCATCACCAAAAACTTTGTTACAAGGCCACCCATAAGTCTGTCCAATCTCTCTTTAGATAGTTGTCTCTATTTAAAATGCTCTGATTTTCATGTTACTGTTTATCTTCCGTCACCTATTAAGGTGTTGTCATTGGTCAAAAAATTCGATGATGAGTTTTTAATGAATAAGCAAGTATTAGGGTCAATAGAATACGATTTTACTATTTTCACGATGATATCTCTATAGATGGATGTATGTGTAAATACCACCTTTCCAAAAATCATAATTATTGCGTATTCCTTTTCTTTATATCCATATGAAGACCTGATTAGATTTTGGTTATAATTGGTCGACCGGAAGTACCCTAATTTGAAGATTTTAACAGTTTTTCTTAAAAAAACGCTGTTAAATATCATTTGTTCACATTTAATGTTATTATAAATATTAAAGGATATTTTATTCTCTATACGATGTGATTACATTTTATACTTCACATTTAATGGATATAGAGTTAAAATATTATAAATTAATGCTGCAATTCTGTGCACACTCGTAACGTTAGTTACGATATCTATAAGACTTAGAAATCACTACGATCAAAAATGCAATCCTGACACTTATCGTAACAAACGAGTACTCGTAAAACGTTCCGATTTCTCGTAAATATTTACTGTCAACTAATGCTTGTCTGTAGGAATCGTAAATTATTTTATGTTGTACGTAAGTCCGTTACATATGAATAAGTAGACAATATTAAACAAATTTTGAATGCTATATTGAGTATTTAATGAAATATTCATTAAACAATCAACTATACAACTTACAAAAAATTATTAATTAATTTAATGTGACAGGCTCAAATTTAGGGTTGATATAACAGTGTCCTACGGGTTAACCGAATACGGCAGCGTGCTAGGATCGTTCCCTGGATTTGCTATATTGAGTATTTAATGAGAAATTCATTAGACAATAAACTGTACAACTTACACAAAATTATTAATTAATTTATTGTGACAGGCTCAAATTTAGGGTTGATTTAAAAGTGTCCTACGGGTTAGCCGAATACGGCAACGTACTAGGATCGTTCCTTGGGTTTGCTATATTGAGTATTTAATGAGAAATTCATTAGACAATAAACTATACAACTTACAAAAAATTATTAATTAATTTAATGTGATATGCTCAAATTTATGGTTGTTTTAAAAGTGTCCTATGTGTTAGCTGGATATATTTTTAAATAATAATAAATTTTGTTTTGCAAGCGTTACGATAGACTCGTAACTTGGAGACTTACAGATTCGAATTACATTTTTTGTAAATTTGTAACTCGATCAGTTTCGAGTCAATCGGTAGCTACGACTTTACGTAGTTACGAGTTTACGATCGTTGTGTACAGAATTGCAGCATAAATTTCATAAAGCATCCAGCCAGCTGTGCTATAACCATGGAAACATGTTCTACTATATTAAGAAAATTCTGATTGACAGATGTCAGTGACGAGTGCAATTGATGTAGTATCACGGCTTATTACCCATTGCTGGGTGTGCCAATCTACTTTGTACACAGATATCGGTAATGATGAAATATTTGCATCAGATGTCTTATTCTCAATAATTCTAGCGTAACCCTAAGGGGGGATACTTTTGAATGGGACAATAATTAATAAATTTTAGCAATGTCAATTACCACAAATGGCAGCACTATTTATTTTAGTGATGCACGCGAGGCGAGACGAGACGAGAAATATAAAATATCGATCTCGTCTCGGTTTCGGATCTGTAATCTCGATCTCGCAATCGTTCTCGCACATTTTTTTGGGTCTCATCTCGTTCTCGCACGAGAGTCTCGCGAGAGTCTCGCTATAAAAATAAGCGCTTGCGCACTACGTATTTACGTAACTGTTTAACTACAAAAGGCAAGTTCGCATCAATAGCACCGCCTTCCATGTATTTGCAGTCGTATAACTATAATAAAGCGACGGAACACCAAACTCTGGTCACGAAATTATTTCAATACGAACATAATGTTTATTCATTTACGGTTAACAGAAAATGTGATAAGTTAATAAATAATTTAATTTGCCTCTAAAATATCCAATTTATCATCAAATTGTGACTCTAAACTATTTCAATTAGTGATGCCGCGAGATCTCGCATTTTCGAGATCTCGTCTCGAAATTCTCGAATTTTCGAGACGAGATTTACCTTATTCTCGTCTCGACAATTCGAGACGAGACGAGAGTAATGCCCTCGAGATTTGCTCGAGACGAGAGTGGAAAGTCGAGATCACGAATGTATTTTTTTTTAATTATGCAATTAAAATATGAGTAGGTATCTATAAAAGAAGAAAATATTCATCGGTATATATAAATATTTGAATTCCCTCTTCATTTACATTCATATTTACTTTACTTATTTAAAGTTATTTTGGGCTTTAGCAAAAAAAAAAACAAAAGTGATACCTATGGTATACTCTTCACACCAGCTTCAAGTGGCCGCACTAATACCCAAATATATAATTATAATTACCAATATCTGCGTACAAAACTGATTGACACGCCCAGCAACGGTTAATAATGATATTGAGTACTTTTTATACCTAACCATTTAAATACCACACAGTAAAATAATCAGTTTTTATTAATGGTACCTATTCGTTTCTTTGCTAATTATAAATTCGAGAAATTCGAGACTCTCGAGTCGAGATCGAGAGAAGGCAAGAAAAATTATGACGAGACGAGATACAGAGTAATCTCGTCTCGAAATTTCGAGACGAGACGAGAGTGGATTGATTCTCGCCGTGTCTCGTCTCGCGGCATCAGTAATTTCAATGCGAACATCTGTTAACACATTGGTCATCAATAAAACGAATTAAACATTAAAAAAATATTTTTTGTAAATAAAAGTACCTACACTTTTTCATTACATATACGCCACTATTTAAGTAATATTAAGTCATAAAAAACCGCAACACTGGTAACCCGCCGACAACCAATCACTCCGCTTCTCTCCCTGTTGGCTCCCATCGACGCTTAATATAACATCCTTTACTTTTCAGGGGCGACAAGAGTTTTATTAACCGTGGTTTTAATTGGGGTGAAATAGGGGCTGAAACATTAATCAACTCTTGATAGACAAAAAATATGGTGAATTCATATAATTTTCACATTTACGTATTCTATGCATAAATTAGCGTTGACTCCACTCCTTGTACGGTGCATTTGCATTGAATTTATGAATCAAAGCTATAAAGTTACAAATACTTTCTATTGCAAGACTCTCGCGAGAATCTTGCGAGATTTCTCGCTTCTCGCAGTTGTTATATCGATCTCGCCTCGAAATTTAAACTGCAATCTCGCTCTCGATCTCGTCTCGCATAATGCAACGAGACGAGGCGAGATGCAAGAGTACTCTCGCCTCGCCGTGCATCACTAATTTATTTATATATTAATTTATTCTATCTGTATCTCCTATAGCTGCTGGGCTCCTGGTACGTAGTGCAATACTATGCAAGCTCAGAAGAAGCTTTGGCTTACCGTTGCATGCGAACTTTATTCAACTTGACGAATGGACCTGCAGGAGACCTGGAGGTCAACATGAATTTTACATATAGCTTCACTGATGACCCTATCAATGAGCAACTCCTAGGGAACATCACTTGGACTATTCCTAGCAAAGAGAAGCTTGCGCATTGGGTACATGCTGAAGAGACATGTAAGTAGGTATAGCTCTTGCCAAGATATACCGTTATTGACCTGGCTTTATTGTTACGATAAGTCGGTCTATGGTCTCCTAGCACTCTGCTTTCTAAAGCATTACCTGGACCAAATTACTTGCCTCCAGTTGGCAGTCTAGTTTTCCTGTTGCCTGTGTCTTTACGTCTTCCCATCTGGTATAGTTCGTCTAGGGATCATTTTCCGAAGACTCGTTATCGTTTTATTACGGCAGTACAATAGAGGGTCCTAATAGCCTGGCATGTGCCAGGGCTGTAATGAAAAATTTGAGTAGGGGTTTGAAATATTTCATTTCACACATTTTACTTTCCAAAATAGTAAAAAAAAATTGTTTAATATTTAACTGTTTTAAAAAATATATTGTATAATCAGATTTCCGTGACCACCCAGGAGTATTGATTGCGGACCGTTAATCTTTGTTCATAGTGGCGATTTCCCCAAAAAAAATATATGAATATTTATTCGGACATAGTGCACTCGTCCTCGTCTTCAGAATTGTTATCGGATATATCTGAATCCCTTAAAGATATAATTAATGGATTCACGTCTTTGTAAAGTGATACAAATTTATTTTCTTCTTTTATAATATGTTGAATACAGTTATTCCATTGTTGCTGGCCGATATTTTCAACTTCTTCCCTGATTAATTGAACTACACTAGAATTTAATTGTGGTGATCTAATTTTTTGTAAACAAAACCCATTTTCTTTAAACACTGATGTAGGCATGCTCGAGAAGGTACAAAAGAAATATCTTTTCTTAACGTTGCATGTAAAGATGATAATGTGAGAACAATATTATTAGCATAAGAATTATGTATTGTTCGTACTATATATTGTTTCGTAAAATCATCTATTTTGTCAGTACCTGAATCTTTTCGAATTCTTTTAGGTACCGGACCACCTATTCTGATAATTTTTTTAACAGTTTTATCACATACCTTTGTTAGTTGGCAAGTTTTCTTAAGAGCAACTGATTCTTCATATTCCTCCAAAAGTCCATTGTAAACATTCAACACGATTTGTTGTCCATGTTCGTGCAAAAAAGGTTTAAATATATTAGGCGATGGTAATACACTTTTACTAGCACTTTCTAATTCTTCGTGTTCTTCCCACGAGCGAAACATTGTTAACGTTGTTGACTGTTGAATTTAATTTAACAAAACAAAAAACACTTTCAGCCTTCGTACACTAGTTAGGAGGTACAAATGACAAGTGAAAATAATTAAACTCACCACCTATTTATATACCTACATAGCCACAAATAACGGTTTTATAATCCTTTGGAGACAAGTTCACAGACCTTATAATAAGCTATAAGAAAATTAGGGAAATTCTAAGTACAAAAGATTAACGCATTAAAATCTGGGAAGTGCAGTCTTGGTCTAGAGTCGAATACTGGGCGTAAAATATATACCAGCATTGCAAATACTGAACTGGTCGACTGTACGGACCAAAATATTTTGGCATTGCGGTTTTAGCTATTGTGCACCCATAATAAAAAGATAACGAGTCTTCGGAAAATGATCCCTAGACGAACTATACATGCTAATATGATGTGTTCTGCCGTATCACAGTCCCCGTAGTATCAGCATCTGTCGCCATTGGCTTTCCTGATTCTAGCATCTAGCGAGATAATTATTGAAGCAACCATGTCCGCTAAAAGCCTGCGTCAGGTAATAATTTTTTTACAAAGCTCTCGTTCTATCCATGGAATAATATTTGGCAGGATTTTGTGGAGCCAGGTGTTTCCTTGATCCCCTCTCCATTCTTCTTGCCACTTCCCGTTTCGCTGATTTCTAATGGCTACATTCTCTTCCTGGACGGCTTTATATCCAAACCTTCTCTCCTCTACCTAACCTAACTTAACCATCTTAATGATTGGCACCCTTTTTGCAATTTTTCTTTTTCATTTCAATTATCTGATGAATTATATTATATTTTTATGCTTTAAATACATGCCTATATATTTGACAATCGTAATCCTTTTTGCTTACTAATTGTGGAGTACCGCTTTACCAGCTGGGGGGGGGGGGGTATACTTCGATATCTGAGTGGTAAGGGTGGATTACGGAAATAGGGTTGTTGCAAGAATTTTTATATGTCTTCTAAGTATTAAATTTAAAAAGATATCATTATTTAAATAGCCTCAAATTTTATAATATCACCATATATTCATTAGATATTTTACAATTAATTTCTGAAATTTGGATATTTTGAAAAAGTCACGTGATCTGAAACAGAACGTGACGTCACAACACATACATCTTCATCAGCTCCAATTGTTCCCTTATAGTGTCAATTTTTTGTGTTTTGTTACAAGTGTTATGATAAATATATTGCCAAAGTTGTCAAACAAGTGTCAAATTTTTGAGTTTGGTTCGTGTTAGATAATACAAAATTTAATATAAAATGAGTAATTTACAGTATCGTATATTTTACCTTAACTCTTTAACATACCTTATTTCGGCAACAGTAAAGCAGTTGTTTTCTGATATAAATTCAGCCATCTTCCAGCTTTCGATTTTCGGTAAACTGTCCGACTTAGCTTGAGTGTATTCTGTATTAGCCATTATAACTCATTTATATTGGAAAATGTCAACGTCAAATGTCAAATTAGAAGTTTGTTATTAACATGTGACAAATTATCGCCTACGTTTATTTATCTAAATAACAAAAATAATGTAGGTGATGGAAAAACTGTTTTTCTATTGGCTGTGAATGACGTAATGTATGTGCTTCTACGACACAGGAGTGGGGAGTTGTTTTTCATTACTATTTTTGGCGTCAATATTCGTATTTAATTATTTACAAAAATAACAACAAATTATTAAAAAATATATTATTAATAAGAAAAATATTGCATAAACTTTCATTTAAAATACTTTTTGAAAAATATGAAACAGGCCCATTTTACGAATTCACGAGAAAAACAAATGGTATTTGTAAGATATTAACTGGGTTTTGTTAGTTCTGTAAATAAATGTAATTGATTGTGTACCTGTATTATTATTGACTTTAATGTTAAATTAAATAATTATTAAAATTTGAAAAACCTTAATAATTGCTTTGTTTATTTTGAGCTTTTATTAGGACCCCTAAATATATAACATATCCAAAAATCAAAAATACCCGACCTTTTTCCTGGTAAATCTACCGCAGTAAATGTATAATATAAAATTGTCTTCCTTCCAGATGAAGGCATCTACAACACCTACGTCCTAGACAGCGACTACACCTCTTGGGCCCTTTTGCTCCACTGCGCCGAGAAGAACAAATCCCCCCGCTATCTCTCCAGTTTCATCATGTCTCGATCGCAAGAACTAGGGCCCAACGTGGTGTCTTACCTCCGAGATAAGCTGCCCCGCTACGACATCGATTTGGGATTCATGTTTTCCATGTCCCAGCAAGGGTGCGACGCTCCAGTAACGGGCAGCCCCGCTGGGTTAGTACCAGGGAGGAAGGGTACCAGGAGGCATCCTTTGAAGAGGGTACATAGGAGAAGAAAGGAGGGGGCTGTTGCCAGCTTTACAAGTACTACAGAAGTCATTTACTTTTAATATGTTTTTGTATATTTTGTTATATTTTAGTATAAAAAAAATTACACATATTGTACGATTATTCATTATATCAATTACTGATTTTTAACTCTCATTGATAATTTTTTATGTACCCCACAATCGTAGATAAAATTTGTACTGTAGTTAGTAGTATGAAAAGCAATCATACAAGCGACATATTGAATAAGTGACAGCCATATTCCCGGTGTCAGGGAAAGCTTTCGCATATTTACATAAAATATTAAATTATCAACTTCAGAAATAACTTTTTACCTTCCGTCACCTTCAGGTAAGGAAGGTATTGTCTTTGGTCAAAAAATTCGGTGGTCAGTTTTTAATGAATAAGCACGTTTTAAGTTCTCTAGAATATGATTTCACTATTTTTACGATGATGTCTGTATGTGTGTGTGTGTGTGTGTGTGTGTGTGTGTGTGTGTGTGTGTGTGTGGGTTTTTCGTCTACGATAACTCTAATACTACAATTCCAAAAATTATAATTCTTTCGTATTTCTCTTCGTTGCATCCATATGAAGAGCTGATTAGATTTTGGTAATAATTGGTCAACCGGAAGTACCTTCATTTGAAGATTTTAACAGTTTTTCTTGAAAAAACGATGTTAAATATCATTTTTTCACATTTAATGTTATAAATATTAAAAAACATTGTATTCTCTATACGATTTGACTGCATTTTATACTTCATATTAAATGGATATAGAGTTATAAAATTATAAAGAAATTAAATTTCATAAATTAGCCAGCTATACTAGAAACAGCTACTTACAGCTACTATATTAAGAAAATTCTGATTGAAAGATGTCAGTGACATATTCGTAGGACCTATATTTGTGTAATAATTTTAATCGAAATATAGGATTTTTTTGCTCGAAACTTTCTGTATAGAATTTGTATAAAATACATGCAACTGTCGAAAGGTAATGTACATACAAGATATTTAGAATCTTTTGCAAGGAACATTCTGTATGGATTTTATAAAATATACATAGGCATTAGGCATTTACGAAAATTCTACCGGTAGATACCGCATCTACTGACTGTGTTCGAAAACACGAGTGGTAAAAAGTTACCGTGTTCGAAAATTGTACAATATCTACCAGATCCATCTACCGGATTTATGAAGAATCTAATCTCGAAAAAAGGTAGTGATGCAAAGCGAAGCGCGCGCGTTAAAAGTTTGTTAACTATATCAAATTTCTAACCTGTTTCAAATTTTCAATTTTTACCTTCCGTCACCTTTAGGTAAGGAAGGTATTGTCTTTGGTCAAAAAATTCGATGATGAGTTTTTAATCAATAAGCACGTTTTAGGGTCCCTAGAATACGAATTTACTATTTTTACGATGATGTCTGTATGTGTGTGTGTGTGTGTGTATGTGTGGATGTGTGTGTGTGTGTGTGTGTGGATGTGTGTATGTGTGTGTGTGTAACAAAATTTTCGTCTGCGATAACTCTAATACTACAGTTACAAAAATTATAATTTTTTCGTATACTTCTTCGTTACATCCATATGAAGAGCTGATTAGATTTTGGTTACAATTGGTCAACCGGAAGTACCATCATTTGAAGATTTTAACAGTTTTTCTTGAAAAAACTATGTTAAATATAACTTTTTCACATTTGATGTTATAAATATTAAAGAATACTTTATTCTCTATACGATTTGATTGCATTTTATACTTAATATTAAATGGATATAGAGTTAAAAAATTATAAAGAAATTTAATTTCATAAAGTAGCCACAGCTATGGAAACAGTTACTATATTAAGAAAATTCTGATTGAAAGATGTCAGTGTCAAGTGAAATTGACATAGTGTGTTTGTCTTATAATATAGGATCTTTTGCTTTCTGTATGGAATTTGTATAAAATACATACAACTGCTTTAAGGTAATGTACAAGAAATAATAATAATAAATCTTTTATTTCTGCAGATACATTACACTGTATATAGAAAACGTCACAAAATAATAATTTTCTGTATGAAATTTGCATAAAATACATGCAACTGCCGGAAGATAATGTACAAGAAATAGAATATTTAATTTAGCAAGGAACTTTCCGTATGAAATTTGTACAAAATACATAGAACTGACGGAAGGTAATGTGCTGGCCACATCAGATTTTTTTTTTATAGGTTATGGATCTACCCTGTTTACCACTTGCGTTCTTAAAATATCGATTCCGGTAGGTATAACCTGATAAACAGCTGTTTACCGGTAACAGTTCACCGGTAGAATTTTCGTAAATGCCTCATAACTGACGGAAGGTAATGTGCTGGCCACAACAGATTTTTTAAAACTCTGTTTCAAACTTATTGTTACTTTATATAGGTACTGCAGAACGATCCTTTATTGTTTTGTGACGAATCGATTTCGTGTCAATTTTTGAGCTGAACCTGGGCCTATATTCTTGAGCATCGTATTTGCCTACGTTACTCGTATTCGCGCGAATACGAACGAAAACCATAGTAATGGTATTCTTGGCCATTCATTTAATTCGAATTCGTTTAAGACAAATGAAAATTTCATTCCACTCGTTTAAAATAATATAACCACTGTATTAAGTTTTTGAATAGGTATATATTTATATACATTTATTAATACACATATAATATTAAAATTTATCAGTTAATAATAACAATATACTAAAACAGGATAATTACGGAATAGTAACAAATAAAATGACTTACAATTTCTGCTACTTCATCAATTTCAGGCTGTGATTGCACTATTTAATTGTTATTACCACTAACAATGAACGTTACAATATTATTTACACTTAACATACACCAAAAATACTATTATTAACAATAGAAATAGTTAATAACATTTAGACACATTGAAAATGTTGTTTACACGGACAAAGATACCGATAAACTAAATTTAAACACGACTCAATGCTGCAATAAACGAACAGACCTGTTAGAACAAAAAGTACGGCTTAGTGCAAACTTATTCAATGAATCTCATTTGAACGAAATCAGTTGTTTTTTACCTCCCGCTACCCTTGGTAAGGGAGGTATTAGGGATCGTGCTAAAAATCGCATATCGAGATTTTGTTAAATGACCATGTTTTAGGATCCCTAGAATCCAATTTTAACATTTTTACGATGATGTCTGTGTATATGTATGCGTGTATGTGTGTGTGGATCCTTTACTCTAACTCAAATACTATCTTTTCACTAACTTTTTCTGTATTGGAAAGAGCCCATTAGATATTGGTGAAAATCGGATAAGCTCAAAATAGTTTTTCTTCGAATAATACCTTTAAATGTTATTTTTTCGAGATTAATGTTATTATAAAAATTAAAGCTTATTGAATTTTCTATAGATTTGCATTAATACTTTTTCTATATATTTTATGGATAAATTTATAAAATTATCTATAATTTAAATACGCTTTAAACAAACAAAACGTTATTATTCAAATGTATTTAGATTAATAAAAATTAACTATTCACAAAAATGTTTAAGCTAATCCTCATTTTTGGATTAGTGAATTCTATTTTATCCCGGTATTTAAAATTTAATCTTCATTTTATTATAACTCCGGAGGCTCAATAGTTAGAGTAACGTCTCATGTCATGAGTGCCCTCGGGGCTCTGGGTTCGAATCCCATACATGTGGCGGTGCTCACACGTTATAATTCTTTTGACTTGAATGGATAGAGATTTGAAGGAAACAGAGACTGATTTTTATTTATTTTTTCAGTATTTGTGTTTTATTCTATGAATTATATGCCTTACAATAAATACATAATTTACAAAAATATACTTGTACGTTTAAGTAGATATATACATTATACATTACTATTTTGGAATGTTTATGTTACTATTTTACAATTATTTTCATATATTTTTGTTAAAGTACATGCCTATCTTGAATTTTAGCAAGTATTTAAAATAATTTATAATATTTATCTCTGAAAAATTACAGTTTATATTTTAAACATTTTACGTGATTGCTACGACTATTAAAATTGTTTTCAATTCAATATAGAACAATTATTTTAAGAGGTAAATATTATAGCTATAAATCTAAAAAATATTTATAAATATATTAAATTGTATGGGAGATCTAAGTACAGTCAAATTTTCATAAATCAGTAAGTTAAGTCAAAAATTACAGTAATCAGTAATTTATAAATTACAAATCTTTTGTTACCTACGAGAGCAAGCTCATATTAGTTGGGCCGATTTTCAGAAAATTATAAAATCTACACAACTACACAATTGGTTAGAAAATTTTACAAAATTATTTGTGTTACTTTTAATATAGACTTAAAAAAACTGTAGGCCGAATGACTGATGATAATAGTTCGACTGGTATTTTAAGGGTCACCTTCTAGTCCAGATTTAGCTTCTGCCATTTAAACAAAAAACACATGGCATCATTGATTTATTTAATTGTACGTATCAACAATGGCGTCCATCGGTTCAATTCGGCACAAACAGTTAACACTGTAAACTCAGTCTAGTAGTATAACGTATGGTCCTGAAGGTCTGAGAATTTTTTTAGATGTTTTGTATTTATACCAAATAACATTTAATCAAATTGTCGCTGGAAACAAAATATCACAATTAACTTGTTTTCATTTTGACAGTTTAGTTTTCTCGATTTGATGCAGCAAAATGTCATATAAGCTAGATATTCGTAAAGGAATTTACAATCTTGTTGGGCGAAGTATGATATTGTTGCAGTTTATCGCGAGCACAATATCTCTGTGGCAATAATTTATCGGACAATAAATGATTGTGAAGAAGGTATACCCTGTGTTAATTTGCCCAAAAATTTTGAGCCACATAAGAGAACAAAGATTAATTGCAGCCGTTAAAGACAAAGTTGGAGTGTCACAACAAAATGTAGCCAGAAGATTCGATGCGTGATTCGATGTTTCGAAGACCACTGTTCTTAGAACACTTTTTCGAAATGACGTGATGTTTCGAAAAAGAAGAAAGGCACCAAAATATACCGTGGCCCAATTAGAAAGAATCCCTAGATGTTGTCGTGCGTTAAGGCGCATTCATTTTCTCAATAAACTTATTGTAATGGATGACGAGAAATATTTTACTCTGTCCCATTCAGACATGAAAGGAAACGATGGTTTTTTATACTAATGACATGCAAAACACACCAGACAATGTCAAGTTCAAAGGTAAATCTACATTTTAGTATAAAATTTTAGTATAGTGTGCCATTTATGAAGCCGGATATATCTCGTAGCCGTACATTGGTAGTGTTCGAGGAGAACTGCGCAACTTTATATTCAAAGATGCCTTTCTAAATTGCTTCAATTTTTAAATACACATCACGCCAATGATGATATAATGTTTTGGCCTGATCTAGCTGCATGCCACCAGAATAATTAGAGACTGGTATAACGAAAACAACGTAGACTTTGTTCCGAAATTGGACAATCCTCCCAATGTACCTCAAACTCGACCAATAGAAGAATTTTGGTCAATATTGACCAGAAAAATGTACGACAAGGGATGGGAAGCTGCAAATGAAGAACAATTACGACGTCGCATTTACCAAAAGATTAGAGAAATTGATCCAGTGGATGATGGGGCAAGGTCGAAGAAAATTAAGGACCATTGAAGATAATGGTCCATTATCAATAATTTAAATGTTAAATATTAATTGTTATACTTATTGTTATTTGTTGTAATAATTAGTTTAAAAAGTAAAATAGTTTTAAAAAAGTTATCAATATCTAAAAAATTTCTCAAAACTTTAGGACCATATGTTATATTATATGTTTATGGTGCAAATTTACCTATAGCCGGTGGAACCTAGTGTAACACGTTTGCTTAGCGGCACCCTTTTGTTTAAATTATTGCAGCCGGACGTCAAGATTAGTTATGGATATTGCGTTCAGAACGTTTATGTTTGTAAAGTATCCTATTTTTTTTGTAAATTTCTAAATTGCTTTTCGAAGTTAAAGTCTTTGTTAGATTTTGGGATGGGCTTAGTTCTTGACATTTTGTGAAAATTATTGGGTGTTGTAAAAGTATTTTTAAAAGTATAATATTACAAAAGAAAAGTGCTAGAAAAGACGGATGTATCTCAGCAGGGGAAAAGCAATTTCAGTAATTTGGTTGAGTAACTTTTGTCACAGAGGCGATGTGAAACGCCGTTAGGAATTCACTTCTGCCCTCAACACCCGAAATGTTCTCAATTACTTGACCAATTATATCGTGTTAATTTTTAAGTTAGCCAATAAGAGTATGAGGGTTGGACTTCCTTGTTGGAAGTGGGGTGAAAATCTAGTAAAGATGGTTTTGAGATGATCTCATCTCGACGAGTCTTGATCTGTGACGTTGTTCTCTTTTCCATTCGGCTGTTTTTTATTATCTTAGTGACTTATAAATTTTTGTTGTTCTTGTGACTAAAGTAATTGTTGAAGTCTGCGTTTTCCCAAGTTGATTAGAGTGTTAATTTAAATTTAATAATTTTTCTTTGTTTCTTCAGTAGTGTGTTAGTTTAATAATAAAGTGCTTCATTCGAGGCCGACCTGTGATGAAAAGTAAGTAGCCTGATAGATTACTTGATTCTTAGTCGTTGGTGTTGAATACTTAGCGCTGATAGCAATTCAGTAAGCTTAAAGCTTATTCTGAGGTCGCCCTTTTAAAAATTTAATTACTTTTATGGTACCGTCTTTTAAACTGTAGTCGTCACGATCATTAGTCGTTAGTTCTTATATTGTTGTTTATTATTTATTATTGTGTAAATAAATAAGTTCATCTACCAGTTCTCAGTTTTATTTGTTTAAGTTCTCCCAAGTATTTTCAGTCATTGCGGAAGAGTAAGTATTCTGTGTGAATATTGTTTATTTTGTAAATTAATCTTTTTCATACTCTTTGTATTGAGTCCTGCTATCCGAGGACTTTTAAAACACGGATGGTGGTGGCAGTGATACCCTTGATCCAAAGTAAGTTTTACATTGATTAGATTAGTGTTTCACTTGCGGGTCAAGTATTGAAACAAACCGTTTTAAACGGGTAACAGGAGAGAGATATATTGTACCTCGCATCCCGTTATACTAGTGAACCACGTATAGCTTGTTTCAAGACATTTGCAAACTTATATGTTTTGAATTACGCAGCGGGTGGTTTCTTAAATTGGCCTGAGGGGTAACAGAATATGGTTGTATGTAACAAAATATTTCCCCCCTTACCGATGCTGCACCACCCGCAAAATAAACTCAAAATGACAGACAATCTGTACGATATATGAAAATTTGACTGTATTAAAAGAGATCAACTAAAAAGTGCATTTCACCTCACTATTACAAATTACAGATCACAGTCTAGAATCCATAACTTCCGCACTTTTGTCCGAAAAGCCATGGTTCACCTCTCCATTCTCACAATTATTATTATTTCTTTTTTTGTACACACCATCTCCTTTTTTGATTTTTTTCACCCCGAGAAAATGCAGTTCTATATCATGCAGCGTTCTACCTTCCGTTTCAGGGAGAACAAAATACAAAACAACTGCTCCAAACAGGCTTACCAACCCGTAGAACCAATAAACCCCTGGTAAGGTTAATGTATTTATCATTGATAAAAATACTTTACTTGACGCAAAGCCAAATATGTAACCCATACCACCCGCGAGACCACTAGCTATACCTCGCATTTCTGTTGGGAACACTTCCCCTATTAATACCCAGGGTAATAACCTTAAACAACAATGATTTAAAAATGAAGACCCTATGAGAAATGTAGTTGGCAACCATTGTATACTTTCTGCATTTATTCCTAAAATAGTTACGTTCAAATTTACGGCGTTTAATTCTGGTGTAATTGTCAGATTGGTATGGCTATTATGACTTGTTTCTAATGTTTGTACGTTTATTAAATATGCATAAGTTGCAACTGTTATATTGCAAAATGCTACTCCTAACGTTGAAAAAAAAGTTAGTGGTCTTTTACCAAATTTGTGAACAGTCACAACACATAACAGTGAACCAAATAGCGCAACAATACCTAATAACATTGTGGCATAATATTTATCAATCGGTGATTTTAAGGTTTGGAATATTTGTACCGCAAATATTTGCAATGTTGTGATTCCGGAAAATTGCCCCAAGAAAAATGTGAAACAAACTAAAATATACGGTAATAAAAAGCTTCTAGTACCGAATCTTTTCAAAAAATCAATTTTATTTTTCGATATTGTTATCGGTGTGAACTTATTAACCTCAGTTTTCCCTTCAAACCCTAAATTATCAACACCTCCTTTTCCTAACGAATTACACAACTCCTGAAATTCTCGATCCACTCTATCTAACGTCGTCCAACCGCGAAGCCAAGCTAAGGAAGCTTTCGCGGCATCCAAACGTCCTTTAAGGACAAGCCAATGAGGGGATTCAGGGACAATGAAGAGCAAAACAACAGCGAGGATAGGAAGAGAAAGGTTGACAAGAGCTACGGAACGCCAAGGAAGAAATGTGCCGAGAAGGAATTGGCAAAAAACGCCGAAGATGATCGTCATGGAACTGGTGGCGCTGAGCATACCTCGGAGATGCGGTTGGGTGATTTCGGCAACGTAGGTTATCACCTGGAAAATACAATATTCAAATTGTTTCAATAAAAAGTAGTATATTAAGTATTAAGAACAGTAAGAACAGTTTACCGATCAAAGACAATGTTTGGGGACTGAGAGAAACGAAGGTCCCAATTTTGTCTGAGATCGGTAATTCCTTAACGTTCGTGATGCTTATACTATTTTTTACACGATCGACGCTCAAATTTAAAAGAAAAATAAGATTTAAAAATTATTTTGACATATTTGTCATTTTTGAAGTAAGGTTTGATTTTTGTTTTTATTTATTTACCGTCTCGCCTCCTGCACGGTAAGTAAAACACATCACTTACCGACGTGGTTCACGCCACTTACCGTTCAGTAATTTGTAAATAAGACCTACTGTCTTGGAAACACTATCGATAAACATAAAAAATAACCCGATCGTGCAAAAAAAAATTATATTGTAAAAACTCATCACCATTCATGCTAGCACCCAATGTATACATAGATAATAAAACAAAATCTATTTTTTTTTCATATTACACGCTTGTCATGAATGGAGCGACTAATTTTATTTTAATCCATTTGTAGAGTTGTCGTAGTTATGTGCTTGAGTGTCTGGTCGCGAATCTGTTGACCCGGGTTCGATCCCGACTGACCGCATAATTATTTCGAATTTTAAATGGAACAAAAGTGACCCCTGTGGTGCATTTGCCTCCACGCCAGCAGTGAGTGACCGTGAGGTGACGCCTGATAAACGCACTCACGGTACAAATATATTTATCATTAACCGATATCTGTGTACAAAGCAGATTGGCATACTCAGAAATGGTAATATGCCGTGATGATTTTATTTATATATTTATTTTTTTATATTACACCGGCGTTCTAAAGAAAATAAAAAAATGTCCCAAAACAAGTGCAAACCAAAATTCCATATTATTTCATATTTAGAAGTTATTTGTAAAAAAAAATCAAAAAGATCACAATAGGTATTAGAGAAAAACTTAAATTTAAAAACCAAGTTACTTATCAAATGTAACTGGATTGCCTATTCATGAATTTTCAGGCGGGGGCAAATAAAATGGGCTCCCTGTATAAATATAAATTTCCTCTATATGCATTAAACAAGTCGTTGGAATTAATAGTTTTGGAAAATGTCCTTTTCTTCTGGCGCGTTTCTTAAATCTTCCTGGCGCTACAAAATATACTGGACACGCGTTTAGGCGCAGTTCTGCTACAATCGTGGCAAACAGCGGTAGCGAGTGGATATATTGAAGAATCCATACAGAACAAAATATCAGTCACGAAACGCATTGCAGGGGCACTTACCAGTACACATAAACAAAGTACATTAAAATATAATAAAGACATTCCAGCAAACGGAGACAGCGAAACCATAAAACCCAGCGAAAATTCTGTAATTTCCATATTGCTGACAACAAAAATTGTAATTTTTATATAAATTTAAATAAAAACCAAAATCATTGTTTTAGTTGTTATTCATATTTATAGTCATTTTTCGTTACCTAGGTAACTCAAAAATTTAGCGTGTTTTAATTGTCGATTTACGCACGCTTTTGCCTGTTTTAAAGAGCGATTATGATGCATGTATAATAAAAAACAATTAAACTGCAACTGATGTGTCTGAGACTAAATATAGTGCCTGACGGCGAATAGGAACGTACAATCTGTGCAAACCTTGTGAAACTAATGACTACGTTTACCCTTTTATTTAATGCAGGTAATATTTTGAGTTATATATATGCAACTGAGAGGCGTTTCATTGTTTTACGCCGATCCTTTGAGTTTAAACTCAATAAACTACTCATAAGAGTTCATAAAAAAATATAATCACAAAGTTTTCAAATTGAAATTGAAAGTTATAATAAAAACAGTAAATATATTGTACGTCAGAAGATAAATAAATGAAAGTGTCTCGGCAAACGTCAATTTGTAATTTAATTATCAACTATCTGATAATTGCATGTATCTAATTGAAGTATTAGATTTAATTAAAAATAAATGGTTCAGTGACCAGCATATATTCTTTGACCTATGACTAAGTTCAATTAATAAACAGATTTTATTATAAAGTTTTTCTTCAATCGTGCGGGAAATAAATATTATTATGAAACCTAAACTGAAGTGAAAATCTTTATTGTTATTCATTAAACCGTTATACATATTTTTTATCCCATCAGTAGTGACAAAGTTTTGTTTCGCAAATTTAAACATAACATAAGCAAATATCTATATGACGAGTATATATTATAATTACCGGAGCTTCCATAAGACCTCCTCCAAGTCCAGTAAGCGCCAAAGCTGCATAAAGCTGTCCTGATGTAGAAGCCCAGTGGAACATTAGCCAGGCAGTAATAAAAGGAATGTTCACTAGTTGCATACTAAGTTTTCTTCCAAGGGGTTGTGTCACTATGCCAGAAACTAGGCATCCCAATGGCACGCAGATCAAGTTGATCGAACCTACAAAAATCAATAGTGTAATGAATACTGCTCTTGAAATCTGAAAGGCAAGGACTGGGACTTTTATTTTTACCGGGGAAAATTCAGAACTGTTCTTTAACTAAAGAATTTTATCTAAAAATAACATAATAAAGAAAGATTTATGTAAAGATGCATTAATAAAAAAAAGATGCAAACTATGTCCATGTTTTAAAAGAATCACGCTAGAATTATTGAGAATAAGAAAATCAGGTATAGGCCATGGAAAACAAAATTTGCGTTAACATTTACTGTAAGCCTATAAATCTGTAATAAAATACCTGATCTGATGTGGGCACCACACAACTTCCGTGTACGCAAGATTCGACGCAAGACCAACATGAAGTATAGACCCAATCATAAAAGTGCCTTAAACATAGGCGCCGGAAGCATGGTTGCGCAAGCATCCATACCAGATTTGTAATAGGTGCAAAGCACCCATACAAATTATTCAGTTATTGATGTATTTCTGAGTTATCGCAATTTCTGAGTTACCGCGTTAAAGATGAAAAAACGCAAATACCAACTGTTATTTTTAAACCTTACAATAAACCCCTATTTAGTCGCAACTTATGCCTATATCTATTATCGCGCGGTGCGCCGTGTTAGCGGAACTCAGTTTGCTATTAAAATGAATGACGTTTGTACATAGCGATTTAGTTGTACCATTGAGTAAGTAATAACATAGAGCCATAGTCACTGAAGTTCCCTCAACCACCAAGTAAGAAGCGAGGAACAAAAACCAAAATTGCCGAAATGCGCAAAAATATGAAAGCAAAGCAAAAATTTTAAGCGTGGGTTAAGTTAGCGTTGTTGTGGGAAAGTGTAAAAAGTAAAAAGGGAGTTGTTAGCCGTTTTGGAGTTCAGGGATTCCCAGAGTTTGTCTATTTATTGCCAGGGTTGCGATTGGCGAAACTAAAATTGAACTAACATTATAAATCAAATTGTACACTAAAATCACTTGAATATTTTTTACTTGTTCTAACAAAAAAAAGAAATAAATTATAGTACACTTATACACATACATACACGGTACTAGATTTATTTGGTTTTCATGCTGCAAGAAACATATATGCCTTTATCTACCACATGCTATCTCTCCCGTGTTTGTTTTCTATCATATTTTCGTGAAACTAACTAAGTGTGTAATATTTTAATATTTCAATAAATATCTATAATTAGAAAAAAATACGAAATTATTAAATTGTATTAGATTTCGGAGAGAGGTACTGATGTACTAACAATCTGCGAATTGTACTAAATCTAGACCTTAGGCGGTTTTCTGCTAACCCCCACGTCACAGCATTATTGCATAATTATTTTTATATAATTAACTACGCCCTTGGCCAGAGCACTGATACATATTTTCAAAAACCGGCGCCTATGCCTTAAAAAGTACCCTAAATGAAACGATTGTTATATCTCTTCATATAAACGTAAAAATTGATTATAAAATAACAGTTTTTATAAACTTTTAGTCTATGTAGCTATGGATCATAAATCCATAAAATTCTAAAAATTATGAAAACCATGTGTCTTACTCTTAATAATTCTAGCGTGACCCTAATATACTTGTATATATCTATCCCAGTACTTACTGATCCATGAGATCTGTTCAGAATTCAACACAATGACGTCATCTCCTTGCAGAGTAGGAATAAGTATAGTAGGAAACCCTAATGTCATGCCGTATCCCATAAGGAGGACATTTTTTATAGATACAGCGATAATTTGTGGCAAAGCTTCATACACTTGGTCCTTATCTACTCCAGCTAATTTCTTCTTTCCCGTCCAGCCGTTTGTCACCACGCCGTTTGCTGGTTTAACACTGAAAAAAAAACAAATAATTTAAGTAACAGAAGAGTAAAATCAGGGTAAAATATATTATTAAATTATTCACAATACAACTCATTGGAAAATAGACCAATCATCGTGAAAATGTTAAAATTGGATTTTATGGGCCTTAAAACGTGGTCATTTACCAAAATCTCAATATGTGATTTTTAGCACGATCTCTATACCTCCGTTACATAGGGTAGCGGGAGATAAAAATATACATTTTTTGAAGCAAAAATCAAATATGGGTTCCATTTAAAAAAATGTAAATTTGTGTTATATCTCGAAAATTTACCGATAAAAAAATTATTTTCGTGCGCCACTGGTTAGATAATAACAATGTCTAACTTTTTTTATTTGAAATATTCTCGATTACTGATAGTTTACAAGTAATTTCGAAATGAAAATAGCGACCAAATTCAGTTTTCGCCATTTTCTAGTAACCTATGACAATTTTTATCAAAACAAAAGCACATTTAAGATGGCACCCCAAAGGCGCACTACATGTCCCATTTAATCGAAGTCGTATCTCTTATAGTTTCCAAGATCCCAATGGTGGCCTGCGAAATCCGGATGCCTGAATATATTATTGTACAAATATTATGATATAGATAAAATTTTATATTTTTTTTTAAGTTTCTAATATGTAATGATAATATGTACTCCTATACTGGGCATAAATCATACTTTGGGGAAAAAATGAAAGAGCATATAGTACTGACCAAAATGAGTAAAAAAGGCTTAATGAGCATGGGTCCGATCTTCAATAGTTTCCGAGATATAAGGCAGTGAAAAATGAGTTTTTACGGGGTTTACCTCTGCTATCTAAAAAATTTTAAGAGTTACGATTTCGCTTAATTAAGACTTTTTGTTTATTTTTCAGAGGTCAACTTACATGTGCTTTTCTTTTTAAAAAAAAATCAAACAATTGTACTAATAAGTTAAATGTGGCAACATTGGCCAATATTTGATTTTCAAATAACTTTGTTACTATTAGAAATTGAGAAAAATGTTTCATATAAAATTTTATTGTTTTTACCTTCCGTCACCTTTAGGTAAGGAAGGTATTGTCTTTGGCCAAAAAATTCGGTGGTGATTTTTTAATGAATAAGCACGTTTTAGGGTCCCTAAATTATGATTTTACTATTTTTACGAAGATGTCTGTATGTGTGTGTGTGTGTGTGTGTATGTATGTATGTATGTATGTATGTATGTATGTATGTGTGTGTGTATGTCTGTGTGTGTGTGTGTGTGTGTGTGTGTGTGTCTGTGTGTGTGTGTGTGTGTCTGTGTGTGTGTGTCTGTGTGTGTGTGACAAAATTTTCTAATACGATAACTCTAATACTACAATTCCAAAAATTATAATTCTTTCGTATTCCGCTTCGCTACATCCATGTGAAGAGCTGATTAGATTTTAGTTATAATTGGTCAACCGGAAGTACTTTCATTTGAAGATTTTAACAGTTTTTCTTGAAAAAACGATGTTAAATATCATTTTATCACATTTAATGTTATTATAAATATTAAAGAGTATTTTATTCTCTATACGATTTGAATGTATTTTATACTTCATATTAAATGGATATAAATTAAATATCATATATTAGCCAGCTATGCTATAACTCTGGAAACAGCTGCTACATTAAGAAAATTCTGATTGAAAGGTGTCAGTGTCAAGTGCAGTTGACAATATGTATGTGTTATAATTTTACTGGAAAGATAGGATCTTTTGCTAGAAACTTTCTGTATGGAATTTGTATAAAATACATACAACTAATTTGTCTTGTCTAAAACTTTTATCATGTAAGTAAGCTACCTTAGTCATATGCAAAATCATAAAAAATATGTAATTGATGTGTCAATTTTTTTAATGCAGCTGCTGAATGTGAAATATCTAATCCATAATCATGTTTTTTTTTAGAAATATAACATTTCATGCTTCATACAATAATAGCAGTTGTTGAACAAAAAAAAAAATATTGCTCAGATTTGATTATAATAAAATTGTATTAAATATTAACACATCTTGATCAAAATTGAGCAAAATTTGAGATATAAAGGCTCAATACATTGTATTAAACAAAAACCTCTCGTGGCCGCGTACCTGAGTGTCTGGTCGCGAATCTGGGGAACCGAGTTCGATCCCGGGCGACGCCAAATACAGTGTGTTCAAAAAATTTTCTAACTCGGAGTAGGCTATGAACAGAGGAACGTGTGTCTGATCATTATTCAATTCAGAAGTTAGGTTGTCAAAATTGATCTTCAAATTTAATATTATGGAGAAAAGACATTACAGAAGGACACAGTGCATTGACATTCGCCGTTTTTTAATTTGTTTCCATTTCTGATATAAGATACAGGAAGAAAAGCTTCGATTTCCTTAGATAACATTTTTGACAATATCTTATGTCAAATTGACATTTAATTAAATATTTTTAAATTGACATACGTTTCTTTGTTCATAGCCTACTCCGAGTTAGGAATTTTTTTGAACACACTGTATTTCGAATATTAAATGGCACAAAATGGACCCCTGTCGTGCACTCTCCACGCTAGCAATGAGTGCCCGTGAGGTACAAATATGTCATCATCATTACCGAAATCTGCGTATACAAAGCAGATTGGCATACCCAGCAATGGGTAATATGCCTTGATGATATATTTATATTTATTTATTTAAACAAAAACCGTTACAAAAAATTAAAAGCAAAAAAGTGCACACCAAAACATGGAAAGTTCAGAATGAAAGTTGACGTTTAAATTATTTTATAGATGTGGTTTCTTTTGAATCCCTAGAGAAGAATAGAATTGTACGAAATATTCAGATATGTAATTTTTGCATGAACCCATTTAAATAATGGACTAGGAAAACACAGAAATACATTATTATATCTGGCTGAAAATAGATGGCAGACTGGGGTAACTGAATAACAAAACAGGGGTGCGTTTAAAATATTTTATTTTCTATATTTTTTCGCTTATGTTCATTATGACAAAATATTTTGATCTTTAAACTATTTAGTTTGGCAATTCTACGAAATAGGATTATTTTTAATTTCCTCTAATTGTAATTCTGACTCGAGACGAACGAACTAGAATTTGCGGTATTAAATTTTTTTAATACATCCCTGAATCCTGTAGATAAGGTCTTAAATGCCTCCTGGTATTGAGCACAATTCTAATCTTCAGTAACGGAATACATAAGGGTCAGTTTCCCTTCAAATCAAATATAGGGAAATGTTTTCAATAGAAACCACATCTATTAAATAATCTAAACGTCAACTTTCATTCGCTGGTCATACTATACATAGGTACATATTATCTAAATATACTAGACAATAATATATGCGTATGTATTTTCGTATTTTCCATAAAATTACATTAATTAATACAGGAATTTTATGAAACTATGTAATATTATGTTATATAAATAAACTCATAATAACACATAACAATGTAAACTATTTTTTATAATCATATTTCATATGTAGTAATTATCTGTCATTTTTATAGTCATTCTCAGCATACGATAAAACAATATTTGCGTTATTTTATTTAAAAAAAAAATCATGGTTCTTTACGTATTCCTCCTGTGGTCAGGAATTTCTATTTGCAATTACAAGTGTTTTAAGTTTTTGCTATCGTCACAGAAAAGTAATTAGCAGATATATCTTCATAGAAGAAAAACTTTTGAGTAGTTAATATGTAATAATAGGATTTTAAATGTTCTTGCCAATCATGATGTGATCAGATACAAAAACTATTATGATGGTAACTTTAAGGATATTATTATATAAGATGTCCGGTTTTCACAGTTGTCATTATATTAGATTTGTAAATAGATGTAAAAATAATGTAATATGTAATGGCAAATATCTGGAATTTCCTCTGTTTTCTTTTCACTTAGTTACACTACTTATTATAAACCAATAAGCATTAACTGTTTTGAATGAAATTTTCACACAAAGGATTTGTATGGTTGAACAATTTCAAATTACACATGTTTCGCCAACTTTAAGTAAGGTATTAATCTACATATTGAAGCAAAAAGTTATAGGTATGTTCGTTTTCCTTACTCTAAACATGCTGTAGTACTCTGATATTTTTCACTTAGATCAGATTTGAGCAATTGTTCGGAGCGTATATAAACGAACGTAAATTTCAAATTTGAGGCTCTGGAAAGAACAATATGTTTTAAATTTAGTACTTAAAAATCATATACAGGGTGTCCCATAACTTCAGGTACATATTAGAAGGGCATATAGTTCTTAATGTCCTGATTACGGAACAAAAAGAATTTTTTCAAAATTCCTATAATTAAGGGTAGTTCACTTAAGAAGAACATTTTTTGTACCCCTGGATACTATAATATTTGGAATAGTGAAATTAGTTATAACTATTACATAAAATAATTTAACAATGAAATTAATTTATGCAATTACGTAAAGCTTTGTCACACCAATTAAGTTTGGGAGATGTGTATGTAATGAAAAAAAATCAAATTATTTACTTTATTTTTACAAAAACTGTTCAAAATTATTTCTATTAACAGCTAAACATAATGCAGCACGTTGAATTAAAGAAATTGAACAAGCCCGGTGAATTGCATTCTCTTGTCTAATTCTTTCAGCACAATTTTCAACTCGCTGCCGTAATTCTTCAAGGGTTTCAGGTGCCTCTTGATTATCATAGACGAGGGATTTAAAATTACCCCACAAATAAAAATCTAACGGATTGAAATCCGGGGATCTAGGGGGCCAAGACGCGGGACCTTCTCGACCAATCCACCTTTCCTCAAATACTCTGTCAAGATGATGTCTGACATTTCTAGCAAAATGTGACGGCACACCGTCATGCATAAACCATGCATTTTGACGTACATTAAGAGGAATATCTTCTAATAATTCAGGCAAATTATTCTGCAAAAATTGTAAATAATCATTCCCAGACATTCTGTTAGGAACATTTAGTGAAAATCTATGCTGAAAATGACTCCTGACAGCAGCATGTGGATTTTCTTCGGCCCAGTAGTGACAGTTATGAATATTATGTATACCATCACGAGTAAATATCGCTTCGTCGGAAAATATTACTTTTAACGTAAAATTGCCATCCTGAGCATGTTGGTTTAGAAGCCATTCACAAAACCTTACTCGAGAGTAATGATCGGGTTCAATTAACGCATGGACCCGTTGAAAATGATAAGGATGTAAATTATTATTCCTTAAAATTCTCCAAATTGTCATTCGTAGTACACCTGGTAGTTGACGAGATATTCTCCTTATGCTGATTGTTGGGTCATTGCGTACCAAATCTAAGACAGCATTTTCAACATTTACTGGTCTCCGATGAGCCCCGCCGTCTCTTCCCCGATTAGGTTGCAAAGAACCAGTGTCGCGAAGGCGTTGAGTAAGGCTTACAAATATGCGAGAATTCGGATGCCGTCGTCTTGGGAAACGTTCAGCGTAATAACGCTGAGCTAATCTACAGTTTTGCCCTGCTTCGCCATACATTAGCAACACTGTTACTGTAACCATTCATATTTGTAACAATAATCAGAAGAGCAATATCAAAACTGTTATAAGAAACACAATTTATGTGGCCGGCTACTAGAAACCTAATGAAATAATTGTATTATGCAAACATTTCTTATTAATTAGATATAGTACAACGTAATATTTAATATTAAAACTACCTATTCAACCAGTGTCCCAAAACTGTTTCCTTCAAAAAACTCAAAAACTAATTTTTGAATTTTGAAAAAATTCTTTTTGTTCCGTAATCAGGACATTAAGAACTATATGCCCTTCAAAGATGTACCTGAAGTTATGGGACACCCTGTATAAATTCTTGCAACAGCCCTATTGTTAAATGGATTCCACAAACAGAAAATACTGCTTTGAACGGAATGAAAGCATCAATTCATTGAAAAGTAATTTTAGATATCAATGAGTGTATAAGCGGCAAACCTGAATAACGTGACACCTATACAAAGCCTGATCACGAGACACGAAGCGAATGCGAATGGAATGGACACCTCGTTTGATTTGATACTTCCTGTTGCACCGGCAATTTGTTTTGTTTTTGTTACTTGTTACGAGGTGGTTTTTCATACTGACCTAAAACGCTGTCATCCATTCACTATATATTGTGCACTTCTGTGAAATATAAATTACAGAGGAACATGAACGTTACGAAATCTTTTTTAAGAATTTTGAGAACTATAATTTCACTCTAACATAATTAGAGAATATCACACAAATTTCCTACAACAGGGTGCATAAAAATTCATATAAAGCAATACGTATTAATATTTTTTGCCTAGAGGCAAAGTTAACCCAAATACGGTACACTGTAAAGTTTTAACGTAGCTGCAACTACATTTTTGGGTTGAAACTATATGCAACCCCAAGGTTGAACAATCCTTCCTTTTTAAAAGGTCGATGCACCAATCTCTGTTTAGAGTAGTAAAACCTACCTCACTCCCAGGTAGACACGATACGACCCTTCATATAATGGGATGCAAATGCCCGCAGTGGTTTATAGAAAAACTTTAAAGTGATTTGAAATTTCCGTATCACAAGTTACCAGTTGTTAAAAATACTTTATAGTAATTTATATGAACCCCTACATGAGGTCATTGCAAATTCCTTGAAAAGTATATTATTTATTATTAGGATTCAGGAAAAATAATACATTATATATAATAAAAGATTTATTTGCTTAAACAAAATATACGTAAATAAAATAAGATAAGGTATATTGTAAGTTACATGTTTTATTTTTGAGATGACTCCTGGTAAATGGCCACACGGTACGAATATGTCAGTATCATTAACGATATCTTTGAACAAAGCAGATTAGCACATCCTGCAATTTCACATATATGACATTGTTACGTGCTAATTAATGTCAATTCCATATTTTTTTATGATACTGTACCTCAAATTGAACGTAGAATATTCAGCTCGAATCAACCCTAACAGCCGTATTCATAGTAACTGAGATAGACCTGATTTAAACTAGGTCTAAATAGACTAGGTTTAAACTAGGTCTAACTTAGACCACCCTAGACTTATTCATAGTCAATTTTAGACCCAGTTTAAACCTAGTCTACGTAGACCGAGTTTAGCCCTTGTATCCATCTGGACATGGTCTGCAATGAATATGAAGTAAGTTTCAGACATAAATATTCGAATATTTTCAAATGTCATTTAGTTGTCAGTGTAAAAATTAATACTTAATATTATCTAAAATAAGAATAGTATGTAGTATAACAATAGGTTTATAGAAGCGTTTATTCATATGTGCGAGTGTACATGAGGAAAAATGGAAAGAAAAACAATTATAAATTAAAATTTGAATATTTAATAAATAAAATTTCTCTAGGCTAACGGCGGTGCTATGGTTTTGACGATACATCAGAACTTTTATTTGGGTATGAAACTGATTACAATTTACAAGAAACGTGTGAAATTAACTAAAAATCATTTATTTATACTCCAAATTTGTCTAACATTTCGTTTCCGGGCCTAGTGTAATTTTGTCTAAATATGCTTCGTTACATAATGCATTATTAAATTAAGTATTCTCTTCATCTGAATTTATAAGACAGACCTGGTTTAAACCACCTCAGAATTACTATGAATACGGCTGTAAAGGTCTAAACATGTTACAAAGGTAGTAGCACCTACCTAATATACCTACAGTGCAACACAGATGCCTGTAAGCGATTTGAATCTGCCCTACGAAAATTTCCAACCTTTTTCTTACCATGTTTCGACCTTCCTACCCTAAATCAACCTTAACGAAGATTCAAAAACCCAATTGGAGATTCATCTTCCCTGTTTCCACTCCAAAACTTTACAGTGTACTGGTTGTAGGGCAGTGTTTTTAAACCTCTGCCTTGAGATATTCTCATAAATAAATGACTACGTTTATCTCGATAATTCAAGCGGCTTCAAGTATATTATGACTTGAAAAATCCTATTGGTTTATCTCAGCGGATTGAAAATAGGATTAGGCTATTTTCAATCTTCTTTAAATTCGTATCGACTGAAAAAAGAAAGTAAAATACTCGATTATGCAGACAGACAGGGAGAGATATATGATCTAATTTCATCCTGGATATATATCCCCAAAATCTAAAAATTGTCATGTTGTCATTTGTCTTCTCTTTCAAAAACATTAGAAAAACATTTATTTCTTCATCACTCCAAATATTTCGCTTTTTGACAATTTTACTAAGTTTTATGTCACGACTTTTATAAAATGAGGTAAAATGCGAACAACAAATGACATGAATTTAGTAACACTGCAACATATTGCGGATGTGCGCATGCGTAGTTGCATTATTTAAAGCTTCACTGTTTATTTCGACAGAAGTCAAGCCGCTTCGTAAGTCCAAGCCTGTTATTTTATAGGCTTGACTTGACATTTTCAAGCGGCTTCAAATATTAATCTCGATCGTTTATTTCGAATATTGAAAAGGTATTTACTAAATTCAAGCGGCTTCAAACGTCGAGATAAACGTAGTCAGTAACATGAATACAAAAACATTTTTTTTTCTTTTTTTTCTGAAAAATTTTTTTGTATTCAGCAAAGTTTATCATAGTCATCAAAGAGAAGTTTTTTACTATTTGACGATTTTCACTCTGTGATCTGTGGTTTTTAACTATTTATTTATTTATTTATATTTTTAAATGTCCGTCGGTTAATGTATCTACGCTTATCCACATGTTCATATTTTTCTTCAACTGAACCATTCTAGCCCTGAAGAAGACTATGGTATAGTCGAAACGTCGGCGAGAATAAAATTGTATTATTTCATATAAAATACTTTTTAAAAAATGTGAAACAGGCTCATTCGAGGTAACATACAGCATCGACCGATTTAACGCCAGCTGAAGATATTATCCGGCAGGAAATAGCCTGAATGTTGGAACGAGTAGAGAGGAACTTCAGAAATCGGTTGCATCAGTGCATATAGAGAACGGTGGCCACAACCTCCAAAATATTTTGTCTATAACTGCATTATGTAAAACTAGAAATTGTGTTGTTTAATTTTCCAAAAATAAATTGTGTCTATCAGCAATACTTTTTATTTTAATCGCCTTTAAGGATCTACTCTGTATTAATAATTGATATAACATATTCGTGAAACCTACCTACCGCGTTTTACGAATTAATACTATACTTGTTCTATGAAATTAATAATCTATTTAAATTCTGCAATAGTTTATCAACTTAAGTCATCAGCACTTGTAAAATAATCTAATTAAATTTGAAAGGCGTTTGAACTTAAGTGCTAAGGGGCCCAAACTGGAATTTTCTGGTTTTGCTAATGCGAGATTTGAACCCATGACCTCAAACTTACTACGCTATTGCACATTTTTATCTCTTCAATTACTCTATCACTAAATACTAATAAATACTATGATTTGGTAAAAATAGTTCCTTTACCAGGATATGTCAAATTAATTCAATTAAATATGTGTTTATTATGTCTATCTTAAAAATTCGGATGAGCAAAAAACGGTTAATCAACCACCCAACTAACCTTAAAGATCTATAATTATCATAAATGGAACGTGGAAAATATTTTAAAAAAAAGATAGACGTACGAAGTACAAGTGATAAAATAATTGAATTTGGCATAATATTATTATTCATTATATTTTGGTAGTGCGTACTTCCAAGATATTATATCTAAATGTATATTATTGACACGTGAATATCATTTATATCCAAGTGTAAAGAGAGGCATAATAATTTATATAGGTCACGTACTTCCTATTTTACAACGGTGATTCAAAATACGACAAGTAACTGCATTTGGAGGCATTAACCTTGCACAAATTTATTGTTTTCATTAGTTCACACCTAAATAATAATAGAAAAAAATCTGGTG
The DNA here is from genome assembly GCA_963082715.1 of Harpalus rubripes. Taxonomy (NCBI): domain Eukaryota; kingdom Metazoa; phylum Arthropoda; class Insecta; order Coleoptera; family Carabidae; genus Harpalus; species Harpalus rubripes. The sequence goes on from OY720460.1 coordinate 12,661,263, forward strand.
TGGCCAACACAATATCTCCCGCCATTTACAGCCCGAATCATAAAAATTATTAAGTAAATCCTTATTTTTGGATTAGCGAATTTTACTCTAATTTTGACAGTTTATTTCTTAAAATATAGTCCAATCTAATCCAAGTTACTACCTTTTTTTAAACCCCTCAACAGGATTAAATCCCAATTACAGAGTGGGTTCACATTCACACACATCCATGAATTAGTGGGATTCGAACCCAGAGTCCCGAGGGCACTCATGACATGATGCGTTGCTCTAACCATTGAGCCACCGGAGCTATAATAAAATGAAGATTAATTTTTAAATACCGGGATAGAATAGAATTCACCCGTGGAATTCACTAATCCAAAAATGAGAACTAGCTTAAACATTTTTGTGAATCGTTAATTTTTATTAATCTAAATACATACCTACATATTTAGTTATTCTGGAAACTGTACTGAATTCCTTTTCTATTGTTCTATTTACTTTTTTCTTTTTAAAACGTTACTAATATTATTTTGAAATGATTAGTTCTTTGATAGTGACATTTATCTGTCAGTTACATACATTTGAATAACTGCGTTTTGTTTGTTTAAAGCGTAGGCTCTGGGATTTAATTTATAGATAATTTTATAAATTTATCCATACAATATATAGAAAAAGTATTAATGCAAATCTATAGAAAATTTAATAATCTTTAATTTTTATAATAACATTAATCTCGAAAAAATAACATTGAAAGGTATTTTCCGAAGAAAAACTATTTTGAGCTTCTAGTAAAGTGTCATTTCCGGTTATCGGATTTTCACCAAAATCTAATGGGCTCTTTCCATTACAGAAAAAGTTCGAAATACAAGATTTCAAAATTTTCTGAATGATAGTATTTGAGTTAGAGTGGAGTATCCACACATACACACAGGCATCATCGTGAAAATGTTAAAATTGGATTCTAGGGAATTTAAAACGTCGTCATTTACCAAAATCTCGATATGCGATTTTTAGCACGATCCCTATACCTCCCTTACCAAGGGTAGCGAGAGGTAAAAATTGTCATTTCCGTGCAGCCTAGAAAATATAGGAAAATATAAGCTAACCCCAACGGCGGATTTAAGGAAAAAGGCCCAGGGCGCAAAAATATTTTAGGGGCCCAGGCCTATTTTTTTCTTATCAGGTTAACGAAAAATTCAATCGAAATAAAAAAAATTTCATTGAACAATGAAAGGCGTAAGGTTGAACAATATGCATGGTTAGATATATATTCTTTACACTCTTGATTTATAAACATCCTCAGAAATTTAAAAGTGCCTATTTGGTTTTAAAACATTTACCGGATTACTGTCCCCAATAGAGATGTATCCGGACCAGGCCCGGTCAGGTTTTGAGGTTTGGCTCTACTCGATCCAAGAAAAATAGCTCAGCCAGACTCGAAGATCGGCTCGACAATAAATAAGCAGGCTCGGCTTGAAAACTGACTCGAAATCGGTCCTGGCTTTAGACCATGAATTCTTGAAGTAAAGGCCAATATGGTAAGTCCGATTCGGCTCAACTTTGTCAAATGATCGGCCCGAATATGAAAATATACCCGACTCGATGATCGCCTCGAAATCGTGTCGGGCCAAAGCTAAACATCGAATTTCCCTACGCGCGACATATTAATTTAAATATCGAGAATGAGCACTTCACATTCGCGACTAGAAAATAAATATCTTTATGGTGAAATTGCATGAATATTATTTTACTTGTAACGAGTAATATTAACCTGGATACTTTGATTTTGTTCGTCTAATGAAAATATATTTAAAAATTTTGTTTGATGGGGACCTGACGCCTTTTTAGATATGGACCCGAAGGCTCTATTTGACGAGGGCCTAGGGAGCAAGTGTCCATTTGCTTACCCGTAAATCCGCCACTGGCTAACCCATTACCGGTCAAGGCATCAAAAAATGAAAATTTTTATGAACTCATTCGAATGAAAAACAGTGATTTTCAAGACACATTCTTTAATGCGTTTTCGACAAAATGGGATTTCCTATCTACTTGACATTTCGAACTCAAGGGCCTGCCCCCCCCCCCTTCCACCTAGAAAATTTTTCTAGTTACGCCCATGCATAAGAGTGGCAACTTTCGTTGCGATTTTTTTCATTATTTACAGATCTGTGAATATGCAATTTTTTAATGACAATTACGCTAATTGCAACTAAGTACACCAATCGAATTAGAACTATGCGCAGGGGAATTACAGCCTTTACCAGTAGTTGCTCTTGAAACACTCTTAACTCTCAAGTAATAATATGATAAATACGTAAATATGCTTTGACATTTCCTCCTTGACGTGTCGGGAATACCAAAACCTGTCTTAAGATATCTTACCGATTCGAGGTCTTGCATACAATAAATAGAGTACACATCCAAAATACAAGTATGTAAATGACATTTTATAAGTATGTTAGGAATACATTAAAATTAAACGTTTAATAAATCACTGTTTATATTATGTCGTAGTTATTGTTGTTCTAATGTACACAGGATGTTATAATTAGTCGTTACAATGAACTATTACATTTTATTTCCGATTAGATTAATTAGATGTAAACTGAATATTTATGAGTATGTTATTATATAATTGTTTGCATAGTTTATAGTTTAATTTCAAAATGTGCAGGTGGTATAATGTAAGAACGAAAAAATGAGTCTTTATTTATTGTATTGTACATAAACTAAACCTAACTACTTGTTTCGTTTTGTTTTATACATACTGTAATTTTTGGTATTTTACCAAATAGCGACGTAAGAGAGCTGCTTAGGAACATAACGGCAGGAATACGATTTTACTATTTTTACAATGATGTCGTGTGTGTGTGTGTGTGTGTGTGTGTGTGTGTGTGTGTGTGTGTGTGTGTGTGTGACAAAATTTTCTAATGCGATAACTGTAATACTACAATTCCAAAAATTATAATTCTTTCGTATTCCTCTTCGTTGCATCCATGTGAAGAGCTGATTCGATTTTGGTTATAATTGGTGACCGGAAGTACCCTCATTTGAAGATTTTAACAGTTTTTCTTGAAAAAACGATGCTAAATATAATTTTTCGCATTTAATGTTATTATAAATATTAAAGAATATTTTATTCTCTATGTGATTTGAATGCATTTTATAGGTACTTCATATTAAATGGATATATACTATATTAGAGGTGGGCGCGGGCCGTGATTTTGTCGGGTCACGATGGGTCACGACGTGACCCGCGTGATCGTGAATACAATTTAAATTTTGCGTCGTGAGTGGACGTGAGCGTGAGGCACTAAAAAATTATCGTGCGTGATTAGGCGTGATTGGAATTTAATCGCGCGTGAGTACAAGTTTTCTTCTATTTTTTATTTAAAAAATTGTCAAGTTTCATCTTTTACTTTATATTCTTGTTATTATTGTGACGAGTAGGCCCTGGCGGAGTGCGCAGCTGTCAAGCAGGGAGCAGTGAGCCGTGGAAAAAAGTCTAGGACATGGGACAGTTGAAAGAACAGGGCGAAAAATGTCAGATATTAAAATATAAATGTCAAAAATAATTATGTTCGTTTTGCTATAAATAAATAACCCGTTGGTTTTTAAACATTAGTTGTGTTTGATTATTTTAAAAAGGGAAACTTCACCGAACCCGTAAAAATTGTAATAAACGTTACAATTGGTGTCAGGTGTGGGGTTGTCTTTAAAGAGTTAAAAGTGAAGTTTTCGTGTGAATAAATTAAAATGGCTTCAAGAATGGTAAATCTGAGTGACTTGAAAGTGGCTGATCTGAAACGAGAACTAGAAGAAAGAGAATTAGACACTACGGGTAAGAAAAGTGTACTCCAAGATCGACTTCGTCAATGCTTGACTGAATCTGGAGAAAATTGGGAAACCTACCAATTTGAAATTTTCGGCGATTGGGGCTCTCTGTTTAGAAAATTAGAGGAAAATTCAAAGAGTATAGCAGACGAATTACAATGTAAATTAGAAGAGAATTTCAGGAGAACTGAAGACCATTCCAAAATCTTGGAACAACGACTTCGAGAAGATTCTAAAATTTTATCTGAAGAATTACAGGGGAAAATAGAAGAGAAGTTGGAAAATAAATTCGAAGAACATTCCAAAAAAACTGAAGAATATTCTAGAAGCTTCGCAGAAGAATTACAAGCAAAACTGGAGAATACTTCTAGAAATTTTGAAGAAAAAATGGAAAACGTTGATTCCAAATTAGAAGAAACTTCTCGATACTTTCAACAGAAAATCAACGAAATCGAAGTAAGATTTTTGACACTAGGTCTATCATCGAGCCATGACCAGCTAGATAATAAAAAAATTGAAGATGATATGGTAACAAAAGAGATGGAATCAATACAGAAAATGCCATCAAATCAAAAGCTACTAGATAATGACAAAGTTGAGGAAGTAGTAACAGACGGTAGAGTGCTAACGCACAAAATCCGCATGAAACCACCTCAGTTTGACGGTAAGGTATCATGGCCCAACTATCACGCCCAATTTGAAGCTGCCGCTGTAGCTAATGGCTGGTCAACATTTGAAAAAGCTACAGCTTTAGTCGTTGCGCTGCGTGGCGATGCGGTCGATATCTTGCAAACAATTACACCAGAAGAGCGGCAGAATTACCAACTACTAGTTCAGCGATTAGAAATGCGTTATGGACACGCGCATTTACAGCAAGTATACCACTCGCAGTTGAGAAATAGATATCAGAAATCAACTGAAAGTCTACAAGAATTTGAAAACGATATCGCACGACTAGTTCGCCTGGCATATCCTGAAACCCCGGAAAATGTGTTGGAGCGCCTGGCTGTGCAAGGATTCATTGATGGGCTCCGAGATAAAGAAACCAAGCGGGCTCTGATTCTGGCTCGTCCGAGTACTCTGCCTACTGCCCTAGCCAGCGCGTTAGAGTTTGAGGCGGCGGAACACGCTTCAAGACGTCAAGGTAATATTCGCACAATAGAGGACGCAGATGAACCATGCCATGAATCCACGGAGGCAACAATAAGACGCGTGTTGAATGAAGTAATGCCAAAGAAGAAACAACTTCGTTGCTGGCACTGCGGTGGGTTAGGACATGTGCGAAGACGTTGTGACCAACTGCAAAATAAATCACCGGAAAACTAAAACGGGTCGGCGCAAGAGGGCGAACGTTGATCCACGACCAAAATGCCCTGAAACTAAACGGATACGTCGCATCCTTACAAAATCGAGTAAATAGCATTTTTGTGGACGGGTTCGTCGACGGGAAACCATACGCCTTGCTGATAGATACAGGCGCCACAAAGACTGTCGTTAGGCCCGATATCATCAAGAATCATAAAAAGATGGAACCAAGCTTGTGGCGACTTCGCACAGCGACAGGGGACGCAGCTAACATCCATGGTGAAACAGACATAACGATTACCATCGGAAACACGTCAATTAAACACCGAGCACTTGTAGCCGACATCAAGGACGAATTTATCCTCGGAATGGATGTTATGAACGTAAACGGTTTCGAACTAAATTTAAAACGTGGAATATTGACGATCAATGGCGAAGAGATTGTTTTACACCCCAAAGGCGAGGATACGGTACGTGTTACGATAGCTGAAGATACAATCGTGTCGGATCGAAGCGAAGCGATTTTGGAAGCCAACCTGGATCACGAAGTTCCTGAAGGATGCATAATGATGTTAGAACCTGGAAATCATGATGATGTAACTATTCGTGGAATACTAGTGGGAAAATCTCTTGTGTGTACTGGAAAGTTAATACCAGTTCGAGTAATGAATACGAATTATTATCCAGTTACTCTAAAGAAAGGTACTGTCGTCGGACATTGTGCATCAGTAACTTCGATTATTAGGCAAGCAGCCGTCGTACACCGTCCAGTAAAGAAGATTTCCGGAGAACTGGCTCAACTACTGTCAACATCGTGCCAAGAATTGAACCCAGACCAGAATACAAAATTGACGAATCTAGTCATCAAATACCAAGACGTTTTCGACACCGGTAGTGGGACCAAAGGTAGAACTAATATAACACAACATCAAATAAACACGGGTGATGCGCGCCCCATCCGTCAAGCTCCAAGAAGACTACCATTGGCTAAGCGAGAAGAAACCGAGAACATTATTCGGGAAATGGAAAAAGAAGGAATCATAGAGCCTTCCAGTAGCCCGTGGGCTTCACCAGTGGTCCTTGTGAAAAAGAAGGATGGGTCAACACGCTTTTGCGTGGACTACCGTCAACTCAATAGCGTGACGAAAAAAGACAGTTATCCATTACCCAGGATAGATGACACCTTGGATACGCTGGCAGGATCAAAATTATTCTCAACCTTGGATTTGAAGAGCGGGTACTGGCAGGTTGATATGGCACCAGCAGATCGAGAGAAGACTGCGTTTTCTGTCGGTGCTGGGCTGTGGCAATTTACAGTGATGCCATTCGGGCTTTGTAATGCCCCCGCCACATTCGAACGATTGATGGAAACAGTTCTACAAGGGTTATCCTGGAAGACCTGCTTGGTGTAGCTTGACGACATAATTGTGGTCGGGAAGACGTTCAGTGAACACCTGAAGAATTTAGAGGAGGTATTCCTGAGGCTGCGAAGTTCGGGCTTGAAGCTTAGCCCGAAGAAATGTCATCTCTTCCGCAAAGAAGTGCAGTACCTGGGTCATATTGTGTCCAGAAATGGAATAGCAGTTGACAAAAAGAAAATTGAATCAGTGGAAAAATGGCCAGTACCCACCAATAAACACGAGTTGCGAAGTTTCCTCGGCCTTTGCACTTACTACCGACGATACGTCTCTGGGTTCGCCAATATTGCTAAGCCGCTGACACGGCTCACAGAGGAAGGTCGAAATTTCATATGGGAGGAGGATTGCCAAGACGCTTTCAACAACCTGAAGCGAGCATTAACAACAGCACCTATCCTTAGTTATCCCCTGCTCAGCGGGAACTTTATATTGGATACAGATGCCAGCAATGTCGGGATAGGCGCAGTACTATCTCAAATTCAAGGTGGACAAGAAAAGGTTATAGGCTTCTTTAGTAAAACGCTGTCGAAACCGGAGCGTAACTACTGCGTCACTAGGCGAGAATTATTGGCAGTGGTAAAATCCGTCGAATACTTCTACAAATACTTGTATGGAAGGAAATTCTTGGTGAGGACTGATCACGCTGCGTTGAAGTGGTTGTTGCAATTTAAAAATCCGGAAGGGCAGGTAGCACGATGGATTGAACGGCTCCAAGAATACGACTTCGACATTGAGCACAGAGCAGGAACTAGTCATCGGAATGCCGACGCATTGTCACGACGGCCCTGTCCCGAGGACTGTAAACACTGTACCCGAGTGGAAGAGAAGTCTGTCTCAATTTTAAGAACCACGGTGATAGACGATCATTGGCTAATTGAAGAAGTACAGAAAGACCAAGAGAATGACCCAGAATTGAAACACCTTTTGGACTGGAAGCGGGAAGGCCGTAAACCGACTTGGGAAGAAGTTGCACGACACTCGAAGAATGTAAAATCATACTGGGCGCAGTGGGATTCTGTCGTTATAGAGGACGGGCTCCTAAAACGTATCCTGGAAGGTCCTGAAGCTACAGATCAACGGATGCAGATCATAATCCCCAGAAAAAGAGTACCGGAGGTACTAAAGGAGATTCATGATGGAACTGCTGGAGGACACTTAGGAGTAACGAGAACAATCCTGAAACTGCGTGAGCGATTTTACTGGGTGAATTGTCGTGAAGATGTAAAGGAGTGGTGCAGGAAGTGCTTGGTTTGCGCTGCCAGCAATGGACCACAGAAACGTCGGCGGGCCGCGATGCGACAATATAATGTTGGGAGCCCGTTTGAACGAGTTGCAATTGATGTAGCCGGCCCATTCCCAGAATCCGACCAGGGGAATAAATACATCGTTGTAGTTATGGACTACTTTAGCAAATGGGTCGAAGCATATGCTTTGCCAAATCAGGAAGCCGCTACAGTTGCAAAAACTCTCAACGAATGGATATGTCGATTCGGGGTTCCATTGGAATTACACTCCGACCAGGGCAGGAATTTCGAGTCTGCTTTATTCCAAAACATTTGCGACATATTAAATATCCATAAAACAAGAACGACTGCTTTACACCCACAGTCGGATGGTATGGTCGAACGCATGAACAGGACCATCAACAGATACCTTTCCAAAGTTGTCTCTAGGAACCAAAGAGACTGGGACCATTATATACACCTGTTCCTGTTAGCGTATCGGTCATCTGTCCACGAAACAACCGGACAGACTCCGGCTAACATCGTCTTTGGCCATGAATTACGGTTGCCTTGCGACTTGAAGTTTGGGAGCAAGCCGGGTGAAGATTTGGCTGGGGACGATTTCGTCACCAACTTACGAAAAAAAATGAACGATATCCATAACCAAGTACGTTCCAACATTCAGAGCGCTAGCGACCGAATGAAAGAAACATATGACGTCAGGGCTGAGGATGGTGGCTACCAAGCTGGAGATTTGGTTTGGTTATATAACCCACAGCGTCGTCGTGGCCTGTCACCCAAGTTACAGACTTCCTGGGAAGGTCCCTACGAAGTACTGAAGCGGATAAATGACGTCATATACCGAATCAGGAAGAGGACTGGTGGAAAACCAAGGGTGATCCATTTTAATCGATTGGCCCCTTTCACCGGCAACAACAAAGATAATAACACCGGTGAAGGCCAAGCTAGACAAATTCTACAAGACTCAGAAATGACATTCAACGAGTTCATGTCCTTTTATTCTATGGGTCACGTTGCACGAAACGAGGTGACCAAGGATCATCAAGGGGACCTATTTAAAGTTCCGGATGAATATTCACTGGCTCATTGTGTGGCACAAGATCTGCAGATGTCTCAAGGAGTTTCCGTGGTTTTTAAGAGGAAGTTCGGCCAACTCGAAGAACTACGGCAACAGAATCCACGTGTCGGCAAGGTGCTACAAATAACAGATAAAGATTCAAGCCGAAAAAGGAGTCTTTTCTATTTGGTGACTAAACATCTGTCACATGAGAAACCAACCTATCGTGCCGTCTGGGATGCACTAATAGATTTACGAGGTATATTACTCGATAAAGACATCCTAAGACTAGCTGTACCGAAGCTAGCCTGTTACCTTGATGGGTTAAGCTGGAGGATTGTAAGAAATATGTTGGAGGTTCTCTTCAGGCATAGTGGGATTGAGATTCTGGTATGCAGCTACAATCCCCGCGGCTCAATAGACTTTAAGAGAACTGTAGACTGTTATTTCCACCGAATGTCACATTGTTCAAGGGGGTCAACGTGCAGATACCGGCATGGTGGTGATGAGTTTCGAGACGAAACATCCTTAAGGAGGGGGCAGTGTGACGAGTAGGCCCTGGCGGAGTGCGCAGCTGTCAAGCAGGGAGCAGTGAGCCGTGGAAAAAAGTCTAGGACATGGGACAGTTGAAAGAACAGGGCGAAAAATGTCAGATATTAAAATATAAATGTCAAAAATAATTATGTTCGTTTTGCTATAAATAAATAACCCGTTGGTTTTTAAACATTAGTTGTGTTTGATTATTTTAAAAAGGGAAACTTCACCGAACCCGTAAAAATTGTAATAAACGTTACATTATTATTATGTCCAAATATGTCATCAACAGTATTTTTTGCATAAAAATAGTGTTATTGTTGTACCCAAAATTGTATACACAGTTGCTCCGATTTTACTAAAGATATACAAATCTTTAAGTTCGTTTGACACGATCATAATTTTGTTAACAAATTTGTTACTAAATTTATAATGATATTTGTGATGGAATAGAACAGAACAACCTATTTGTCCATAAACATTCGTTTCCAATGAAACCAATCTGTTACCTAACTTATTACCAATTTGTTAACAAATTTGATAACAACTTATGACTGTTAAACAGGCTTAAATGTACATAGAAAGAATTACGTGACACGAACGTGACCCGCCGGGCGTGATCGGGCGTGAGTGCCAAAATAAAATCGTGAGAGTGAGTGATCGTGAATCAAACATAAAAAGTCGTGCGTGATTGGTCGTGATTACATTTTTAGTTTCGTGAGCGTGCGTGATCGTGAACAAAAAGTTACTCACGCGCCCACCTCTATACTATATACCTTGTTCCATTTAAGCCATTCAGTATTACGGAGATTAGGGAACAGTTTTGACCTCTCTGATTGGCTGAAATTAGAGACAAGTTTCCCCAATATAATTTCGGCTACTTCAGATTTGCGCTGTTGCCAGTGCCATCTACTGAATGACTTAAATGGAACAGAGCATAGAGTTAAAAAATTATAAAGAAATTAAATATGATATATTAGCCAGCTATGCTATAACTCTGGCAACAGCTGCTATATTAAGAAAATTCTCATTGTACAGTGTCAGTGTCAAGTGCAGTTGACAGTATGTTTGTGTTATAATTTTACTGGAAATATAGGATCTTTTGCCAGAAACTTTCCGTATGGAATTTGTATAAAATACATACAACTGCCTTAAGGTAAATCGTACAAGAAATAGAATCTTTTGTAAGGAACTTTCTGTACGACATTTATACAAAACACATAGAACTGACGGAAGGTAATGTGCTGGCCACATCAGATTTTTTTCTTGAAAGAAACGATGTCGGCAGTGGGAAAAACGTTTAAATTCCATTCTCAGACTTTTATGATGAGATATAGTTGTTTATTGTTATGAACGCATAGAATACAATCTATTTAAAATTCATGTAATGTAGTAAAGGTCATACGGAATAACATCAAGTAATTTTCCTTACAATAACGGAATTATTAAAGTACGAGAAGTGGTCAATAAATTCCCCCGTAATCTAAATATGCTTCTCAATTTAATTTTTGATTCAAAATAAGTAGTCCGAAATTGCAGCTTTTAATTCTTCATCGTCCTTAAATTCATTCGAAACTGTTTATACCTTCTGTCACTTTTAAGGCGCAGTTACACGGCACGTGGTTCAGCGAATTTGTCTCGACGAACCTTACACCGTTTGACATACACGGTTCGCTGTGACTTGCGGTTCTTGGTGGTTCGCAAGGTTCCATCAGCTGTCGGTAAATTGGCACGGATCGAATGCGCAAACATATTGGTTCGTACAGGTTTTATCGCGCAATAATTTTTTTGAACTAAAATGCACCAGAAAGAATTAATAGGCATAAAACTGATAAAGTACAGAGTTTCGGTGGTTTTTACAAGATGGCGGCGGGAGCAGAGTAGAGGGGATAGTGGAAATTTGGATTTTTCACTAACCAGCAATTTTGGATTTTTCACTAACCATAACAACCCTATATAACATATCAAAAATTCAAAACTACCCGACCTTTTGTGCGGTAAAATAGGCGGTGTGCACAAAAGTAGTCAGCGCCGACAGCGGACAAAAATGACAAAATGGTTACTCATTGAAACATAGCAAGGTTATGTTTTATGTCAGAATAATTTTGCAATTTCTATTTAAAAAATATTTGCAATAAATGCGAATGATAGGACATCAAATATTATGTGATGTAGTGGGGGATGAAATAATTCTTACAAAATTACCGATTTAAGTATCAAATTTTATAAATTTCCTAGAAGATTATATGAGGAACAGATGTTTAAGATAATAACTTTTCAACAGATATTTTCTACTAACATGAAAAATTCTTTTAGGTATACATATTTTCTCATTGTAAAAGATATTTATCATATGAATAAAATTCCAATGATTGCAATAATGAATTATATAAAAATGTGTTTCTTAAATTAATATTTGAACAAGATATAATACAAGAAGCAGAAAATTGTCTTAAAATTGTATAACACTTGCAGTTCTATGAAATAGAAGTCTATTTTTGATATAATTCGTCTATTTATTATAGATTTTGTATATATAATGTTAATGTTACAGATAGAAATTCACATGGTTCGTATTTTTCGTGTATTTTCTTTTCCGAGCTTGTGCAACTGATTCCACTTATAGCCGGGTATTTTTTGAATGAAGAATCTTCTTGATTTATTGTGAATATAAAAGAAAGATGCTAACATCATCCACTGATATCGTGATATGTAGAAACTTTCTTCTTTCCAATCATTCAAGTTTTCCAACTTTTTAATCTTAATTTCCATATTATGCACCTTGTAACATTTAACTAATATTATAAATTATAATATAAATTTAAATATGATAAAATGGTTTAGAGAAATCACATATATTATGAGAAAAATATATTTTTTGCCACAGTACCTTCGCTGGTATTTTGACTTTTTTGAATTAGTCACATCACATATATAGCATTTTAAATATTTTCTTTATTCATTTCAATATACGATGATGTATAATATTCATATACAATAGCAACAACTCAAGATAAAATTGTAAATTATATCACTTTCTCGAAATGTCAAAATTGATTCGGTAACCAAAAATGCCAATATAGCCGTTGGAGGCGCTGGCGCTCAAAATGTGCACATCGCCTATATGCATCGTTGCCTAAGATTCAACACCAGCTATCTGATTTTTTGGCCAAACGACTTGTCAACTTTTTATTATTCAACATTTCGCAAAAAAATGAGTTTAGTTAGCTACTGGTGTAATATTTTCGATTCACGAACTTTCTGGTGTCCAAGTCGGAAAACTGAGCTGCCCAATGGGCTCATCCTACTTTTTTTCTTTATATGTTACGAAGAATTTAAAAATAGAAATTCCGTATTTTTTGTTTTCTTTAAATTATGCTTAATAACGCCTAAAATTATTATTAGAGTTTTGGCGCGAAAGTTGTGACGTTGGCGACACTCCGTCATAAGTAGAGAGAACCGACATACGTTACCATTAATAATAGTAATATAATATACAATAAATGTTGCAAGTTGCAAGAATAAAAATACGTATCCATGACAAATTGTAATCAAAAATCTAAAAGCTAATAGTAATAAGTAAACCAGATAGTTATTAAATCATTTCAAAATATATATTTGTTTGATTTACTTACATGAATAGACATTTTCAATTTAGGGCCGGTATTTAAATCTTCGGATAAAGTGTTGGATAACTTATCTGTCAGATAAATGAACAATATCGCATCAAAAAATGACATTCAATATAATTTACCTCATTTATGCTATTATTTCGATGCGATATTTTATTATTTATCTGACGGATAGTTATCCTGAACTTTATCCGGAGATGGAAATACCGGCCCTAAAAGAGATAGAAGATATACGCAATGGGGATCTGCGCATAGTAAGAACAACCGAGATCTATGGCGTTTGTTTCTAAAAAAAATTAGACGTAAAATGTGAGAATACCTCAGATAACTTTAAAAAATCTTATCGAAATAAGTTACAAAAGCTTTTATTGAAGTTAAAATATCTAACGATGCAAATTTTCACTGATATTACAGGTATTTTAATGACTGCAATATTTTTGACATTTCGTTTGACAGCCCAACTGGCAGTTGTTCGCGCCATTTTCTTACTATTTGCAGCGATAGAAAGAGAGGCCCATTGTTATAGGAGTAGTGTTAAATGATAATTTATGAAAAACTTCCCTAGTACATATTATACATAAATAAAAATCAGGTAAGTAAAATTAATAATTTTTGCTCGTTTTCATAATCAGGTTAATCATTCGCTTTAATTAATGTGGCTTTAAGACTTTCTTTAATATAATATTGAAGGTTATTTTACTGACCAAGTGCCATTATTATAATTAAAATTGTATTTAAACTATTTTCTATTTATAATTAAATACAACAATGACAGTATTGATTACAATAATTAAAGCGTAGTTCATAATAAAAAGTAATCCAACATTTACATTCCTATTTACTAAATGATTACAACAATGACAAGTATTGAGATTACAATAATTTATACATAAATTATAATATAAATTTTCTTTTGATCTTAATAAAAAATTACTCGGATATATTAAATATGTGTATGTTAGAGTAAAGCCAATCGCGAATTTATGAGCAAAATATGCATGGTCCACTGTATAGTGACATTTTCACAGGGTAACTGGACGACTGTAATGATACTGACATCACAACATGGCGATCATTTTACGCTAAAAACTTCAATTACATTTTATTATTGGTTTAAAAATACAAAATATATAGCAATTTTTATTTCGTTTTCATTTATTTATATTCAAAATTCATATGCGGCATGTAATTTCTAAAAAGTCAATGACTTGGACGGCCCGTCCTGCAAAATTTTGAATAAAAAAAAGATTGACACCTCGTTTTGTCATATACAGTGAATTTATTTTAACGTGTAACATATGGTCAATCACTTCCATGGTTACACACTATCTCCGTCAAAAATTGACAGCAATGTAATATTTGTCCATTTTAAAATGCAACATACGAAAATTTATAGTTATGTATTATTAACACTAATTTCCAATAATTTAGCCTACATACTATTAACAAAATATCAAAATTTTAATGTAGCACATCTTAACGAACTTTGGCTTACAAAAATTCATAATTTTAATGTAATAAATGTTCAAAAATACCTCCATTAACACTGAGGCAATATCCTAGTCGCTCGTAGAAAGAATTGACACCATTTTTGATGTGTTCTGGAGATATCTCCTATGCCGCAATACTATTTATAATGTTGCATTTTAAAATGGACAAATATTACATTGCTGTCATTTCTTGACAGTAGTGTGTAACCATAGAAGTGATAAACCATATGTTGCATTTTAAAATAAATTCTCTGTATAATATCATAAGTGGTAAATTTTTGCCGGAAAATTTTTCAGATTGTTACGAGAGCCGGTTGCCTAGCAATTTATTTAGTGGCATTGACAAAAAAATTACGAGTTGTCAAACGAGTGATTTTTGATCAATGTCACGAGATAAATTGGCAACAGGCTCGAGTAAAGCAATCGGAAAATTTTTCCTGGATAAAAATTAACCACGAATGGTATTCGGATGACTATTTCCAAAATAAAAATCAGGTAATCATTTATATAATTTTTTTCTTGACAAAAATCTTATAATTTTTATTGTGTTTAGAGGTATTATGTTTCATTTTGCTTTTTCAACGTTTTAAATAGATTCCTGTCCGAATCGACTCGTTTTTAATAAAAACTGATAACACTAAAATTATAAAAACTTTGACAGGTATGTAAACAATATGTTTCTAAAATGTCAAAAAATTTCGCTTATCAAAACACACTTACTTGTAAAAATACGACATCTTATTGGTTTAAAGGGTGCGAAAATTTTTTTGTGACGGTGTTTTGTCGAAATGAAACTTGGTAACTAGGTAGAATCCTGAATTTGGATTGGCTTATATATTTATGAGTGAAATAGTCAAAAAAAATGAGATAGCCAGTGTTGCCAGACGACGATATAGAAAAGAAGTGATTATGTAGAAAAATACAAAAAAAAATTGTTGCGAATATTGTTGATTCGCACTACTTATCATCTCACTGAAAAATATGCAGACTTAATTAATTTTTTTAAAATTGTAAATATTGTAAAATTTAAATTATTTTTAAACATTCTTATCTTTTAATTCTTGTTGAATGTTATAAACAATTAATTAAAATGCGTCGAAATATAAATAACAAGTTCATTTAACTAAACAAAAAAAAAACATGTCAATGTACTTGTCGCTAAAAATAACAAATAAGATATATTTATTATTTGTAAATAATTATTAATAACTTCCTAAGTGGATCAAAGGGCAGATATTCCAACAACATATATCACTTAAAATATTAGCTTTTGATAACTGATGTCTTGTAATAAGCATAAAATTCTTTTAGATAACTGTTCACCATGAATTTATATAATTTATTCAACCAGATATAGAATATTTAATCCAATCAAGGCTTTAATCCAAGTATGCGATAAACGACAATGACCTCAATAGTTTGTTGTTAAATTAAGCAAAACCAAAGAAATATTTGGTATTAAATTAATACTCTATTTGAGGACTCGTGGCCGTGTGCCTGAGTGTCTGGTGACCCGGGTTCGATCCCGACCGACGCCAAAAATTATTTCAATGTGGCGCCTGGTAAACGCCCGCTCGGTAGAGATATACGAGGGCAAGGTGAAAAGTTCTCGGCATGGCAGTGAAAGACTATATTTTTAAGGTCAAAAATGCATTTATTTTTCTACATAGTCCCCCATAAGCTCAATACACTTTGCCCAACGTTTTTCCAATGAATGGATTCCATCCCTGAAGTGCGATTCCGGAAGGGCTGCAAAATACACATCTACGGCTGCTATCACTTCTTGATTTGAGCTAAAACGCTTTCCAGCCAATTTTTTTTAGATTTGGAAATAAGTGGAAGTCAGAGGGAGCCAAATCTGGTGAATAAGGTGGATGTTCCAACAATTCGTACTTCAAATCCCTTAGTTTTCCCATTGCTAAAGCACCTTTGTGAGCAGGGGGTCTATTCTAATTCATAGCCACATGTGCTATCCGCTATCCGCTATATAAGTTCCACTACTAGTCAACAGATGGATTCAAGTCGGATAGCCACATGTGCTATCCGCTATATAAGTTCCACTACTAGCCAATAGATGGATTCAAGTAGGATAGCCACGTGTGCTATCCGCTATAATGACAGATATCAAACGTGCTGATAGCTTTCACTCTAGTTTGACTGTGGATGATCGTGGCTTTGTTCTTATAGTACCTATTTGTGTTTCATTTGTGTTAGTTTTTGGTGTGGCAATTTATTTAGGTTTGTTGTAGGATTAATTTAGTAGTTTCGTTACAGATCTTAATTTTTTATTAGTAATAGTGTGTTAGATTACTTAGTTTAGTTAATAGTTTTATTTATATATTACATTTTTAAATTTTCGATAGATTTAGATTCTACTATAGCAATTTTAGTTAGTTTAATTTAAAATAAATTCCCTTTCAATGAAACCGAATGGATCTTGCGCATCCCTAATCGTTCGTCTATTCAATCGAATTTCTTTCCGTCTTTCCTCTTCTACAAGCACATCTGCGGCTAATAAAGCCCTATAAATATATGCCATAATCTAAAATTATTTTTAAACAAAGGTTGTTAGAATTATAAATAATTATTATAATTTAAATATATACTTACAATATATAGATATAAATCAAATATTATTATGATATAACACACGTATTTTAACACAAAATTGAAAAGCCGAAATGCTTGTCAACTTGTCATTCAGAGTTATCAGTCACTGTCAAAACAAACATTCAAATTATAGCGTGACACTTTGCTCGTAGCGGTACCACTGGAGCTCTCGCTACGGATAGCCACATGTGGTTAAATTAATAAAAATTCCACTACTGGCCAACAGATGGAGTCGGAGTCGGATAGCGGGATTGGGCTAAGTTAGCCTCACGCTATATGAATTAGAATAGACCCCCAGGTGCATTATCCTGGTGAAAAATAATTTTTTTCTGTTGCAATCCAGGCCTCTTCTTATGAATTTTTTTATCTAGTTGTGCAGAAGATTTTCGTAGTACTCTCCAGTTATAGTTTTACCCTTTTCAAGGTAGTCAATAAAAAGAATCCCTTTTGCATCCCAGAAAACACTGGCCATAACCTTTCCGGCAGATGAAACTGACTTCGCCTTTTTTGGTGCAGAGCCACCGGCTTCCACCCACTGCTTCGATTGTTGTTTTGTTTCTGGTGTATAGTGGTGGACGCAAGTCTCATCCATAGTTATAAATCGGCGCACAAAATCGGTAGGATTCTTCTTAAACCGATATAAACATTGCTCGGAATTTCGTTTTCGCATTTGCTTTTGGTCAGCATTTAACAAGTGCGGCACCCATCTTGCACAAAGCTTTTTCATGTTTAACTCTTGATGTAAAATGCACCGCACCCATTTATTTATTTTTAAAACATCAACGTTCTATATCGTTGGAGATGATGGAATGTGTGAATTTGATGTTTTGGAAGATGTTTAATTTCTGTAATTTAACATCCATTTTCTAATATTTAATCATGGACTCGAGTCAAATAATTGAATTACGAAAATCTTTTAGGTGAAAGAAGTAGAAAATGTTTTTGATTGTCTCAGATTAAAAATAAATGCACTAAGGTTGTTTTTGCCAAAATTCCTCAATTGTTCTACTTATCTAAATACATACATGTATTTGTTTATTAATTAATATGTATTTATCATATTATTCATATTCAACAAAAATATTATTTAAATTACTCAAAAACTGTACAAACAAAAAATATTATTTAAATTTATTATATTTTCTTGGAAATGGAATTATAGCGGTCGTATTGTTGTTTTTAAATTTCATTGACACATATTTACATACATATACACAGATTTTTTTATATACATATATCAATTGTTTTTATTTTTAAACTTGAAATATTAATTGTCAGACTGACTGTTATAAACAATAACAACGATCCTCCGATAACAACTGTTTATTTACTTGGTAGCGGAAATTTATCGGGGTAACGGAGTTTTATCATATATAATAATCATAAATCATAAGTGGTAAATTTTTGCCGGAAAATTTTTCAGATTGTTACGAGAGCTGGTTGCTTAGCAATTTATTGAGTGGCATTGACAAAAAATCTGATGTGGCCAGCACATAACCTCTCGCCAGATATTTTACCTGATTGTACGAATAATACGAAAAATATTTTTAAATACAAATACATATATTCATGTCTCACTACAAAATAATTCTCACATATATTTGCAAAATCTATGGGATATTTTAATATAAATTATGTACAATACATACATTTTCTTTATATTCAATATCCTGAAATTTTCTTTTTCTACTTTCCTTTTCTTTTTCTTTATATTCGTCATTTTTTCGCAAATTCCTTTTATATTCTTTTTTACGTATATTCTTTTGCGCTGTTGACTTTTTTTTATTTTCATAATCTTCATAATAATGTACAAATATTTTTGACAGTGGCATACAAATATTTTTGACAGTGACATTTATGTGTCAATTACAAACATTTGAATTTCTTGCCTTGTAGTAGTTTGATCTGAGATTTTTTACATCAAATTATTTTGTATACATTTCTTTATCTCTAAATCTATAGAAGATATATCAATGAATTTATATTTATCGAATAAAGAATTTAACGTGCTTTAATATAAGTATTTATATAAATTTTCGATAAATAATATTTAGATGATTTTTTTCTTGTAACTACTACTTCCGGTTGTCCAATTGTTACCAAAACTTAATCAACTCTTCCCATTATTGTTAGATTGAGGAATCCGTTGTTAAAAATGTCTTAAGTCTTATAGTATTTGAGAAATCGTGAATCCAACATCCAGACATCCACACACATCCACACAAACATCCACACACACATTCACACACACATACGGACATCATCGTAAAAATGTTGTAATCGGATTCTAGGGACCTTAAAACGTGCTTATTCACTAAAATCTGGATATGCGATTTTTAGCATGAATACAATACCTCTCTTAGCGAGAGGTAAAAAATAACAAGTTGTCAAACGAATGATTTTTGATCAATGTCACGAGATAAATTGGCAACAGGCTCGAGTAAAGCAATAGGAAAAAGTAAAAAATATTTATTTGAAGTTACCAACTTCACTCACATGTTAAAAAGTCTACAAAATTCATTTTGTGAACGCCAAACAGGAAAACTAGTTTTGAGTAAATTTTTGCCCAAAGTCCGAATTCGGGTATACCTAGATTGTAGCATACATACTAATAGATTTAAACTAAGTATGTAACAAAGAATCTATGTTTCTATCTACATAAATCATATTTTAATAATATTAATATTGATATCTAATAAATTAAAGAAATTATAATTTAATGTAAATTTCATGTTTAGTAAATTTATACGCATATTAATAACATTTAACTACTACTTTATCGCACAGTATTTTCTTATCTGTAGTTTTTAGCTTGTAAATATTTTAAATTCTAATGAAATTTTATCAGACGAATTTTTAGGTCAAACCAAACAATGCGAGTAATAAACTAATATTTATGTCCATATAAAGTAGAAATTATAACACGTTACTATTTTGTTTGAAGATAGTAAATCAAATAAAAAAGTTTTATTTTATTTTTAATTCAGCTTTGTTGGGCAGAGCTATCCCATTAGTAGATCATTATAAAGATGTACCCTCTATATCTCCCATTTGATCCCCACGTCGTCAATTTCTCATGCAAGAATTACTTCTAGCATCTTTGTCGTACATATACATGGCGTAAACTATTATTCACGAAAGATGACAATTCAAGGTCATTTGTGAGCCGTCTGATATGATATTACTTGCAGATAACTTCATTGCATTTCATATGCATAGGCGTGCAACATGAAATATTTATGGAAACATTTTAACTGAAAAAATAAGAGTAATTCATTTGAAAATTATTTTTCTTTTTAAATAATGCCTTTCTAAAAGATTTATGTCCTTCACTTAGGTTTTAGCAAAATACAAAAACATAGACTTAACTTATAAACCAAGGAATAATAATTTGATTTAAACGTCAACGCCAGTGGGTAAATAGTAGCACAGAGGGCAGTGTAGTAGATAATTAGGTATCTGTAATTCTACGACATACGTCATAATTATTTATAGTGTGTTAGAAAGTAATGCTCCTATTCATATATATATATATCTGTCACACCACATATATTAAATAGACATAGGTCAAATAATCTTTCTCTTTCTAATACAAAATGTTGCTAAGCTACTGCTGTAAAATGATGTGTATTCTTTCTTCGCACAATAATATAATAATATATAATAATAGTGTATATGGGATTTTATTCGCTATCTCATTATCGTCGAGGTTTCAGAGTGGTATGAGCTATCTCCGTCTAACCAACGGCAAAAAATAAAATAGAAACTGTATTGTAACCGCGGTAACGAGAGTCATTTTCAAATATTGAAATTATCTGCATATTCATGTCATTCATGTGATTAAGATGATTTTGGCGTCGATAATAATTTATGCTTCGCTGTGTGTTGGTAATTTTGTTAATTCTTGTGATTATACATAATGTGCATTTTGCTATTACAAAGACGGTGTTTCTAATATTGCTTTTGGACAATAAAAATCTGATGTGGCCAACACATCCTCTCGCCAGATATTTTACATGGTTGTACGCATAAAACGAAAAATATTTTTAATTACAAATACATATATTCATGTCCCACTACAAAATAATTCTCACATATATTTGCAAAATCTATGGGATATTTTAATATAAATTATGTACAATACATACATTTTTCTTTATATTCGTAATTTTTTCGCAAATTCCTTTTATATTTTTTTTTACGTATATTCTCTTGCGTTGTTGAGTTTTTTTTATTTTCATAATCTTCATAATGATGTACAAATATTTGTGACAGTAGCATACAAATATTTTGAGAGTGACATTTATGTGTCAATTACAAACATTTGAATTACTTGCTTTAAAGTAGTTTGATCTGAGATTTATTACATCAAATCATTTTATATGCATTTCTTTATCTCTAAATCTATAGAAGATATATTAATGAATTTATATTTTTCGAATAAAGAATTTAACGTTCTTTAATATAAGTATTTACATAAATTTTCGATAAATAATAGTTAGATGATTTTTTACTACTACTTCCAGTTGTCCAGTTGTTACCAAAACTTAATCAACTCTTCCCATTATTGTTAGATTGAGGAATCTGTAGTTAAAAATGTCTTAAGTCTTATAGTATTTGAGAAATCGTGGATCCAACATTCACACACACATCCACACATCCACACACACATACGGACATCATCGTAAAAATGTTATAATCGGATTCTAGGGATGAATTTTAAGTATGCTGTGGTTTCTAGCTATATTGTTTGTTTATAACAAATTTTAATTTAGTGTCAAATGAAAATGGAAGATATCGATTATTCAAAAGAAATATCGAATGAATTTGACGCTGCCTAGAGCAAGTTGATTCCATAGAAGTGAAAAGACGTATACGAGAAAGGATACGAATAGTTTTACAAACAGCGGTGTTCAAAAAATGTGATTTATCGAATTTATTATGTTGTCTGACATTTATCTAAAAACGACGATTTGACGTTCGAATAGCTGTTGCTTGGCAACTTTATAAGCTCTCGGGCGATAAAAGCCAAATTGCGCCCGTTTTTGAGGGCGGATTAACAAGTGTATATCAAACAAAACAAAATCCTATCATACTCCAGTTTATATCAAACTATGCTAGGTTCCATTTAAGCCATTCAGTAGATGGCACTGGCAACAGCGCAAATCTGAAGTAGCCGAAATTACATTGGGTAAACTTGTCTCTTGTCTCTAATTTCAGCTAATCAGAGAGGTCATAACTATTCCCTATGCTCCGCAATACTGAATGGCTTATATGGAACAAGGTATAGAAAATTAAATCCTTATAATAAAACCATGGTAACAATATGACATCAACAATTCCCTCCCACCCCTGGCGATTTGAACCATATGTTTACTGTTTTATTGATGACGTGGGGTTCAACTCATGTAAACGGACTTTATTTTTATTTTTCCTAAAAAAATCGTAGATTTTTTGACATATTATTTTAAACGCTATATCTCGCTATCTATTGACTACAGAAAAAAATATCCTAGATCAAAGTTGTAGGGAATTTTATCTTGTACAAAACTGATTATAACTATTTTGGTCAAGTAACTACTAGTGAGGAGATATTTAAAAAAAATAGGGTCTCTAAATACAAAACATATCAAAAAAATCAAAAATATTCGAACTGTGCAGGGCAAATCTACACCAGTAGGTACTCGACTAATGTATATTTGAAGTTATAGTGTAAATATTCAATTCCTGAAAAGATTTGATTTATGGAACGCGTTGACCTGAAATTGGTGAGTCTGATTAGTCACCGCGCTCAAAGCACGATGACTTCGGTTATTTGCAATTTGCATCAATTTGACAAATGGTATTGGTGCTGTTTGAAGATGATTTTAAGTTTGTTGTTTACTTTGTGAGGTTGTGATGTCGAAAATTCGTAACTATGTTTAAATTATTGAAATAAAAATTACTAATATATTTTTCTTTTTACAAGACTGAATAACAAGGTGAATACAATTGTGCACACTGCGATGGTATTATAAATGATTTGAATATTGTTGGGAATCATGTATGCTTTTCTGACGGAACTTGAATGTCAAGCTGTTCCGAAAATACTCACCACTTTCAGTAACCAACTACTCACCGAAATCACCGATTACGATTAGTCTGATTTATTTACGGAACATAATATTAGATTAAGTGATTTACAGATTAGCACGTGGTGTAAAAAAATTAAAGATAATTATTGAGGAAAATAAAATACCGGTGTGTTATTAAGAAAATGATAGTATTGTTTAAAGTTGTAAAATCTAATGTATTAGCCTTGAAGAAGTAACTGCAGATTCCAACCTTCAGAGTGATGTGTGATTGTATCATTATAAATATTAACAAATACTTGTTCACGATTACGGTGTTTCATTTTAGAACAAGCAAGATTGCCTCTCTAGGTTCAAATTTACTATTAAAACATAACAGATAAATTGTTAATGCTAGTAATAGTGATGGTTGTAAAATATAACGAGTTCCCTTCTATTTCGTTCTACATATTATATGCTAGTGACAATTTTTACTTGCACATATAATGACTAATGACATAACCTTTCTTAATAAACCTATATAGCTTTTTAGCTTAAAATGCGTTCCCTATATATAAGGTGCCCATCTTATCTGTTTCCGCCCGAATATTCACGACCAGGACAACCCATTTTACTTTTCATAAATGACTTGGTCTTTAACATTTTGATTTTTATAATTAACAAATAAGTTGATTGTCACCCCTATTTTGTAATTGCGAACACTGAATAAAATTTGTACTATGTTCCGTACGTCAACCAAAGACGCTTTCTTAGCCGCTTTCTTTTTATCAAGAAGATCAACTCCGAGTAGCACACATCTACCCTAAATCGTTCTTTTTAAAAGGGGATAAATGATCTTGTGCTATCCATTTTCTTCGTCCCCGCCCCCGCGAAGCACCACCTTTGAAACAGGATCATATAGATCCTGAAATGGGGGTCTATTCTAATTCATGTAGCGTGAGGCTAACTTAGCCCAATCCCGCTATCCGACTCCGACTCCATCTGTTGGCCAGTAGTGGAATTTTTATTAATTTAGCCACATGTGGCTATCCGTAGCGAGAGCTCCAGTGGTACCGCTACGAGCAAAGTGTCACGCTATAATTTGAATGTTTGTTTTGACAGTGACTGATAACTCTGAATGACAAGTTGACAAGCATTTCGGCTTTTCAATTTTGTGTTAAAATACGTGTGTTATATCATAATAATATTTGATTTATATCTATATATTGTAAGTATATATTTAAATTATAATAATTATTTATAATTCTAACAACCTTTGTTTAAAAATAATTTTAGATTATGGCATATATTTATAGGGCTTTATTAGCCGCAGATGTGCTTGTAGAAGAGGAAAGACGGAAAGAAATTCGATTGAATAGACGAACGATTAGGGATGCGCAAGATCCATTCGGTTTCATTGAAAGGGAATTTATTTTAAATTAAACTAACTAAAATTGCTATAGTAGAATCTAAATCTATCGAAAATTTAAAAATGTAATATATAAATAAAACTATTAACTAAACTAAGTAATCTAACACACTATTACTAATAAAAAATTAAGATCTGTAACGAAACTACTAAATTAATCCTACAACAAACCTAAATAAATTGCCACACCAAGAATTAACACAAATGAAACACAAATAGGTACTATAAGAACAAAGCCACGATCATCCACAGTCAAACTAGAGTGAAAGCTATCAGCACGTTTGACATCTGTCATTATAGCGGATAGTACATGTGGCTATCCAACTTGAATCAATCTATTGGCTAGTAGTGGAACTTATATAGCGGATAGCACATGTGGCTATCCGACTTGAATCCATCTGTTGACTAGTAGTGGAACTTATATAGCGGATAGCACATGTGGCTATGAATTAGAATAGACCCCCTGATCCCGAATGTCAATGTTATATCATGTTTCATTACCATAAGAAATACATCCATATTTAAATACACAAAGGTAAAAGAATTTAATATGTCAAAATCAAATCAACAGACTATAACTTCTTATTTTAAAAAATGTATACTGTTCTTTTTAGGAGTAGTTCAGTTCAGTTCAGTACGAGGTAAGATCAGTTCATTTTTTCCTTAAAAAGAAAGCGCCTCAAGAAGATCAACTCCGAGTAGCACACATCTACTCTAAATCGTTCTTTTTAAAAGAGGATAAATGATCTTGTACTACCCATTTTCTTCGTCCTCGCCCCCGCTAAGTACCACCTTTGAAACAGGATCAAATAGATTCTGAACTGATCCCGAATGTCAATGTCACGTCATTATGACTGACTGCTATGTATTTTGTCTTTTTTGTAAGTATTTGATATCACAGATTTGATATTAAAATGACATGAATAGAAGAAATTAATTAATTTGAAACGTTATATCATGTTTCATTACCATAAGAAATACATCCATATTTAAATACTCAAAGGTAATATGTCAAAATCAAATCATATGTACGACAGACTATAACCACAAGCAAATTCAGCATTTTATTATATTATAACTATAATGCTATATATGTTTTTATCTTCTACATTTTATTTTTAAAAATATACTGTTCTTTTTAGGAGTAGTTCAGTTCAGTTCAGTACGAGGTAATGGGGTGTATTCTGTAAGGAAACTGTTAATTTTAAACAGTATGTTAAAAATAAACTTGCTGTTAAAATATATTTTCTATTCTGTAACTATCAATTCTGTTAATATTTTAACACCCGTGTTAAAATTAGGTGTTAAAACTGTATATTTTAACGTCATTCCAATCGATGCCTTTAAAATTTTAACATCTATTCATACAATAAAATTATAACAGCATTTGAATATGTTGCACTTCTAATTAATGAAAATGAAATAGAAAACGAAAGAAAAATACCATGGATGAATATAAAAAATATCTAGGTGTTATTTAATAAAATATACAACTGTTTTACGAAGTATTTGATTTAATTACGGTCACCCGTTCCGTCGTATGTCTAGTAGGAATATTTAATTAACATAATTCGACAAAGAGTGAACTTTGAATGGTATACCGAGAGCACGATTTAGATGTATCGTAAAACATTGTTCTTTATTATAATGTAGGTATTAAATGGAGTTAAAATTGCTTATTCCTGTCTTGTTCGTCAAACCAATGTAACTTAACATTTTGGATTGTCAATTCTGAGGATCAAGAAGAAGATATTTTACATACCTAATGATAACTTAATAATTTACAATTTCAATGTAATTCATTTTTAATATGTAACCTAAAAATGAGACATGATTATGCAGCAGATTTTTATTTATTTTCCAAAGCATTATATCCATTCGTTTTTCTAAAATTTCAAAATGACTGATTAGTTTTCTTAAATTTCAAAGTGACGCAAAAACTGACAGTTTATCACTCTTTTTATCATGTTTATTTATTTGTGTTATGGTTACGAACTACATTACTTTAGCAAAGACGTGCCTTTTTTCTGCCTTGTTGATCACTTCATTCTGGTGTTTAACAGGCATGTTAAAATTTATGATTTTAACAGCAGTGTTAAATTTTCGCGTAGAGAATACCGAAAAATGAATTTATTGTTAACAGTCATGTTAAAATATATTTTTTTAAAGGCATGTTAAAATTAACATAGTTTTTACAGATTACACCCCAATATCAGTTCATTTTACCCCTAAAAAAAAAGCGTCTCAAAAAACCAGTATCTTGATACTGGGTACACCATGGTTCCTGAATATTTTCATCCATTTCGGGACAGATTGAGATTGAATCATATGACATTTAAAATTGACACAACCTAACAAAAATAAAAATTAATCAAAAGAACGATAACGTTGAATAATGCCAATAAAAATAACACAGTCAACATTATATCAAATATAAATGTTTTCGTATTTACATGTATAATAATTATTAGTAATACCACTAAAAATGCGGTTTAGTTATTTGACATTGACGGATATCGTTTGATTTTGTTATAATCATGTTTGAAAGTAACGGTAGTGGGGGTAAAAATACCAGAGAAACCAGGATTATTTTGTTGTTGCCGTGTTCCGACTTTTTACCGCGTCAATCGAGCCGCGGGACACCTTCTATGTTCGGTCATATGAAATGTCCACTTATTTAGCAAATTTCTACAACTTCAATCGCCGGTCCTGTAAAACAATATCGGGCACTTGACGGTTTCTTATTTCATTGCATTGTTTGCAGGTCCACTAAGGCCCACTTTTACAATTGATGGATAAACTATTGTATAGCTATCGGAGGTATAACTTAGCAATTATACCTTCGATAAACAAGACTGTCTTTTACAATGCAATTTTACCTGTCAGATAGTTATATCAGGAATTACTTTAGGTTGATTGGCACAATAAAATTATCTTTTTGTTAGACTATTTTTCTTCAATATTGTTATTATTTCTGCCTTCTAATTTACATTTTTTCACGATGTTACATGATATAAATGTTATTTTTGATTCTGACAGTGATGATGAAATACTTGATTGACATCTGTCAAATGTATGAATAACAAAACATCGTTTGTGTTTACGTGGTATCCATAAGAACCAGGGATAAAGTTATCCGACGATTATACGGCGTGAGCAGACACGTGACTCAAGGGACCTTGACGTGCTTAGAATCAGCTGATTTGTGTGCGCATGTCATTTTGACAAGAACAATGTCATGTCGACAAGACAAATGTTTTGACTTATTTTGATTTTTAACTGCTAAAATGTTATTATTTTTAATTTCATGTGTTTCACTGCCAAAAAATTATAAAATATTAACATTTTAGCAATTCAAAATCAAAATAAGTCAAAACATTGGTCTTGTCAAATTGACAATGTTCTTGTCAAAAAGACATGGGCACGCTGATTCTAAACACGTCAAGGTCCCTCGAGTCACGTGTCTGCTCGCGCCCTATATGATCGATTTCCATGGGATAAGAAATACTGGTGTTTATTCTATCTGAGGTTTATCCGAGGTTTGTAAAATACAAATTCCAATTTTATACCTGATATAGCGTTATACGAGGTTTATCTAATGATTGTAAAAGTGGCCCTAAGCGGATTATGATAACTAAATGTTCATTGTTTTATAGACTTCGATTCAAATTTCATAATGCATACATATTTCGTCGATGACTATTTTGTCACGTGGTTCTACAATACTTATATGGGTATAGGAAGTGTTTAGTATTGGGTAATATGTACGTATACGGTACACCTCTACGTCTAGAAGCATGTGAGTGTTTAGAAAGGTTAGGCACTTCCTCATGCGATGTAACCTAATGTAGTATCATACACTGACCTCAATCTATGTCCGATGGAACTAATTGATGGCATCAAAAGCAAGGCTACACCGCGATCAAAGCAGGACGATTCACACAAAAAAAACATTCATCTGTCTGCTCAACTGACACTAAACTTTCAAATTCATATCAAGTTTATCTCTACCCAGTGGAGTATTCTACTAGAGGATATTGATGAAGTGTTCAAAATAAATACATTAGAGACCCGATTATCCGGACTTCGATTTTCGCATTTATTTAGAACTGACTGTCTGGTCGCAAATCTGAGGATCCGGTTTCGATCCCGATCAACACTAAAATTATTTCGAATTTTAAATCTGATGTGGCCAGCACATTACCTTCCATCAGTTCTATGTATTTTGTACAAATTCCATATTTCCAGCACATTACCTTCAGTCAGTTCTATGTATTTTGTACAAATTCCACTTCTTGTAAGAGATTCTATATATTTCCAGTAAAACATACTATGCCAATTGGACTTGACGGACTTGACACTGATATTTGCCAATTCGAATTTTCTTAATACAGTAGATGTTTCCATGGTTTTAGCACAGCTGGCTGCTTTTTGAAATTTAATTTCTGTTATTTTTACCTCCCGCTACCCTTGGTATGGGAGGTATAGGGATCGTGCTAAAAATCGCATAACAATATTTTGGTAAATGAACACGTTTTAAGGTCCCTAGAATCCAATTTTAACATTTTCACGATGATGTCTGTGTGTATGTGTGTAAGTGTGTATGTGTGTAAGCGTGTGTGTGTGTGTGTGTGTGTGTGTGTGTGTGTGTGTATTTGTGTGTGTGTGTGTGTGTACATGTTTGTATGTGTGTAAATGTGTAAGTGTGTGTGTGTTTGTGTGTGTGTGTGTGTGTGTGTGTGTGTGTGTGTGTGTGTGTGTATGTGTGTGTGTGTGTGTGTGTGTGTGTGTGTGTGTGTGTGTGTATGAATGTGTAGATGCTCCACTCTAACTCAAATACTATCATTCAGAAAATTTTGAAAACCTTGTATTTCTACCTTATTCTATGGTGTATAAATCGTGTAACCGGCAATGGCATTTTATTTGAAGCTCAATTAGTTTTTCTTCGAAAAAGACCTTTAAATGTAATTTTTTCGAGATTAATGTTATTATAAAAATTATAGATTATTAAATTTTCTACAAATTTGCATTTTTCTATATATTTTATGGATAAATTTATAAAATTATCTGTAATTTAAATCCCTTAGCCTACGCTTTAAACAAACAAAACTCCCTGGTTACGCAGTTATTCAAATGTATGTAACTGATAGATAAATATCACTGTCAAAGAACTAATCATTTCAAATTAATAATAGTAATGTTTTAAAAAGAAAAAAGTAAATAAAACAATAGGAAAGGAATTCAATACCATTTCCAGCATGAGTAAATACGTATGGACATATTTCGATTAATGAAAATTAATAATTCACAAAAAAGTTGAAGCCAATCTTTATTTTTGGATTAGTGAATTCCATTCTATCCCGGTATTTAAAATTTAATCTACATTTTTTCATCATTATCATTACATGGATTAGATTAGATTTTAAGAAATAAACTGCCAAAATTAAAGTAAAATTCGTTAATTCGAAAATAAGGATTAGCTTAATCTCGTTTGTGGCTCGGGCTGTAAATGGCGGAAGGTATTGTGTTGGCCACACCAGATTTTTTTATATATTCAACAACAATTTTGAAAAAATATTTAGAATAATTATTATTTAATCAAAAGAGTTGTGTTTGTTTTGATCAAGTTTGTTGTGATGCATTGTTAAGGTAAAATTTATTAAACGCATTTTTATCTAATTTACAAATTGTGTAATAGTCAATTTTGAAATACCTACCGGAAGTCGTCAAGGGCGTTGCTATGTACTACCAGCCTAGGCCATAAAAACGTACCTACCGCACTTGTTGATCAATAGGTAAGATAGGTTTACAGAAAAATTCTAAAAAATATGAACCATGCATCAGCGTGTCACTCGTATTTTCTAAACAAATTCAGTTTATAGGCATCTAAAATTATCGAATGTACCACACACTTCAGTAAGATTTCAAAATAGGAAATTTGTTTCAGAAAAACGTGGCAGGAAAAATATTAAAACAGTATAATCTTTATTATTCACAGAAATGTTAATGGAATTATTTTAATGTAGCAATGAAACAGTTTAGTCATCCTATATTGGTTGCCGAATCGTTTTTGTAACTATTTGTTTACATAACAAATCAATGTGCATTTTTATTGCTTCAAACAAAAAATTGTTTGGTATGAAATAAATCACAGGTAGTAGTAGCATTAATATTGACATTGATTTGCATTGTGCAATTATAGATATATACTGGGTGTCTACTTTTTTATGGACCATATGAAATACAATGGTAAAATTTTCATATGGCTGCAATTTCTTCCCTATTAATTTTAGAACAAATGTGTAGACATAAAATGTTTAGAATTAAAAATTGATATAGTAAGTTCATGTCATGAGACAAACGTAATAGTTAAGTATTTATGTAACAAGTGTGTAAAATTCGGTTTTATGAAATGAATTCGAAAAAAAAAACCAAATTCCATTTTCAACGTATTGTTACTTTTACTAACTTATGATTAAATGTACGGAGTTTTTTCATTTATGTTAAATGTATCAATGATTACTGATAAATAATTTATTGAAATTTATTAAAACTTTATGACAGATGTCATCTGCCAAACTCAAGCAATACAACTGTTAAACATTGCTCATGGCACTCTGTAAATAACTAAAAATTATTATTAATTATCGAAATAGGCTGTAGGATTAAGGAAATAATTAATTATCGAAGAAAGATTTTGTGAAAAATTAGTGGACCCCGTAAGGATTTGAACCCTCAACATTATCATATCTAGTGACATGCTGTAAGTTTTACAGATTAGTAAATATGTAAAAAGGAAGACAAAAACGCATCTATTTTTGTTAATTAATATAAAATTGTATATAAGAGTGGCAGCTTTCGTTGCGATTTTGTTCATTATTTACAGATCTGCCAGACTAGTTTAGAATAGACCCATAAATTTCATAAAACAGCCAGCTGTTCTATAGGTAACCATGGAGACAGCTACTATATTAAGAAAATTATGATTGACAGATGTCAGTGTTAAGTACAATCTTGTATGATTGTGTTATAATTTTACTGGAAAGTTTATAAGGTAATAATATTACCATACAGGTTATTTCTTAGTTACCAGCCTACTTTTGTACAACAATGGAATAATATCCTGAAACCGGTAATAGCTATTATTATTATATTATATATATATATATATATATATATATATATATATATATATATATATATATTAACATACCTAGGCATGTTATGCACAACTGCCGCAGATGTCACTTTGAAATCCGTGCTCGTAGGGCAAGGATTTAAGACATCTAAGGCTTGTTATGATTAATAACATCCGTGGTTTATTCAATAGTTTATCGGTTTCAGAAAATTAAGATATTATTGATAAATATCATTTTTTGAAATTCTCTCATTAATGCTATTGCTATGGTTAACAGAACAATTATTTTGATATAAGTCAATATGACAAATATTCAAATTATGTGCTTTATTCCTCATTACTTAGTATAAATAAATAGAATAGTAGACCCTATTTAGAACGATATGCTAACGTTATCTGTATGTATTAATGAAGAGCATTATATTTTTAATTTTATTTTATTTTCATTTTGTAGACCGTAAATAAAAATATCATAATTTTAAAATGTCAAATAAAATGTTTAATATGTCAAAATAATTATTAAATCGTATGTTTTTACCTTCCGTCATCTTTAGGTAAGGAAGGTATTGTCTTTGGTCAAAAAATTCGGTGGTGAGTTTATGATGAATATGAATAAGCACGATTTAGAGTCCCTGGAATAAGATTTTACTATTTTTACGTATATATCTATGTATGTATGTTTTTACCCTCCGTCATCTTTAGGTAAGGAAGGTATTGTCTTTGGTCAAAAAATTCGGTGGAGAGTTTATGATGAATATGAATAAGCACGATTTAGAGTCCCTGGAATAAGATTTTACCATTTTTACGTATATATCTATGTATGTATGTATCTGTGTATGTGTGTGTGAATATGTGTGTGTATGACGATTTTTTCGGATTCGAAAACTCCAATACTACAAGTCAAAAAATTATAATTGTTTCGTATTCCTTTTCTTTACATCCATGTGAAGAGATGATTATATTTTGGTTATAATTGGTTAACCGGAAGACACCGAAAAAACATCATCATTTTTCCACATTTAATGTTATTATAATTATTAAATAATATTTTATTTTCTATACGATTTGACTGCATTTTATACTTAATATTAAATGGCTATGGAGTTAAAAAAATTATAAAGTAATTAAATTTCATAAATTAGCCGGCTATGCTATAAATATGGAAACAGCTACTATATTAAGAAAATTCTGATTGAAAGATGTTAGTAGGTCAGTGTCAAGTGCAATTGACAGAGTATGTTTGTGTTATAATTTTATTGGAAATATAGGATTTTTTGCTAGAAACTTTCTGTATAGAATTTGTATAAAATACATACAACTGCCGGAAAGTAATGTACAAGAAATAGAAATATTTTGCAAGGAACTTTCTGTATGAAATTTGTACAAAATACATAGAACTGACTGAAGGTAATGTGCTGACCACATCAGAGTTTTTAAATTTTATGCGTCGATCGAGCAAAAAATGTAACAAGCATTGCGGTCAGTAAGTGCTCTTCTGCCGGTATCGGATGTATTAGGATCCTTAACCGGAAGGAAGCCTTAGTGCCCTTAATACTTAATTAACTATAATATGTGTAATAATAAATTTTCAAAATATATTTAGATGAATTTAAAAAAATCATCCTAACTACTTCAAGTAATCTTCTACTTCCGGTTGTCCAATTGTTACCAAAAATTAATCAGTTCTAACCATTATTGTGAACTTGAGGAATACGTAGTTTCACAGCTAAAAATATTATAATCGGATTCTATGCGATGTTGAGCCTGATTTCTATACATCTCTTACCTATTGATATTCTTGTATTCATAATAATTTGCAAGTCAATTCAAATTATGCACATATAAAAATCGCATACTTATACTACTAATTACAAAAACAATTAAAAACTACTTACTCAATTTGCGCCATGATATCACTAAAAGTCTATAACTTTCTAAAGTTTTCAATTCATTTACAAACACATTCTTATCACTTAATTCTTCGTATTTATTTGTTTCAGGTCCACAAGTTATGCCGAAACTTTGTAAACAATCAACATGGCACAAATTTCTTCTAAAACTTTCGCGCGAGTCGACCGGTCTGAACTCTGTCAGTGGACTAATTGCAAACACACATCAACTTTGTCGTCTATGGCAGGACGGTGCGCGAATACCGATTGAAGGATTGAAGACAAGCAGGCAGCAGAGTAGCTTTCTCCTGCCGGCGAAACGATATTAAGTGGGGACTCTCTACTTGATAGTGGTGTTGAACGTCTGTCTCATGTGATATAAATTCATTATTATGAAGCGGGATGGTTATAAATACATATACCTAGTTTAATTTGTGGGAGATGGGGTGTAGATCTAATTTATATTGTACAAAATGAACAAGAGAAACCGTGACATAGTTATCATTTAACATGGGAAAACAGTTTTTCAAATTTTACATACTGTACATACTGTAATAATGATTTATACCTAAAGATTTAGAGAATAAAATACTGAATTTTTAGATTCAATTAAACTCAATTTAAAGACGTGGTAAAAATGGATTAATGTTGCCAAGGCCGTTCCTAAGGGTACTACCGCGTGCGTGCAAATATATAATTCGCCGCCCTTAAAGACCTATGTCCACAATGCTAGAAATCGTTCCGAGTTCTCGATCACATTTTTTGATCATAAATATTGAACTTGTATGACTACAGATGTCAGGTTGGTCGAATTTATGAAGTTAGTTTCAGCCATTTCTACCAATACTAAAAACTAATAAAACATAAAATTATCGCGGCAGTAAGTAAATTAAATTTTTACAACGAATATATTAATTTATTTATAAGTAATTATTCATAATCAATATCAAAAATGAGTAGAATTATGTAATATTTTATAACCTTATCATTTTCAAGCTTATCAAACATCAAACGTCAAGATTTTAAATTGGTAACAGTTAAATGAAATTAGCAACTTGTACGAAAAAATGGGACAGAACGCATTTTTCCATTCTAGTTCTCTATTTGATTTTTGCGTCCAAGTTGGTAGTGTCCACGATCCGAGATATCGAATTGCGTACTATATCCGAGAACTCGAATCGATTTCTAGGATCGTGGACACAAGCCTTAAGTGATAGCTACACAACAAATCATAATTTTTACCTTCCGTCACCTTTAGGTAAGGAAGGTATTGTCTTTGGTGGATAAGCACGTTTTAGAGTCCCTGGAATAAGATTTTACTATTTTTACGATGATGTCTGTATGTATGTATGCATGTATGTATGTACGTATGTATGTATGTATGTATGTATGTATGTATGTGTGTGTGTGTGTGTGTGTGTATGTGTGTGACGATTTTTTCGAATCCGATTTCTAAGATTGATAAACCGGAAGTAGTACTTTACAGAAAGCTATAAACAGATTTTCTTGAAAAAATATATTAAAACATGATCCAAAACTTATCAAATTTGGTATTTAAAACTCGTGTATAATTTTAAACAACATATTAGATTTTGACTATACTTATGTGATACTAAATTTGGAGCTTTTAACAGATTTTAGAGGAAAAACAATAAAATATAATCCAAAATTTCGTATTACAGATTTTTCTATTTATTGGAACAACCAATTAGATTATGTTTACAAACGATCAATCAGAAATGATACTTTACTTAAAGGTCGTTGCTAATTTAAACATCGAATTAACGGGAGGTTTTAAGGTCCCTAGAATACGATATTACTATTTTTACGATGATGTCTGTATGTGTGTGTGTGTGTGTGTGTGTGTGTGTGTGTGTGTGTGTGTGTGAGCGTGTGTGTGAGCGTGTGTGTGTGCGTGTGCGCGTGTGTGTATGTGTGTTTGTGTTTTCGTCTACGATATCTCTATGCTCTGTTCCATTTAAGCCATTCAGTAGATGGCACTGGCAACAACGCAAATCTGAAGTAGCCGAAATTCCATTGGGTAAACTTGTCTCTTGTCTCTAATTTCAGCCAATCAGCGATGTCAAAACTATTCCCTATGCTTCGCAATACTGAATGGCTTAAATGGAACAAGGTATAATACTACAGTTCCAAAAATTATAATTCTTTCGTATTCCTTTTCTTTACATCCATGTGAAGGAATGATTAGATTTTGGTTATAATTGGTCAACCGGAAGTACCCTCATTTTAAGATTTTAACAGTTTTTCTTGAAAAAACTGTTAAATATCATGTTTCTATGTTTTATGTTATTATAAATATTAAAGAATATTTTATTCTCTATAAGATTTCATTACATTTTGTACTTCATATTCAATGGATATAGAGTTAAAAAATTATAAAGAAATTAAATTTCATAAAGCAGCTAGCTATGCTATAAACTTGGAAACCGCTACTATATTTAAAAAATGCTGATTGACAAATGTCAGTGTCAAGTGCAATTGACAAGTTTTTTGTTATAATTTTACTGGAAATATAGAATCTATTAGGTACAGGAAACTTGATGTATAGAATTTGTATAACATCAGATTTTTTTCTATTTATAATACTTTATTCATTCATACGAGGTGCTACCCAAAATATCCGAAATTAATTATTTTCAGGCGGTTAGTAGGGCGCTAATTCCGACTTCTCCCAATAAGTGCTTTTACTAGGCACCCTTTTGGATCTATTGCCCAAGTGTCATTCTTGGGGAAACATCTGACCAGTCAGTGTCAGTGTGATTTTTTTTTAAAGTGCTGTTTGACGTTTTCTGCGATTTTTTAATAGCAGGCAGTAAAGTTTACTTTCCTGTTAGGGGAAGGAAGATTTAAGCCACGCAAGAGTATACGAGCGGTTTTCTCGTATTAAAAGTGGTCGAATGTCAATTTACTTAAATGTATAAATAGAAGATGAAATCTTAATTTAAAAAAATACATATTTATTGTTCTAATTATTCTTTGTCTTATCGGATCTCGTATAGTGTGATATTTCCACTTCGGAACAACTAATAAACTATTATTCAAGAAAGATGACTATTCAAGGTCATTTGTGAACCGTTTTATATAATATTTCTTGCAGATAACTTCAATGCATTTCATATGCGTAGGCGTGCAACATGAAATATTTATGGACCCATTTTAACTGAAAAAATAAGAGTAATTCATTTGAAAACTATGTTTCTTTGTAAATAATGCCTTTCTGAAAGATTTATGTTCTTCACTTATGTTTTTGCAAAATTCAAAAACGTAGTCTTAGCTATAAACCAAGGAATAATAATTTGATTTAAACGTCAACGCCACTGGGTAAATATTAGCACAGAGGGCAATGTAGTAGACCATTAGGTATCTGTAAGTCTGCGACATACGTCATTATTATGCATAGTGTGTTAAAAAATAATGCCACCATTTATGCATATCTGTCACACCACATAAATTAAATAGACATAGGTTAAACAATCTTTCTCTTTCTAATACAAAATGTTGCCAAGCTACTGCTATAAAGTGATGTGTATTCTTTCTTCGAACAAATGACCTTGAATAGTCATCTTTCGTGAATAATAGTATACCTAGCATAGTTAAAGAATCAATATGTAGACTTGAGAATACCCAATTTTAAAAACAAATAATAAAAAAGAACCAGTACAAAACTAAAATCAAACTTGAGTTAAAAGATCTGCAAAACAAATTATATAAAGGCAGGTATAAAATTATCAAAAATTGCGTTGAATTTTGACATTTAAAAAACAAAAAATAAATTAGATATTAAAAATTATTTCTAGATTTATTTCTAAAACATTATTATAATGACTTGATTTGCTATATAAGAGGATATTTTTGTTTATTTTCACCAATAATTTCTTTTATCCGGCAAGGATATGAATAATTAATAATAAAATAAATACAATGATTATCATTTCAAAATTTCAACTGTCTTATCAGGTACATGTGCAACTAGATCGTTTATGTGGTTTATATTTTTATGTCATGTTTGTCAATAATAAATGTTTTCAAATTGAACAATACAATTGTTTTCTTGCAAGCAATATAAGGTTTATGACGTATGTAAACGTAATTACAAGTATTGAGAATTTTCAAATAAATAAATTATTCGATTAAATGTAAAGATATATGTATGTACATTTACAACAAACAAATAAATTACAAATGCAATAAAAGAAACAAAATAATAAAAATGTCATCTTGCACGCTAGTATGAGACTATTCCTAACTCTTAACATATAATTTATTGCATACTCTAAAGATAAGTATCAATTAACCATAATAAATTATAAAATATTCTACTTAAAGGAAAATGTAGTTGGCATCTTTTATTATTTTTATTTTCCGTCACCTTTGGGGTCTTTGGTCAAAAAAGTCGGTGAATAAGCACGTTTTAAGGTCCCTAGAATACGATTTTACTATTTTTACGATGATGTCTGCATGTGTGTGTGTGTGTGTGTGTGTGTGTGTGTGTGTGTGTGTGTGTGTGTGTGTGTATGTATGTATGTATGTGTGGATGTGTGTGTGTGTGTGTGTGTGTAACAAAATTTTCGTCTACGATAACTCTAATACTACAATTCCAAAAAATTATAATTCTTTCGTATTCCTCTTCGTTGCATCCATATGAAGAGCTGATTACATTTTAGTTATAATTGGTCAACCGGAAGTACCCTCATTTGAAGATTTTAACAGTTTTTCTGTTAACTATCATTTTTTCAGATTTAATATTATTATAAATATTAAAGAACATTATATTCTCTATATGATTTGACTACATTTTATAATTCATATTAAATGGATATATAGTTATAAAATTATAAAGAAAGTAAATTTCATAACTTAGCCAGCTATGCTAGAAACAGCTACTATATTAAGAAAATTCTGATTGAAAGATGTCAGTGTCAAGTGCAATTCACATATTCGTAGTATATTTGTGTTATAATTTTCCTCGAAATATAGGATCTTTTAGCTCGAAACTTTCTCTATGGAATTTGTATAAAGTACATACAACTGTCGTAAGGTAATGTACATACAAGAAATTTAGAATCTTTTGCAAGGAACTTTCTGTATGGATTTTTTAGAAAATACATACGCATTTACGAAAACTCGACCGGTAGATACCGATCTACCGACTGTGTTCGAAAACACAAGTGGTAAAAAGTTACCGTGTTCGAAAATTGTTCAATATCTACCAGATCCATCTACCGGATTCATGAAGAATCTAATCTCAAAATAAGGTAGTGACGCAAAGCGAAGCGCACGCGTTAAAAGTGGAAATATGTTCAAAGTAGGACTCTGCTCAGTTTGTTAACTACATCAAATTTCTAACCTGTTTTAAATTTTCAAATTTTTTCATAGGTTATGGATCTACCATGTTTACCACTTGCGTTCTTAATATATCGATTCCGGTAGCTATAACCTGATAAAAAAAACTTGCGTGGCGCCCGTATCTCTTTTTATAACCTGCCCGTCTCCACTGTCTAAAAGCTGGCGGGCACCCAACCGAACAACTAGATGAAGTGACGTGAACCAATCAACCAAATTTATGTTTAATAATATCACAAATGTGAAAGCTAAACTTGTACTGGATTTTTGTAACAGGTTTCATTTAAAATGCACTACACATGTAACAACTAATGCCGAGCATGATGTCATTAGCTGCACTGTGCAAACTAAATATATAAATGAAAAACGCTATTAGTGTGAATGACCAATATATGTTTGTATTCCGCATGAAAATGTGTAAATACTCGTACTTTTTTACGCGAGGTGTTCATTGTAAGTTCAAAACACAATGTAGAATATTTTTAAGGGAAGAAAATGCGGAACTACTTTTCGGAGCATGTACTTGACAAAGGCAATCCGCGTATGAATATTTTATGTTGTCTACGTTTAGTACATGTGCCAAATAAAAGTTTTTAAAGTAGATTAACTAAATTTGTTAATATTACAAATTAAATAAGAAAATATTGCTGTAAAACGGCCATGGGCGCCCATAAAATGTTGTTCAGGGAGGGGGGGCAAAGTCAAGAATACAAAAATATAATATATTAAAAATAAAACAACATAAATATTTATGGAAAAAAATTACAAAACAGTAATAGTACATTACTAACCGAGGTGGAAAGTGTTTCATTACTGTCAAGGGCGAAGATATAGCTAACCAAGGCGCGAAGGTTAACAATAACTAACTTCCCAACTTTTTAAATGTCAGAAATCGTTATATTACCAACTGATTGTGAATAAACAACATTACCTACTTATTCTTTTTCCGAAAATGCTAATTTAAAATTCCTTGCATCTTTGGCAAATTCATTTAGAACTTCGTCTATATATTTTTGTTTATTTTCGCTTATGTAATCGCGATGGAGGCTCATCATACATAAACCGTCTAGCCGATCTTCGCTAATAGTAGATCTAATCCATGTTTTCACTCTTCTTAGAGTGCTAAAAGATCTTTCCACAAGTGCATGTAGTTGGAGGAAGACAAATTAAAATTTCTAAAACTTTGGAGATTGCTGGGTAAAATGTACAATGTTGTAAAAGTTCTGTTACAGGAGTTTCTTTAGTAATAATCACTTCTTTATCTGAAACCCAATATTCGTGCCATGCTAAAGCTTCTTCAAAAAAATTGTTAATTTTATAATATGAATGAATCTCTTGAGCTAGTTTAGTAAAATTATTTTAGTTTATTTGTTTTAAATTAATCGGATGCAAATTATAGAGCAAAAAGGCAACATTATCATCTTTCGAAAACCGAGAATTTAAAGAACTAATTAAAAAATCTAAGTAATTTATAAAAATTGCTTTTTTAAAATATTCTCGCACAGAGTTAGCTTCGTAGTTTGCACGGTGAATTTTTCAGCGCTATTAAATAGTTCAGTAAAAATTATTTCTAAATCAGAGTTCCTATGTTTATTAAATATATCCAATAAGTGATTAATATGTTTCTGTACAGCTAGCATATCAACATATATACCCTGCAAAATATTTGTTACGGGTTCCAGAAGTACCGAATATTTAGAAATTATTTTAAGGGAAACAATAAAATAGCTCTCAACAGTAGCACTTGATAGTTGTTGTGCTCCTAATCTAGTAGCACTATTAACTTCAGCTATGGTATTGGTAATATTTTTATTTATAATTTGTACTGCGGATGTATCTTTTAAATTATGTGCACGCCAAGCTTACGCTAACTTCATGATGAAGATTTGAACGTTAGGAAACAGAACGAAAGAAGAAAACAACAGGGCGATGTAAGGACATTAGGATGCGACGTAAGTAGCCGTGGCAAAACAAATAAAAATGGTAACTTTGCTTTTAAAATTCTTAAAATTAGAGAAAAGCCAGGGGGGGGGCAAGCGCCCTCTCTTGCCCCCCCCCCCCCCCATGGGCGCCCATGAAGACGGCAGAGACCACTAAATATTCTACATCGTGGTGCAAAGTATGATGTAAAACAGTACTTATATATAAATATACAGTGTGCCTTGTCTGTGCCTCGTTACTGCAGTTCTGATTATAAATGATAATATTTATGCGACAACCCTACAGAGAATGGTCTCTATGAAGTATTAAGTAATATTGTAATTAAGAGAATATTGTATGTATATTTTGTATAAATTTGTATTGTCATTATTGCAAAACGCAGTTAAGTTTTTGTAATTAAAAATGATTTAGTGCTTGATTGTGGTTTAATACAGATAAATAAATATACGAGATATAAAACTATATTGTGTTTATTATTTTATTCCTTATGAATTCATACAGCCCTGTTGTATACCTACCTATGACTACAACAATGTTATGAACAATACCAAAATTATTTTTAATATTAAATATCTACTTTTACATTAAACAGTACATTATATTCATAATATTGACATTCCAGCAAATATTTCTACTTTTCCGTTGTCATTATCTTGAAATTATCACATTTCAATGCTATATTCAAATACGGCCAAAAAATTATTCAAAATTTTAGTTTAATCTACTGCGCCGCGCTTAATCGATTTTATTACACTTTTAGATTGTGTATCGTCAAACGATGCTTGTCTTTAATATTTCAAGTTCATCTACTGCACATGGTCGTTATTATTGATTTTTCGATCGCTTGTCGTCACACTGATTCCACATCAGACCTATCGATACATTTTTTTACCTAGTATTATTTATATGAGCATTTGGGGGCATATGAAAATTAAGCCCCTTAAAGAAGGCGTCTGTACTGAAAAAACTAAATCATTTCAGGAATTGTGTGGCCTTTGTACGGGGCACAATCTGCCCGCCCGCGCGGAGCAGCTCTGTAAATATAAACGGAAATTTAACTAAAAAATTGTTTAATTTAAAAGATATGCTTACCAAACAATTGTAATTCTGCACCCTTCTGTATTTGTTAGATTCCCTTTTCACCCTTAAATTCAGTCTTTACTTATTTATACTCTTTACACCACGTATTGTTATTGTTATTATATATCAACAAAATCAGCTGACTGATTAACGAAATGTCAGATCAAAAAATTAAAGAATATCAAAAAAAGTTTCAAATAATACCTCACTTATTTTAAATACTAAGTATTTTTCTTCAAATAAATGTTTTTGAAAAGTGCCTAATTTAGCCGGAAAACGAAAATTTTGTAAATTTTAATGAAATATGAGACCCCCACTGCAATCTACAGGTAAATATCTATACTACATACCTGGAAATTTTGATAAAATATTAATAATTATTTTTATGTTTCATAACCTATTCAGACAGATTAAACATATTGTAGTTTTAAATATTTTTTGACAATATAATTTTTTATTGAGTAAAACCAAAAAATCGATTGATTTTGCATTGGATTAGCAAAAATCAATACCAGTTGAGGCATCTTTCGGCAATAATATGAACTATGATTTTATTAACAATTTATAAATAATGATTTTTAAGTAATATTTTTTATGAGTTTATTTACATTTAGCCTCAAAAAAAATAACAAATAATTACTTGTTAATTAATATAAACAATAATTATAATATTAAATGTCAAATGACAGTAACGATAAACAAATATACTAACAATGGGCATTGGGAAAATATACAAACAACACTATTTTTTCAGATTTTATTATTTGATACGGCTATATTTTAAAATAAACCATTTCGTATTATTTGTTTTAAAATATGAATTTGTTGCTTTTTGTCGTTAGTACTAATTGCAAACATAAAAAGTAGAGAATAAATGATTGAACTTTATTTTCAGAGAAGATATACTCGAGAATTGGTTAGCAAAAAAATTTCTGAATACGTCTTGTTATATTAACAAATTATTTGTGGTATGTGAAATATGAGAAGCGCCGGCGCCTAAATACCAAAATAAAAACATTGGAATTTCTTCAAATTTTGACAATGTATTATGATTTTTATATTAATTATTGTTCTAGGAGGTTAATAAATAAAATATTACACATATTATCCAATTTGTATATTAATAAATATTATATTTGGTTATATCCATTACAAAAGTGTACAAAAAAGAACTTTTTAATTGTTTATGAATATTATAAACATTAATTGTTAAGAATAACTTATTGTAAATATTGTACTTATAATGTAGTTTGCAGAAATAAACATATAATTAATACGAAATAAATTAAAAAATATTATACATATATCACAATGACATGACACCTAGAGTTTTCTTCCCATTTTTTGCAATAAATTTTCATTAAAAGTTATGTTATATATCAAAAGACTCAGCATGAAATTCTGAGTATAAAAGTATCAAATTTATAAACTATAGTTATATATCGTTAAAATCTAATACATTTCTTTTGACATACTTTTATTTTTTATTGGTTAAAATTTTCAATACAAAATTTTCATCAAAAGTAAATCAATTATACATCAGCAGATTCAGTTTACAATGATACTAAATTCTAGCACAAAAATACTAAATTAACAATAAAATTATTGTCTTTTTTCGCGTCATCTCTTTGAGTTCTGACTTCTGTTATGCGTAGTAGTCTTCGAATACAATTTGGCAACCTTTTGCAAAATTTTCTGCATCGCGTAGTACTTTTGAGATACCTGCAGGTCGTTTTGTACGGTCCCTAAGTACCTACAACATGAAAAATGTCTAAATACTGCTCAATTATTTCATTTATTTGATATCTGTACTGACCTGCATTTTTATTTGGCTGTA
Source organism: Harpalus rubripes (assembly GCA_963082715.1). Taxonomy (NCBI): domain Eukaryota; kingdom Metazoa; phylum Arthropoda; class Insecta; order Coleoptera; family Carabidae; genus Harpalus; species Harpalus rubripes. The sequence continues at coordinate 12,705,097 of OY720460.1, forward strand.
ATCCAAAGCTGAATTAAGTCACAGAACATACAAACAACCCCTGAAGTTTAGTCCTACGATATTTTATCCCTTAAACAACAATATTCTTCGCCGGATAACTCCAAACATTTGTAATGTTTGCATTTAGATGAATCTTGTAATCAGCTGATTTGCAATTCTATAAACAATGCATATTTAGTAATAACAATGCCATATAATTATTATTATTATTATTATTATTATTATTATTATTATTATTATTATTATTATTATTATTATTATTATTATTATTATTATTATTATTTACAAATATACATACCCTATTATTATGATACATAAAATATTGTTTTTATAACGAGTTCACTTCCACAAATCGGTTTTTCAAGTTTAGTAGGCACTCCAAACAAACTGATTTATTTTATTATCCATAACATTTTGAAAACCAGTTTATAGCAGCTGAAATATAACTTATTTGCATATCTGCTGTTTAAACAAATGTTTTCTTACCATATACCACCTTGAAGTCAAATAAAAATTGCCTAAATTTGTTTTGTTTTCTGTTCTAATCATTGTGGGTACAATTGTTTAACAATTGCCGTCAATTGTCATTTGAGATTTGAGGTTATAAATATTGTTATTAACAATTTACAAAAGATTAGTTGTTATTCATCTTCAAAGCATAAAATTGAAAAACATATTTAAAAAATAATTTTATAAGTTAAAATACATTTGTTTAAATTATTTATTATAAACATATTAGTTCAGGATATTCCATACAGATGCCAGAACATGTATTGATTTTTGATCATCCAATGAAAAATCTATCGATTTATTGGTTTTGCTCAATAAAAAAATTAAATATCCAAAAAATACTTTAAACTACAATATATTTAATCTATCTGAATGTGTTATGAAACATGAAAATAATTATTAATATTTTATAAAAATTTCCAGGTATATAGTATTGATTTTTGTCTGTAGATTGCAGTAAGGGTCTCATATTTTATTAAAAATTGCAAAAAATATATTTTCCGACTAAACTAGAGACTTTTCAAAAATATTTATTTTAAGAAAAAGGCTCAGAATTTAAAAATATTAGGGCTTTATGGGAAACTTTCTTTGAAATTCTGTAATTTTATGTTAAAATGTTGGTGGTGTTCATGTTTAACAATGTAGAATTAAATATTTAAAAAATCAGAGGGTACACGTTAGGGTAACTAAAAAATACTAGATCCTAGCCATCAAGGCGGCAGACCACCGAAGATACACGATGTCTTCTGAGTGGAAAATTAGACCCATTTATTAAGAATGTTTTTTAAATCCTGACAAAAACAATGTTTAACGCAGCAAATCTCGAATCCTTATACTTGTTTTCACCTTCCGTCACCTTTAGGTAATTAAGGTATTGTCTTTGGTCAAAAAATTCGGTGGCGAGCTTTTGAAGAATAACCACGGTTTAGAGTCCCTGGAATAAGATTTCACTATTTTTACGATGATGTATGTATGTGAGTATGTGTGTGTATATGTGTGTGTATGACAATTTTTTCGGATCCGATAACTCAAATACTACAATTCAAAAAATTATAATTCTTTCATATTCGTTTTCTTTACATCCATGTGAAGAGATGATTCGATTTTGGTTATAATTGCTCAATCGGAAGTACCCTAATTTTAAGATTTTAGCAGTTTTTCTCGAAAAAACACTGTTAAATATAATTTTTCCATATTTACTGTTATTATAAATATTAAAGTATATTTTATCATATATACGATTTGATTACATTTTATACTTCATATTCAATGGATACAGAGTTAAAAAATTATATAGAAATTAAATTTCATAAAGCAGCCAGCTATGCTATAATCATGGAAACCGCTACTATATTAAGAAAATGCTGATTGACAGATGTCAGTGCCAAGCAAGCTCTGCTTGATGGTACTTGGTACTTGGAACTTTCAAGTACTTTAGAAACTAAAAAAGTACTTGTACTTCAAGTACATTTAGAAACATTAAGATACCTGGTACTTGAAGTACCAGGGGTGAAATTCTGTAACTCGTCCGTTATCAAACGGTACCGTTATCACTATAGCAACTTGTTTTTTATAAGATGATTGGCATACTTACGTCATTGTTGTCAAATAAAATGTCATTTTTTATGTAACCATAGTGATAACGGAACCATTTGATAACGGACGAGTTACAGAGAATACTACCCCAGGTATCTTGAAGTACAAGTACTTTTTTTAGTTTCTAAAGTACTTGAAAGTACCAAGTACTTGAAAAAGTAGGTACTTGTAAATTTGGGTGCAAGTACTTCTTCAGATAATTGACATTTTTTTAATTATATGGACCTTAAAAGGTGATTATTGACAAATTTCAATATGCGATATTTATTGGGTTATTTAAAACAAGAATTCCTCGCTGGAGCTGCTGTATCACCTAGCGATCGCATGACGTAAACTTGACGTCATATGATCGCCAAGCGATACGAGAAGCTCTACCGAGATATTAGAATGACGTCATTTGTACGTCATGCGATCGCCAGGTGATACGGCAATGTCCCAGCACTGTAGTTACGTAATATAAACATTATATGTATATGCAGTATGCAGATTAGAATTTATTTATTTATGCCAAAAATTTGTAAATATATCTTTACTTTCATATTATCGCTGGAAATATATTTATTAATGAAATTCACATAATTATGTGCTACAGGAATAACACCACACCACTGTAAAAGAAACAGTGACAGACAAACAATTCTCATAACATTGTTAACTTTTAAATTATTCATCGCACTTCAAGTACATTTAAAGTAACTCAAGTACATTTAAGATACTTCAAGTACATTTAAAATACTTCAAATACTGGTCATTGTACTTCAAGTATTTTTCCAAGTATTAAGTACCAAATGTGAATAGACTTACTTTGTCAAGTACAAAGTACTATAAATAGAAAGTACTTCAAGTACAGTACTTGAAGTACTGAAAGTACTTGCAAGCCTAATAAAGTACTTTTCTTTCAAGTATAGCCCAGCTCTGGTGTCAAGTGCAATTGACATGTTTATGTTATAATTTTACTGGAAATTCTCTTAGGTTCTGTATGGAATTTGTAAAAAATACATAGAACTGACAGAAGGTAGTACTTGAGATATGGAATCTTAAACAAGAAACTTTCTGCATGGAATTTGTATGTACAAAATATATGGAACTGACGGAAGGTATTAGAAATACGCAAATGATGACCTGTAAGAGATTTTTTCATTTGTTTCTTAATAATTTCCAATATTTTCACCCCAATAAATTAATAATTCGTCTTTTATTAATGTTTAAAACAAAAGAATGTAGACTTGTTATATATCATTGAAAATCTTATAAAATAAGCAAAAAGAAGAGATTATTTTCAACATAGGTTCCCATTTAAAAAATCATAAGTTTGTATTATATCTCAAAAATTATCAAGTTTTCAAAAAATCTAATTACGCCATTTTATTCTATCTAAAAAACGGTAAAATTTTTGTAAAAGCAATTTTTCACTAACTATCATAATAAATAAGATATGATACATTTTCAAAATGAGCGAAAAACGAGTTTTTGCCTGTAGCTCAGAAACAAAAGAAGATCGAAAATTCCTGTGGTGACTATCAAACTTTTCTCAAAAAGTTGACCCTGCAATGTGCAAACGATTTTGATCTATCGTTAATATTACCTGAGATACCTTAAAAAAACATCGAAAATGAGACACCTGTACAGTGCGGTGCAGCCAGATTTAGAAACAAATATTTACATGTAATAGAGATTTAATACAGAGTACATGTACAGGGTGTAAATCGAAAAGTGGAACATGGGCATTTAACATGGGAAATCAGTTTTTCTTTGCGCAAACGTTACCTAATTATTTTATGTAAAAATAATTCAAATAAGAGTTATAGAGATTTAAATACTGCATCTAAATCATGTTAAACGATTTTTTATCTGTTCATATAAATGTAAAACTTAATTATAAAGTTACAGTTTTCGTGAGCTTTTACTCTAGGCAGCCATGGATTTATGTCAAAAATTAAATAAACGCGTTGTTTTTATCTGTCAATTTAGAAATAAAACAGGTTACCTTTTTGTGTTTAGTGTTAACATACTATTGTAAACTAAATTTAGTCCAAATTGACAGTTAATAATACGCATTTCTTAATTTTTTGTCATAAAACCATGGCAGCCTTGACGAAAAACTCATAAAAGCTGTAACTTTATATTTAATTTTTACGTTTATATGAAGAGTTAAAATAATAATTCCACATGATTTAGATGCAGAATTTAAATCTCTATAATTTTTGTTTGAAGTATTTTTGCATAACATTATTAAGTAACGTTTACGCAAAGAAAAACTGATTTCCCATGTTAAACACCTATGTTCCACTTTTCGATTTACACCCTGTACAGTACGGTGCAGTACAGGGTCAAAAGAGATACGAAGTTGATTAATTTAGGGCAAATTTTTCCCATTACTAGATCATTTTAAAGGACATAGGATTGACTTAGAAATAAAGGAAAATTTCATTAATATAATATATACGTATATTAATACCAATATTTTTCATTTCTTCTTTTTTTTAAAATAAATAACACCCCATATTTCTACAAGTTATATTTCATTTTATAAAGTTTTTATCAGGTTGATGACGTGCGTCTTCTGCTTATTCATTTTTAGAATAAATACCTATGCAAACAAAAATTATTTATTTGGTGATTTTTCTTTCAACATAGTTGGCAACACTGCCAACGTTAACTCAAACCTTCGAGCACTTTTGTTTTGTTTAACCTAACTTCTATAAGCGTAGCGTATTTTGACTTTTATTGCAGTGTTTATTATTATCTTAGGTAAAGAATATTTCCTTTTTTCTTGTTTTATTAGATGTAGCTGTAGATTAATCATTATTTTTCATTTTAAATACTTTAGTTAGTAGTTGTAAAGTTATTTTCACAGTTTAGTTTTTTCTTATGGCTAGTTTTACAATAACTATTAGTTAATAGTAGTTTAATTAATTGTGAACGTGAGCCACATAGCCCATATCATGTTGTCAGTGCTGTGCGTGCTGTGTCATATATTTTAATGGAATCCGTCACATAGCATGTCGAACATTTGTCATTTTCTTGTATACTATTATTCACAAAAGATGACTATTCAAGGTCATTTGTTCGAAGAAAGAATACACAGCACTTTATAGCCGTAGCTTAGTAACATTTTGTATTGGAAAGAGAAAGATTAGTTGACGTATGTTTATTTAATTTATGGAGTGCGACAGATATATGTAAATGGTGCCATTACTTTTTAACACACTAAAAAAATGCAATAACGTATGTCGAAGAGTTACAGACATGTAATTATCTACTACAATGCCAACACTCATGTTTATCCACTGCCGTTGATATTTAAATCAAATTATTAATTTATGGTTTACGTCAAGTCTATATTTTTGTTGAAATTGAAAACTTCGCGCAGCTGTCGTGATGTCATTGTTGCCCGGTTGCACAAACGTTCATCAACGCATTGTTCGATTAACGGTTCATCAAATCGAACAAATTCGAATCAGTTTCCTTGTTCTTATGACATTTAAATCATTGCTGTCAAAATATCGCGTTGCATTTGTTCGTTTTGATGAACCGCTAACCGAACAACGCGTTGATTAACGTTTCTGCAACCGGGCATGTGTCATTCAGAAAGTAATTTTATTCTATGTGTCTATGTAAAAACATGAATAAAATAAAATTGCTCCATTGTTGTAGTTCCAAATTCCGCCACCAGGACCTATTGTGAGTCCCCTCAAGAGATTGTTCTTTCTTCTTGAGCTGTTAGATGAAATTGGGGATGAATGTTTTGCTGTCACATACAACATACAATTAGTTTGATTTTATTGATCATTTGAAGAAAATGGCTGATGATATTGAAGATATTGTGCTGGTATGTAAAAGCAATGATTTTAACATTGTATATTTTAAAACAACTATTATGTATTTACTAAGTCCAGAGCGAGGTCCAGAGACAACTAGATTAAACCTCATTTATTAATAAAATTTGGAAGTATTTTTTCTGAAAACTTTTGTTACATTATATCACGGGCACACACGTGACCTTTAATCTAGTGATGGGCATAATCGAATGATTTTGAGAATCGAATTATTAGTATTTGAATGAATTTCATAATCGAATGATCATTCGAGTATTCGAATGAATTTCATAATCGAATGATCACTCGAGTATTCGAGATATTCATTCGTTCATTCAATGAATAGTTTTGTGCTCGAGCGAAAAATACCCTTCCCTAACACAAATCATTCGATCTCGGTTCTCGGTTCGGTTGTATTCGGATTACTCCGCATCTCACATTCCCGTATCTCGTTCAGTCTTCTGCTCTGCTGCATGTCTGTTATTAAATTATTTTTGTTTCTAATCTACGTGAGTTTTCTTTCCCATAGTCCGAATTACGAAATACGAGATACGAATGAAAGCGCATTCGAGTTCACGAATAGTTTACCTAAGAAATTCAGTCTACCACATGAAATACCATTCAAGCGATAAAATCATTCGAATGATTTAAACGCACTCGAGTTCTCGACTTTAACCGAGATATTCAGTCTACACATGAAATACCATTCGAGCGATAAAATCATTCGAATGATTTAAGCGCACTCGAGTTCTCGAAATATCATTCGAGCGATATAATCATTCGAATGATTTAAAAATCACTCGAGATATCTCGAGACATTTTCATAATCGAATATTTCGATTATTTTCATTCGAATGATCCCATCACTACTTTAATCTGACGTGAGGTATTTATAAACTTTTCTTAATAATTTATTGTAACATTTCTGAAATTTTTAATGAAAAATTTGTTTCATGATAATGATCAGCTGTTCATAACAGTTGTTGGCTCATACTGTAAAATTCCTATTTTTTAAATTTTTCCTTGACACTAATATTTTTTATTATATTTGTGTTTTTCTTACTGTCCTTCGATTCATTTTATTTTTATTTTGGAATCTATCACTCGTATAATCAAAACAAAAATTCAAAATTCGCGCTTTTAAAACCCGAAAGTAGTGGAGTATGGCGGTCTCCTATAATGCGCGCAAATCATAGACATATAATATATACTACCAGACTGAGTTTACAATGAACGTTTGTGCCGAATTAAACCAGTGGACGCCATAACTAGACGCTAATTGAAAGGCGCGAAATTTGAACGTAGGAAAAATGTGTTTCCTGAAACTACAAACATTATGTACACTGTAGAAGCTGAAGACAATCAAATTCAATAATAAAACAAATTTATACATTAAACAAATAGCGAAACAAGCTTTGTAAACAAATACTAAACAAAGAAATAAACTTGAAAGACGCTGGTTAACAGAAATGGCAGGTTGCTAGGCATGCAACATAAATAAAATTCCTTACAATTAAAGAAAATATTTATTATAATTATTGAAAAAACAATGTATATTAAATATTGGTCGTATTTTTTATTGTACAACTGAGATTTGTTATTTTGAAATACAAAAGTTATATAAAATGCATTTATCAAGTTATTGTATAGTTATTTTCTTGTAGTTATGTTGTGTAATTTACACTAAATGTGCGCGCGCAATTAGCATCTCGTTATGGCGCCCATCTGTTCAATTCGGTACATAGCTAGACATTGCCGCCATGATGGATGCCCGGTCTAGTACATATCTTTTCTTGTCTATGGTGTAAATTGAACCTTACAGCGAGTTCCTGTTTATATTTAGTTCAGTGCACCCAACATTTAAATTGCCGCCAACGCAGAATGACACTCTCACCCCAAACGTGGATTGGCTACTCTCTAAGGGTCACGTGTGTGCCCGTTACATTTTAAATTTAATTTTCAGGAACAATTATTAAATGATGACATGAATGATATGGACAATTTGTTTCTTTCCTCAAGTTCAGACTCGGACAGTACTTCAGATTTTCTAACAGACAGTTCTACTTCTTCGGAGGATGCAGACAATTCCGTAGAATATAACCTAATAAAGAGACGTAAACTTCAAAGACCTGAAAATTACGTGGAAGTTATATTACCATCTTATGATCATGTAGAATTTAAACAACATTTTAGAATGTCTCGCACTACATGTTATTATTTAATCGATAGAATAACAAGAGCCCAAATAATGCCCACTCATACTTTTGGACGATCTAAAATACCAGCAGAAAAGGCATTTTTGGTGACTTTATGGTATTTAGCCAATCAGGGAACCTATCGAGAAATTGCTGACCGATTCAGTATTACGAAGAGTTCGGCACATAATTGCATCAAATTGATTGTTGATTTTTTGGTACAAATTAGAAACGAATTCATAATTTGGCCAGAAGGAGATGCAGCGGAAGAAATCAGTCGTAATTTTAGTAAACCACATAATATAAACGGAATTATTGGTGCTATTGATGCATGTCATATAAATATATTAAAACATCGTAAAGGAGAACATACAATATTACTGCAAGGTGTTTGTGACGACAAAAAACGATTTATTGATGTCTTTTGTAAAGAAGCCCAGCCAGCTAGATTATTAAAAAGTTCTGAATTATATGAATTAATCACAGACGGAAATTTGGTTCTAAATAATTATTATTTATTAGGAGATTCAGCCTATCCAAATTTGTCATGGCTAATTCCTCCCTTTAAAGATATTTTAACAGAACAACATAATATATTTAATTATAGACATTCATCAACTCGAATTGTAATTAAAAATGCATTTAGTTTATTAAAAGGAAGATTTAGACGATTGAAAAACTTTGACAGTATAAATATAAATTTTATTACAAAGGCTGTGATTTCAGCATGTGTTTTACATAATATCTGTATACATTTTGATGACTTAGAAATAGATTATGAATATGATCAAGAAGAAGTTAATATTCCTGATAATTTTGATAATGAGGAAGTAGTTTTTAACAGTGATTTTGACAGGCGACAACAAATATTTAATGAAATGTTTGATTTAAATTAACGTAGAATAAAAAGTTAAATACAGAATATGAGATACGAAGTCGGTTAAATTAAGACAAAGTTCCTCTATTAGTAGACTATCAAAGATATATTTGTTTTCCCGAAAAAATCATAGATCTCTAGATTAATGCAAAATTCAAATTTTGCTGATTTTTATTACAAATATGAAATAATACAGATTTTTTTAATGAGTGCCGGGCGAGTAAGTGTAGGACCTTGGCTGCCTCTGACTCAGTGCTGTTGGTGTGTGCCGGCAGTTCGTGAGAGAGTGCAGAAGGTGTATGAACGGCTACGGAACCGGATGTTTCTGTACAGTGGGGTTGCCACTCTTTGCCGTAATCGCAATTGTCGATGAGTGTTGGTGTGTGCCAACACGGTCTCGTTTCCATTCCGAAATCGCGATTGTTTATGAGTGATGTCGAGTGACAACACTGTTACCGTTTTGTTTTTTCAACTTTGATGTGTGCCATTGTTGACCGTTCGTGCCGTGGTCCTGTAACTTTGGTATGTGCCATTGTTGACCGTTCGTGCCGTGTTGTCCCGTAACTTTGGTGTGTGCCACTGTTGACCGTTCGTGCCGTGGTCCTGTAACTTTGGTGTGTGCCTTTGTTGACCGTTCGTGTCGTGTTGTCCCGTAACTTTGGTGTGTGCCACTGTTGACCGTTCGTACCGTTGTTCCGTAACTTTGGTGTGTGCCATTGTAGACCGTGCCGTGGTCCCGTAACTTTGGTGTGTGCCATTGTTGACCGGTCGTGCCGTGGTCCCGTAACTTTGGAGTATGCCATTGTTGACCGTTCGTGCCGTGGTCCTGTAACTTTGGTGTGTGCCATTGTTGACCGTTCGTGCCGTGGTCCCGTAACTTTGGTGTGTGCCATTGTTGACAGTTCGTGCCGTGATCCCGTAACTTTGGTGTGTGCCTTTGTTGACCGTTCGTGCCGTGTTGTCCCGTAACTTTGGTGTGTGCCATTGTTGACAGTTCCTTTAATGAACGAATTATCGAAGTATCGCTTGTTCATTTGTATTAGCGATCGCTATTTACATTTTGTTTTGTTAATATTTTCATGTTTATTATATTTGAATAAAATATTAATATTTTATTTCATATGATTGCATTGTCGAAGACCGAACTCTGTCTCCACTAAGCTACCCGAGCCCTTTTTGGCGTTGAAGCCACTTTCAGCGACGCTCTAAGAGCGTCCTTTGCCGCATTTACCACCTCTCTTGTACCGGATTATCAAGCGATCGATTGGCGCCCGAGACACCCGTTTTAACAGCAAGGAAAACTACAGAGAACGTCCAGTAAAGCGTTTGTTGCCCTTTTGGTCATTACAAAGTTTACCCAATGTAATTTCGGCGTCACAAGTACTCTGTACAATGGCGAGAAAAATTAATTTGAATCGCGAATAATTTGTTTATTTTCATTGCTTATTTCTGTTGAGTTCTCAAAATTTAGTCAATTAAATTAAATTTTGATATTTTTATAAGGACGTCATAGTAGGCGATGGTCATATTGAAATCGAAATCTGAAAAGTGTTTCAGAGCTGAATAAATTAAAAATAGTGAAAATGAGGAAAATAAACAGATGACAATACCTAATTGATTATTTTCTTACCCTATAAAATTCATAATTGTTGCATTTTAAACAAAAGAAAATCAATAAGTAAAACATCGTTGGAAAGCTTAAAAAATTCTCTTTTGAATGGGTAATTTCCAATATGGCGCCCATATAAAAATCACAACTTTGACAACAAACTAAAATCCATATTATTTTCATATTTAGAAATTATTTGTAAAAATAAAAAAACAGCAAAATTTGAATATTTCAGGAAAAACAAATACACCTTTAAAATGGATACTAATAACGGAGCAACTCTGCCCTAATTTAATCGGCTTCGTATCTCATAATAGTTTCCGATAAAAAAATAACCTGTACTTGTATTATATATTTATTAACTTAAAACTTTGTACAAAAAATTAAAACATTGATACAAATATAAAAAGCAAATTATTTATTATTCTTTCGTAATTTAATTAGTTCTTCTAATACCCTTATCTTACGTTCTTCTAAATTTAGTTTACGTTCATATAGTTCTAATTTTTTATTTTCCCTCTTGTTTTTATCTTCCCTCCTCTTTTTCCATTCTGCCTCTTTCGATTTCAGATATTGTTTTTTTAAATTAATGTAATCCGCCTGGAAATTTTTTCTTTTTTTCCCTTTAATAGGATGATCCAAGGGTGATGATGGCAGTGGATCTTCTTCACCTTCTTCTGAACTATTGCTTACGGCGCAAACGCGTTCTAAACAGTCGGTTTCAGTCTGTGTATTTAGTTCTAAACAGTCGGTTTCGGTTTGTGAATTTAGTTCTAATGAACTGGTGGATGCAGTATCGATATTTATAAAGCTTATTTCGTGTTTTTTATTTATGTGAGGTTCATCTCCCATCAACTCGTCAATCCTTTGAAAAAACTTAAAACGCATCGGGCCCCTGCCGATTTTATTCATATTTTCTTTACACGCCTTATATGAGCGTAACAGATTTTGCCATTTTTTTTGGCATGTATTTGCGGTAACCTAAAACAAAACGAATTTAAAGTAGCAATGAGCTTTAACTAAAGTATCACTTCCGGTTTATTATACAGCTTACTAACTGTAGAGTCCCAGGGCGAGCTTACGCTATCGTTATTTTAAAAACTATTCAATATTATTTTACGAAATTTGGTATCTAGGAGTTTTCCGACATGCCCGTTTCATATAAAATATTTTCAAAACAGTACCACTTCCGGCTTTACCGGAAGTAGACCCTAACTTTCTTATTTTAAATGGAATGCTATATTTTTTATTTTACTATTGAATTCACCAGAAAATTTTACATATGAAACCATAAAAAAATAATAAAAAATGGGGTGTTCCATTTAAAAAAATTGAGTTTTTTGAATTTTATGAACTTCAATTTTACGTAGAAATTACAATTTTCAAAAATTGTTGATTATTAATTTATATTATTATAAACAAAAGCTCTCTTTATCAAACTGTTTTTACGGATTATAAAAATTCGTTTTTATTCTCGAGATATAGAGTGATAAAAAAGTGGCTATTATTAGTGAAAAAATAAAAAAAAATAATTACGCCGGAAGTAGTTGATCATGAGTACAATTTTTTTATGGTTTCATATGTAAAATTTTCTGCTGAATTCAATGGTAAAATAAAAAATCTGATGTGGCCAGCACATTACCTTCCGTCAGTTCTATGTATTTTGTATAAATGTCATACAGAAAGTTCCTTGCAAAAGATTATATTTCTTGTACATTACCTTAAGGTAGTTGTATGTATTTTATACAAATTCCATACAGAAAGTGTCTAACAAAAGATCCTATATTTCCAGTAAAATTATAACATAAACATACTGTTAACTTCACTTGACACTGACACCTTTCAATCAGAATTTTCTTAATGTAGCAGCTGTTTCCAGAGTTATAGCAAAGCTGACTAATATATATGATATTTAATTTCTTTATAATTTTTTAACTCTATGTCCATTTAATATGAAGTACAAAATGCATTCAAATCGTATAGAGAATAAATAATTCTTTAATATTTATAATAACATTAAATGTGAAAAAATGATATTTAACATCGTTTTTTCAAGAAAAACTGTTAAAATATTCAAATGAGGGTACTTCCGGTTGACCAATTATAACCAAAATCTAATCAGCTCTTCACATGGATGTAACGAAGAGAAATACGAAAGAATTACAATTTTTGGAATTGTAGTATTAGAGTTATCGCATTAGAAAATTTTGTCACACACAGACACACACACACACACACACACACACACACACACACACACACACACACACACACACACACATACATACACACACACACACACACACACATACAGACATCATCGTAAAAATAGTAAAATCGTATTCTAGGGACCCTAAAACGTGCTTATTCATCAAAAACTCACCACCGAATTTTTTGACCAAAGACAATACCTTCCTTACCTAAAGGTGACGGAAGGTAAAAATATAGCATTCCATTTAAAATAAGAAAGTTAGGGTCTACTTCCGGTGAGACCGGAAGTGCTACTGTTTTGAAAATATTTTAGCTGAAACGGGCATGTTGGAAAACCCCTAGATACCAAATTTCGTAAAATAATATTGAATAGTTTTTAAAATAAGGATAGCGGAAGCTCGTCCTGGGACACCTGTATATAGTAAAAATCTAATATGGTGTTCCAAATTATATACGAGTTAAAATACGAAATTTGATAATTTTTGTATCATATTTTAATATATTTTTTCAAGAATATCTGTTCAGAGCTTCAAGTAAAGTATCACTTCCGGTTTATCAACTTTAACAAAAATCTAATATGTCATTCTCATTAGTATAAAAGTCTCAAATTTTAAAAGTTACGGATTATTTCATAATGTATTTTTCAGAAAAATCTGTTCAGAGCTTTAAATAAAGTATCACTTCCGATTTATCAATTTTTTTAAATATTAAAATTGAAGTTTTGGATTATATTTTAATATAGTTTTTCATTAAACACTGTTATGGGCTTAAAGTACCATTTCCGGTTGTCAAATTTTACCCAAAATCTAATCAACTCTTTATATGAATGCAGAGACCATAAATACGGACAATAGAAATTTTAGGAAATTTGATATGAATTATCGTGGACAAAGAAAATCGTCACACACAGACGGACATCGTTGTAAAAATAGTAACGTGTTGTAGGGGCCGTAATTCGTGTTTATTTACTGAAAACTCACTATCGAATTTTTGGACCGGAAACATTACCTCCCTTATCTATGGCGAGAGGTAAAAATCAGATGATTGTCATTTTGAGAATTTTTTGGAAAATAAAAAACCTAATTTGACCAATGAAAAACGACAAAAAAATATCAGTAAATTTGTGGATTTACATCTCAGAAATAGTTGAGAATTGAATTTTGCGAATTAAGACTTTTTATCTTACTTTTAGCTTTATTATCATGCCGTAAAGTTTGATCCATGAGTATTACAAACACCCAGTATAAATACTTACAAATATGTTGACGCTCTCTAAATCTGTGGAGACATTTTGCCAAACATGTTTTCTTTTGTTAGGGTGATGTAACTCTTCATATCTTGCTTCAACTATATTTATTAACGCCAATGTTGCATCATATGGCCAAAATTTCTTGTCGTATTCAACTACTGAAATTTAAAGGCAAATTAATACAAATTTTATACTTCATAACAACATAACCTTACCATTTGTTTCGTCCATGAGTATTTGTATTTATACTCAAGAACAAGCGTATAAGTTATATCAGTGCTGTTGACGACCAAGAAATTTGAAGAAAAATGTATTAATTAAAGTACCTATAGGGGAGTATTTTATTATTCAAGCAGTGATTTTAGCGTCCCATAGACGATTTTCTGGACGTCAAGTGTCACTAACTGTCTACCTACCCGCGCAGTTCTACGTCTGCCGGTGGCGCAACTATCGATTTTACCAGTAAAATCCGCTATACTCTGTTCAATTTAAGCCATTCAGCAGATGGCGCTCACATCCGTGTAAATTATAAATAGCTGAAATTACATTGGGTAAACTTGTCTCTCGTCTCCAATTTCAGCCAATCAGAAAAGTCAAAACTATTCCCTATTCTCTGCAAGACTGAATGGCTTATACTGTATCTGTTTAAGATTGCAGTGGTGTGAAAATAGGAGCAGTTAAATGTTGTTTTTGATTGGATAATATTGGGGTATTATTCAATCAAGATCAAACTGCTCCTATCTGCTTACCACTGCAATCTTAAACAGTATAAATGGAACAAGATATATACTTCATTTCATGAAAACAACGTTGGTTTAGATATCGATACAAAATCTGCCCTTTGATTGGTTAGCAGAATGCAAACCTCAGACCAAACATGCAAAACTAGTTCACAAAAACGAAAAATATCACCAGTTTTGTTTTAATTTTTTATATTCAGCTCGTGTATATTTTTACAAATAAAAATATTTATTAATGAAAAGTTTGGTTTCACGAATTTAAATTATTTATTTAATACATAAAACATATGCATGTAAAAACGCTCGGCAGTGTTTCCCAAACTTTTTATTCTCGCGACTCCATTCAAACTTCTAAACTCTATCCGTTTTACAACTATAACAATAGAGTGTTGTGAAGATAAAAGCAGATTGAACTTGTCCTCTGATTGGACAATATTCCGATATTATTCAATCAAACAACAAGATCAAAATGCTTCTAATTTCACACTACTCTATAGTTAAAACGGATAGAGTATAAATCCTATACTCTATCCGTTTTTTACTCTGTTCCATTTAAGCCATTCAGCAGATGGCGCTCACATAAGAGCCAGTTTTAATAGCCGAAATTACATTGGGTAAACTTGTCTTTTATCTCCAATTTTAGCCAATCAGAGAGTCAAAAGTCACAGTATAAAAAGTATTATACATTAGCGAAACTTAGGATTTTGTGTCACAGCGCGCATGCGTCAATCAGCGCAACAAGAACATGGCGTCCCTTTAAATAGGAACATGGGTGTAGATTTTAACTTTTAATGTTGTGTATACTGTGGTCAAAATTATGTCCTATTCTCTACAATACTCAGTGGCTTAAATAGAACAGGACATTTTTATCTTGTATTTTGATTCGATAATACCCTATTATCCAATCAAACAACAAGATCAAACTGCACCCATTTTCCCACCACTCTATAGTTAAAACGGATAGTGTAAACCTCTTCCCCTTCAGTAGTTTCCAGAAACTCAAAGCGCATGCGCCAAATGTGACTCCAACAAAATATTATGGCTGTTTACCATAATACCATACTAGTAGGTATTATTATATATTCAAAGCATATACCCATCCTTGTTTTGTTTTTTTGTTGATTTCGTCTTTCAAATGATTATGACGAGTATTTCGTCTGGTTTACAAAATGATGTCGGTAAATATTATAATAAAAAAAATACAATTTTATATATACAAATTTTTTATTAAAACAATAATTTAAAATAATACTGATACATAAAATATTTATTTTTTATGTCTTTTTTTGTGTAAAATATCACCATTTTCTATTATATCTTCCGCATCCTGATTATTATTTAATAATTCTTTATATATTTGTTGGTACGGAGCCAAGCATTGCTGCAGATCTCTTTTAAATTTCGTACTCCTTTCCATACAAGAATCATGCTTTAAAAAATATGTTTCTAGTTGTTCTGCCAAATCAAACCCTTCCCTGATAGAATTTAAAGTAAAATCAGGAATATTCTTATTGTTTTCTGCTTCTTGGTCTTGACTTTGATTTTCTTTAATCAAACTTTCGGGAATGGATTTTGTAGAATTAAAATTATCAGATGCTTCGTTGGTATTTTCATGTTTTGGGTTCGTTTCTTCAAGTTCGTCTTCTGAACTATTTTTTGTATCTGTTGATTCTGTCAAATTTGCTTCGCTGATTTCTATTTCAACCAATAATTCTTCTACATCTTCAGAAGTCATGTCGTCAAGCAGTTTAAATCGAGGTTTAGAATATGTCGAGGCAAAGGTAGTGTCTGAATCTTTGTCTCCCAATTTTATATTACGCAATTGAAATCGACTTTTAAATCGTTCAAACCATCCGGTACTTGCTATGAAATCGGGAATGGAAGGAATTTCGCCATTTTCTTTCATATTATTGTAAATTTCCAAAGCTTTTTGTTTGATGGCATGACTACTAAGCGGAATTTTCTTTTCGTTGCATTCTTCGATCCAGATGTTTAGTTCTTTTTCCATTTTTAGCATAATGGGGGCCCGGGGTCTTCCAGTCATATTTCTGGAAAGTGAAGACCCGGCTTCTACAGCACTTCTTATTTTGTCTTCACTTTTCTTTATAGTTCGTATCGTAGCTTCGTTTAAATTTAAACTTCTAGCTATGTGAGATACTTTTTCTCCGTTGCTTATACGGTTTAAAATATGTATTTTTAATTCCAGTGATATAAAATTACGCTTCATTTTTTCTTTTTTACATTCATTAGACATTTTTAGAAACTAGATAACTGTTTACTTATATATTTAGTATATATAAACATTATAAATTGTATAAAACTTAGAATAACCTCACATTTTACGTATTACAAACATATATTTATAAAATACACTTTATTTATGTTATAAAATTCATGGAATGTTTTGAAATATCGTGTTATATGGAGTTTCTTGTATTATTAAATATTATAAAATCGTGTTGTACAATAACGTGTTGTACGAGGTTTTTTGACTTGACTAACCCACCAATCACATCAATCATGTAAAATTGAAAGTAAATAAATATATAATTATATCTTTTATTTTATTTAGATGATTAGTTGTTATAAATCTGCTTTTACATACATTTTTAATTCGGATATTTTAAAGATTTTAGTCTTTAAACATTACAGATCAAAAGTGCATTCACTAACATAAATATAAATTTTATACTACTCATCAAATTCGGAAGTATGTAAATGGGAAAATAAAGGTTAAAATATCGATAATAATAAAATTTTATTGAATTTAATGTAGGATAATTTACATATAATTATAAATACGGCTGTCTTTTTCAACAAAGTGTACGACTGCTCAAGAACGCATGCACGAACAATAAGTGCGGCTGCATAAAATTTGTAATGTATACTCTGATCAGAAATATAGTACTCCTGGCCATAGAATACCACAATCTATTAGTATGGAATGTATTTAGTAGACTTTAACATGTAATTTTTTTATTGCTTTTTATATTTTGTACAAAGATACGATGATTAATGAAAACTGAAGCAATATGTAAACCAGGAACTGCAAATTGGCGGGGCGCTATGAAATTGTCCGCGGGATTCTCAGCTTTCATATTTCTAGCCAATGGAATCAAATCGACACCCGTCACGTCATAAAATGTTTAATTCGTTATAACTTTATACTGCATATAAATTTATTTCTATTATGGTTGTAAAGCTTGAAATTTTTCTTCTTAATCAATAAGCAAAATTTTAATTTTGCATCTTTTGTAACGGCAGAAATTGGTATGAAAATGTCGAAAATCATCCCAAAAATAGCGATAGCCATGGAATTAAAACAAAAATTAACAAATGTTTAACTATTTGTGAAGTTAGGTTAATTTATTTATTAGATATTATTTGTAATTTCTGTTCAAATAAACAAGTATTTATTAATTTAAATAGGATAATTATAGATCAATCCATAACAAATGAATTTAGAGGAGGGCAGCTGTCAGAAATAAAATGCATATATATTTTACTCAATGATGGATCCATGAAAAAAATTATAGTTTAATTTTATGAATAATGTATAACAAAATTTCTCGATTTCTATAATATTATGAAGATAAAAATTTAAATAATTTTAAAAAATATTCAAAATTGAGGTTAAAATCACACCTGCCCTCCACTTATGACGTCATGTTGGATTGCCTAATTCACTTGAACAGAAATTACAAATATGTGTAATAATAAAAATAATCTAATCTGACAGATAAACTGTTAAACATTTGTTATTTTTTTGTTTCAATTCCATGGCTATCACTATTTTTAGGGTGATTTTAGATATTTAATATATAATGGACCTTTTCAATTTAAAGAGATAGAAGATATGCTCAATGGGGATCTGCGCATAGTAAGAACAACTGAGATCTATGGCGTTTGTTTCTCAAAAAAATAGACGTAAAATGTGAGAATATCTCAGATAACTTTAAAAAATCTGATCGAAATAAGTTATAAAAGCTTTTATTGAAGTTAAAATGTCTACCAATGCAAATTTTCACTGAGAATACAGGTATTTATTGACTGCAATATTTTTGACGTTTCGTTTGACAGCCCAACTGGCAGTTGTTCGCGCCATTTTCTTATTATTTGCAGCGATAGAAAGAGATAGCCGTTAAATTGAAAAGGTCAATTTTCATATATAAGTAGAAAATTACATTCGGGGGATCCAGTTACCACCCTAAAAGCTATTTAGTGTTTGTGTACAGACAGCTGTTGCCGTTTACCCTCCAATCGGACTCACCGAGCCGCAGTGTTTTACTACTAAACTATTGCTATTTATTTAAAGTTAATACATTATATTCATAATCAGAGTATATTAAAAAATATGAATGCAAGATATTCCCTCTCTATCAATGAAGCCTTTTAACCAATAGAATCAATGAACAATGAATCAAAGACATTAGCGCTTGCGCACTAGTAACGCCGTACACTTTGAGATTGAGAGATGTTATATGTTTGCGTCTGCTAATGGTCTGCATTCTAAACTCTATTTGACTCTAATCTGTGACTCTAATCTTCCGAATACCAAACGTTTGATACGTGCTTTTCAACTTCAACCGGAGCGGGGGAACGGTAGATAGTTTTATACGTTAGCACGATGAATAATAGAGGGCTCTGCAATCGCTGCAATCCCACAAATCGAGGCCGAATGACAAAACAGATTTCTGTCAATCGGGTCGCAATGAAAATCACTTTGACAGTTCATATTACATGAGAATAAGCGAAAACATGTCCAGTTATAATTAAATTAAGCAATTAAACATCTACAAATATACGTCAATATGTAAAAAGTGTTAGTAAACATTGTAAAGTGTAAAAATTGTAAATAATCAATATATATTAACCTTACTTTTTAATTTTTATACTTGTATATAATAAAATTATTAAAATGGTTGAAATATTATTGATGGATTGGCTTGAGGAATATAATTCCTTAAGCGAGAGCGAAATTCGTAGCTACGCTACGGAGCAAGAACATAATAATGAAGTGGTTATCGCTTTGTACACAGTTTTCGACGAACATTTAAAATTCTCTCATGTTAGTACTTTACACTCAGACAAACTTGCCTTAAAACTGAAGATATATTCTTTTCTAGCTCGTAGATCCCGTCTGTAATCAACTCTTTTGCTTCTATCGGTCAGGTGAAGAAGAATTACAGAGGTTTACACTACAGTTTATACCAGCTCTAATATTATTGTACCTAGAAAACGTAACTTATGGAGATAGACAAGTTTGTAGAAGTGTAGAAACGTTACTCATTGGTGTATATAACCTAGAAGTTATCGACAAAAATGGACAACCAAAAGTTATTTCGTTTAGGATTCCTTCAATTGCACAGGCTTCTATCTACCACGAAGTAAGTAACACAAAAATTTCACGATTATTTATATTTTTGACTCTAAAAAAAGCTACATATATTTCAACAATTTTTTGTAATATTTAACCGTATTTAAAAGTATTCATATACTGAATGTCTATCAAAAACCTAAACATGCATATTTAATATTATATTCTTCAGTTTTATATTTGAAAATACGCCTTTGGTGACCGAATAGACTTAATTTAAAAACTTTAGAATAGAAAAAATGTTCTAGGATGATATTTAAAAAAATGAACATCATTTTAACTGTCGCATCAAGTATGTGTATATGACATACTAGATATACTTTTAATGCGTCTTTAAATTAAGTTAATCGGTTATGCGAAAAAAAATATATCAAAAATTAACAAATTGCTCTTTATACAAACCTTTAATATTTCTTTTAAAAACGATAATAGCATTTATGTAGAACTTTTCAGTTTAACGGCTATTTCTTTCTATCGCTGCAAATAGTAAAAAAAAAAAAAAATGGTGCAAGCAACTCCCAGTTGGGTTGTCAAACGAAACGTTAAAAATATTGCAGTCATTAAAATACCTGTATTCTCCCTGAAAATTTGCATCGTTAGATATTTTAACTTCAATAAAAGTTTTTGTAACATTTCGATAAGGTTTTATAAAGTTATCTCAGATATTTTTCACATTTTATCTATTTTTTTTTAATCAAACTATGGATCTCAGTAGTTATTATGCGCAGATACCCATTGCGCATATCTTCTATCTCTTTAATTTGAAAAGGTCTATTGGCGACTGAAATGTCCTATAGACGCGCTGCCACGGCGCTGCATTTATTTAAGATGGCCGACTTAAGTGGTAATTTTGATAATTTTCCTGCGATGTGATTGGCTGCCATTACCAATTCAGTCGCGAATTGGACATTTCGTGAAACGTGTAGAATTTTGCACAATTTTTACGGGTATGAATTTTGTGCGCTAGGTATTTTAATAATTAATGTATGTTTAAAATGCAAATGTAACTGCCCGAATTTTTGTACTTTTTAGTAATTAGACATATCAAGGGTGTTTTAAGGACAATTGGGATTTTCAAATAAGAAAACGCTAACTAGCGGCAAATATTAGAACTACAAACAGTGGTACACATTTGACATTTACATGAAACTATTACTATATGACTACAACAACTATTATACATACGTTACTAATATTATTTTGAAATGATTAGTTCTTTGATAGTGACATTTATCTGTCAGTTACATACATTTGAATAACTGCGTTTTGTTTGTTTAAAGCGTAGGCTCTGGGATTTAAATTAAAAATATATAGAAAAAGTATTAATGCAAAACTATAGAAAATTTAATAATCTTTAATTTTTATAATAACATTAATCTCGAAAAAATAACATTTAAAAGTATTTTTCGAAGAAAAACTATTTTGAGCTTCTAGTAAAGTGTCATTTCCGGTTATCCGAATTTCACCAAAATCTAATGGGCTCTTTCCATTACAGAAAAAGTTCGAAATACAAGGTTTCAAAATTATCTGAATGATAGTATTTGAGTTAGAGTGGAGGATCCACACACACACACACACACACACACACACACACACACACACACACACACACACACACACAGACATCATCGTGAAAATGTTAAAATTGGATTTTAGGGACCTTAAAATGTAGTCATTTACCAAAATCTCGATATGCGATTTTTAGCACGATCTCTATACCTCCCTTACCAAGGGTAGCGGGAGGTAAAAATACTAATAAATGAGAAAATAATACAAAAACCAAAGAAACACAATTCACAGTAATACTATGCTTACAAATGTCAACAAAAGTGTACCATTGTTTAATGCGATCAGCGCCATCTCTTGATACTTGAAAATCCCAATAACACCTGAGGTCAACAATGTACTTTCCGAGGGCCTCTAGCCCGAGATGTGTCCGTTGACCGAAGGCATTATTTAATAACGAAATCTTTCTTCTTTTCATAGCCAACAACTCTAGGTCCAGCGTTCTTAACGGAGACTTGCTTAAGGCGATGGGAAGAATGCAATAGCAAATTGGTGAACTGGGGCCCTTTGCCTCAAGTGGAGTTCCTAAACGCGCAGAATCGCCTACGAGTTATAACAGCTCTGATGTTCATTTACAACCGACAACTCGGACGACTGTCTAATACTTCGTTGGAGAATTTGTGCAAGGTGTCTTCCGGGTATGCACACAATTTTGTGAAATAATAAGCAAATAACATCTTTTTTCTTCTTGTAGTCTAGTGATGCAAGGTTTCCACACGCCAAGTTCCCACGTGCGCCTGAGCGTCGACAGCGACTCCTCTCACGGCTCATGCATATGCCCCCGCATCCCTCTGTCAAGCCAGCTGTTGCTGGAGCTCCTCCACGCGCTGCATTTCGCGCTGGCCGCTGGAGATATACCCCACGCGCACCAGGCCCTCGACGACGTGCTCCAGCGCGCTGCCTACGAGGCCTACACCGACGTGCTTCTCGTGGGGAATAGTGTGAGGAATGTCACGATGACTCAGCGGCAAGGTAGGGACAGAAGGGGGGATGGTGATAAGGAAAAGTGTCGACATACAGTGAATAACTTTACTCTCGTGATTAGCTATTTTATAAAGTTTTCATTTTTACTTGATCCCACTTCTGATTCTGATCTTTCAAAAATCGACAACAGAATAATTCGGAAAACAGCTGGATATATCTTGTGGCATATTATGTTTACGGTTACATAACCGATACGGACTTCTATTGGTCGTTGGTAAACCGATGATTATCTAGAATATTTTTATTATAATAAATACTGGGTGAGTCTGGGAAGACGCCCCCCGTTCTTTAACTTTTTTATTATAAGTAATAGAAAAAAATGGCTCATATAAAAGTTTTATTATTTTACATATACTATTTGATGGCAGATGTAGATATTTTTTATAAAGTCAGGTTTACAAGATACGACTATCAACTTTTATTTTTCAAATGGCAACCTATAATTATTTTAATAAAATAGAACCGCCATTTTTTTCTCTTTTCAACGATGTATTATTTTTTATTAATGTATTTGAAAAATTTCGATAAAAATGAGATAATTTAGAAATATTAGAAATTATTTTTAAACAAATATTATAGGTGGCTATGTGAAAATAAACAAAACGTAACAGTGTTATACAACTTAACAAACTAAAACAACAAATTTAGTAACAAAAACAACTTAAAACAAATGTTCAAAATTACGACCATGTTCTGTAATACAAAAATTCAAGCGTTGAACGTGATGTGTTCGAACATCTGCCAGCATGTTTCGCGAAATATTCTGAAAAGCATTTCGAATACGCTCTTTCATGTCTTCTACATCTATAGGTATCTTCTGATAGACAAGATCCTTGACGTATCCCCAAAGAAAAAAATCCATAGGCGTAAGATCAGATAATCTTGCTGGCCATGAAATAGGTCCACCAATTAATTCGTTCTTCGTAAACATTTCAAAATGTTTTTTTTACCTTCCGTCACCTTTAGATAAGGAAGGTATTGTCTTTGGTCAAAAAATTCGATGATGAGTTTTTAATCAATAAGCACGTTTTAGGGTCCCTAGAATACGAATTTACTATTTTTACGATGATGTCTGTATGTGTGTGTGTGTGGATGTGTGTGTGTGTGTAACAAAATTTTCGTCTGCGATAACTCTAATACTACAGTTACAAAAATTATAATTTTTCGTGTACTTCTTCGTTACATCCTTATGAAGAGCTGATTAGATTTTGGTTACAATTGGTCAACCGGAATTACCATCATTTGAAGATTTTAACAGTTTTTCTTGAAAAAACTATGTTAAATATAATTTTTTCACATTTGATGTTATTATAAATATTAAAGAATATTTTATTCTTTATACGATTTGACTGCATTTTATACTTAATATTAAATGGATATAGAGTTAAAAAATTATAAAGAAATTAAATTTCATAAAGTAGCCATAGCTATGGAAACAGCTACTATATTAAGAAAATTCTGATTGAAAGATGTCAGTGTCAAGTGAAATTGACATAGTGTGTTTGTCTTATAATTTTTACTGGAAATATAGGATCTTTTACTTTCTGTATGGAATTTGTATAAAATACATACAACTGCTTTAAGGTAATGTACAAGAAATAATAATAATAAATCTTTTATTTCTGCAGATACATTACACTGTATATAGAAAACGTCGCAAAATAATAATTTTCTGTATGAAATTTGCATAAAATACATGCACCTGCCGGAAGGTAATGTACAAGAAATAGAATATTTAATTTAGCAAGGAACTTTCCGTATGAAATTTGTAAGAAATACATAGAACTGACGGAAGGTAATGTGCTGGCCACATCAGATTTTTTTTTTTTACAAAATAAGTTAAATTAAGTAACAAACAAATGTATACTTTTTTGACATTAATTTAATTGTTTTACATTGTTACGTTTTGTTTATTTTCACATAGCCACCTATAATATTTGTTTAAAAATTATTTCTAATATTTCTAAATTAACTCATTTTTCTCGAAATTTTTCAAATACATTAATAAAAAATAATACATCGTTGAAAAGAAAAAAAATGGCGGTTTCTATTTTATTAAAATAATTATAGGTTGCCATTTGAAAAATAAAAATTGTTAGTCGTATCTTGTAAACCTGACTTTATAAAAAATATCTACATCTGCCATCAAATAGTATATGTAAAATAATAAAACTTTTATATGTGCCATTTTTTTCTATTACTTATAATAAAAAAGTTAAAGGGGGGGGGCGTCTTCCCAGATTCATCCTGTATAAACACTAATTAAAGAGCATAGGGAATAGTTTTGACCACTATTTATTTACACAATATTTATTTCACTATATTTATATCACTAACAATTTATTGCACTATGCGTGTCGACTCGACTAACTGGACTAGACTCAATCAAATGAATTGACTGCACTGAGCCGTTTCGCCTTTTATACAGGGTGTAACAGCTAAACGAGCTACCTCAAATAATTTCTGTATTATTAAAGATACAACAAAATACTATAAGACAATCTTATAGAAGACCAAGGGGGGCATCCGAATACAGAATAAAATATTTTTTTAAACCAGTGGTTCTCAAATTACAACACAAAGTTATATTTTTTTAAATGGGATGGCATATATTTTTTACGTATATTCGATAGAGTATTTTTTTCTGAATTCAACCATGTATTCATTTTATATCCTAACATAACAAAAGTATTGAGAAAAATTCAATTGAAATTTAAATAAATTGCATTTTTATAGTTATTTTTCAGTAGGCTAAGGATGAAAATCAATTGACTTAAATTAAAATGAAAAAGATATTTGTTAATAACTTTATAAGTAACCCTAATTATAAATAATGTTCTATTGTTTTCTATCATAAATAATTAAAATTTATAGATAGCACTTATTGTTTTTTTTTTTTATAAAAATTAAATTTATTCAAATTTCAATCGATTATAAAATATATATATGATTAAAATGATTACATGGTTGAATTCAGAAAAAAATACTCTATCGTATGGGCATAAAAAATGTATGCCATCCCATTTAAAAAAATATAACTTTGTGTTGTAACTTTAGAACCACTAGTTTAAAAAAATATTTTCTTCTGTATTCGGATGTTCTCCTTCGTCTTCTATAAGATTGCCTTATAGTATTTTGTTGTATCTTTAATAATATAGAAATTATTTGAGGTAGCTCGTTTAGTTGTTGTACCCTGTATACCGCTCTCCATTATTCCAGAACATCTCCAGTAATGTTCGAATAACTTCGAAAGCGAGCAGGTCTAATCCTGTTACAATATCACGCGTCGCAAGGGATTGTTTACGCTGCTCCACGCACGGTAATTAGCCACGCTTCGCTCAGTGGCGTCGTGAGCGCACACTCTACAATTTAAAGTATAAAATAGTTCATTTTGTGTCGACAGTTTTGTAATGGAATATAGCAGAGTTTTTGAAGATTTTGTTCCGTAGAGTTGTGATTAATTTTTGATATTTTCTTTAGAATACAAAGCCAGCGGAATACGTAAAAGGGGACTAAGGTTAGCTCTGATATTAACATGAATAACTTCGTATCTGACCCTGAATGACTTACCCCAATATCTTTCTTCTTTACTCGTATTATTGACTGTCTGTTAGATTTTTCTTCTGTTATTTATTGACCCTGTCTTATTGCTTTCTACATTGCTTAGAATGGATGATAAAATTGCATTTCATTTCTGTAGAACTATCAGAAAATAATTATCAAATTTAGTTACAAATATGACATGTTTACATTTTATTTTAATTATCGTATCCAGTGCCGGATTACTTGCAAAGCAGAATATATACAGGGTGTTCATTTGAATTGGTACACTATTGATATATCGGGAAGTATAGAAGCTACGAAGTTAGTTAAATTAGCAAATAATTTCTTGTACTTACATCTGTTTCTTGAACTTTGACGTATACTTTGTCAAGGTCAGTATAAAGATTGCCTTCGTGCGCTTTGTATAAAGTTGTCTATGTAGGAATTTTATATTTTGTTTTCTTCAGAGCACTCTTATTACAATCAGATTTAAATTAAATCAGCATAATGGGTTACTTGCGTGCCATTTTTTTATTTAATATTTTTGAAGAGACGATAAAAACTTACTACCCATATTTTTTCTTTTGGCAAAATTTTCATAAATTGGCCAGAAAAAAATTAGTGAAATTTTAATATTTAAATTACCGCCATGTATGACGTAGAATTACGCCGAACAAATGAATGGCCGTAAAGCAATAACATCGGTACGTTCAATAGCAACGGTATGTGCGGGTAATTTAAACATGACAGATCATCTGTTTGACAGTTAAATAATAGTTTGGAGGTTAATATTTTCGTTTGTCATTTTAATCATGTGCGAGTATAAGCTAAGTTAAAATCCTTCAAAATCCTGCTTAACAAATCGAAATACGTAATAAAAGTAACAGAAACCACGCAAATTGTAAATAATAAAGAAGAGAGACAGTGACAGAAAAATGAACTAATGTCAAAATCAAATTAAAACACACACGCTCGCCATCTACAGGTTACATTCTTAAATATGCATCCCTTTCTCCAGTTCAAAATAATGAGGTCAAAGAAAATCTTCTTTCTTAATTTATTGAAAAACAAATAATATTTTTAAAATAAAATAAATATTTTTACATACGTTTTCAACTTTACTTTAGGTATTTAGTGATAGATATCAGATTTTCAGTACCACGCAAGTAGCCTATTTTCATTTGCATTTTCTCCTATATTTTGTAATATTACATATGGATATCGTTGAATTCAGAAAAAATACTGAATTGAATAAGCTAATAAAAAAAATAGGTTGCCATTTAAAATAAGAAAGTTGTGTTCCTTATTTTGAGAACCATTTGTCTAAAAAAAGTATTGTTTCGCTTATTAAAGTAGTTTTATAAAATAGAAATTGTCTGCTAATGTAACCGACTTCGTAGCTTTTATATTCGTACAATTTGAACACGGGACCTATTGATAATTAATACACTAGGTATTTGGTTTTCCTTCTGTACAGTATAGATGCAATATAAACGTTAAAAATTTCAATGTTCAACGCAATATGTCTCAAGGATATTCGGAAACTTAGACGAAAGACTAATAAAAATGCATGAGAATATAATTTTTCACTTTATTTTAGAGAAATTGAAAGCTAAAGTAGATTTTAAACCAATAGACCATATTATTTATTATAGCGCCTCTGCCGGCAGATTTATGAAATGAAAAAAGCGTGCCAGAATGATTTTTAATTTTTCCAATCAAGTTGGCAATACTAATTTTTTTCTCATTACGATTCTTAGGAAAAAAGGAAACGATATTGCTTTTTAAATAATAGATTCAAATCACAATCCGGGAAGCAACAATAGTGAACAGGCATAATTAAAAAATAGTTATTTATGTAACAAGTGTGTAAAGTAGTACTTTTTTGGTCGAGTGCGATGTTGTAGCTCGAGACAAAAATACTAACACACGTGTTGCATACAACATTTTTCCTACAACCGAAATGGTATTGATGTTTCTCATAATACTGAGTGTACAGGCATTCAGCAGCTTCAAATACTGTTAGTGCTCTTTCTCATAACACTGTAGAAAATGTAACTTAAACACTTGGAAGAATCTCAGACTGACGGTGATTAGTCTTTTGTAATGTACAAATTGTACATTTAATATTAAAAATTAGGTTAGGTTAGAATACATGTCAAAAAAATGTTAATGTTCTTAAAAATTAGATTAGTTAAATCTGTTAAAAAAATAGGTTTGCTTCATTTACAGTGTATATTCATATTTCTTAATAAATTTTATTACTTTCATTATTATTTACTACCTAATTATATACTTGACAGGCAAATTAACCGAATTTTAATGTTGCCTAGCAACGCTTATTTACTTTTCAACCACTAGTGAAAAGTACTTTTCACGCACTAGTGCTTGAAAAGTGACACTTTACACACTGTAATGAGTGCGTGGAAAGTACTTTTCACGCACGGTTGTAGGAAATATATATCTCGCACTTTACAAAAGAATCACAACAAAATATTAGTTTGAGTTTGATGGTTTGAGGTTATCTGTTAGTGAGAGAAGAGTAAGTAAAGTAGGCGCTTAAATTTTTTAAATTTTAGTGTTTTTTTTATTGATTATATATTAGAAGAGCTGAATCCAGTAGTTAAACATGAAATGAAACTTGCAAGAAAAAATTATCGTTCATTTATATTTACATAAAATAATATTTTGCTTTAAAAATACAATTTTTCCCATAAGATAACATTGGTTTCATTTCCGCTGTACTCCCAAGCATATGATTGGTGCATTCTGAGCATGCGCATTGAGATAGTAATATGGTCTATAGGGTCCTCCATTTAAAAAAAAATATAAAACTTAGTGTAATTTGAGAAAATCTAAATTATTATTCCAATTCGTTAAGCCGTAACATTTTTTTTCTCTGTTCGTGCAGAAAATAAATGTTCTGAAACTCAAAATGAATGCGGCAAATAACAAGTTCACGCACTAGTGCGGTAAATAATGAGGTCATGCCAAAAAAAATTGTTCGTTTTTTTGTTTAAATCAAACAAGCATAGTCTAATTTATCGATCTGTATGAATAAATTATTTTTTATTTACATTTTTTGTTGTATTAAATCATTTTAAAGTAAGTCATTATTAAAAGGTTGCAAAAAACTAGCCATGTTGTGACGTCAGCGTTTCACACTGCAAGTTCAGACTCATTCTATATAGCCTTGTTATATCGACATAGAATTTCTAAAAGAAAAAATTATATAGACTATAAATTGGGAATTACATATCCAAATATTTGATAGAAATGCTGTAATATATTAACATAACTTCATTCTATTCATTTTTATAAATATAATTTTAATTTGACTTGAAGTTATCCACTTATCACTCAGCTGCTGGTCATTAGTCATTCGTTTTTACTCTTTCGTCTGATTAACATTTGTCTAAGTTGTTAGTTGTGTATTCTTAGAATTTCATTACTGTTGCTTTGTTGCGTATCAAATCTGTATTTTTCAGTACAGACAGTAACTGTTTTTCGAGTTTTTTTTGTATTACGCGGTAATATTCAAAATATTTTCTCACTATTTTCGCTAGTATTTTAGCACGATGGCACAAAACAGCGTTTCATCGACATGTTTACTTTCGTAAATTTCAGGTTATCTTTAAATGTCACTTTGACGTTTAACCTAATGTGACAATCAAAATGGCCGCGTTGGTGAAAGGCTGACGTCACTTGGCACTTCAATTGCAATTTTTTCAGTATTAAAGATCGATTTGATTATTTTTCACTACTCTATCGATTAAAGTTAAAAATGAAAAACGTGCATGAACAGACTATATTTATATAATAGCAGAAAGCTTAAAGTTGTAAGCATATGGAAGAGTAGGTGTTAAGGGCATTAAAAACTAGAATATTTTAAACACTAATACCTTTTTTTTAAGTTTAATGGCCTGTATCACACAGTTTTAAGGTTTAGTTGTAAAATAAATGTCCCATGTTCTAATTTATTACTAGAGTGGAGGACCCCATTACAAAACCGACATTTCAAAATAAAATATGTACATATATGTAAATGTAAAAAACCATAAATGTTTAAAGTTGTATTGAGGCAAATTAAACCGCTGAATAATAGCGTGTTTCAGTACGAAATTGTTCATATTAATATTAGAACTGATTTTAGCTTGTTGTGTGTCATGTAAGTTCTGTGTTGTCCTGTGTACAAGGAACACTTTGCAGCAACAGCAACGCCTACACTTCAACAACTTACTTTGTCCGAGTCGTGTTTGTTGTTGTTTTACTGTTGTATTTGTGTTGCAGAGCAACGTGCGGAGCAATATTAATGTCTGGTGTCTTGTGTAGGTATTAGTGACGGCGTGATGAACATGAACCTGTCCCAAACGGCCGCGGCGTCTACGCCGGTCTCCAAGTCGATGATCACCAACGCTTCTTTCCGCACCAAAAAGTTACCAGGTGAGGGATGCGACAGTTCATTGTTTTGTATTATGTTTACGATTATTGGAAATGAGGTATTTACGTGGAGTATGTGGATATGCAAGACAGGATCGCGTGAGGAATAATTTGGTGTATGCAGAATGTATGGTTAGGAAGAATGTTAAGAGAGTAGGAATGAGCCAGTTGAGATGGTTTGGTCATGTGGAAAGAATGAAGAGTGAACGGCTTGTAAAGCGTATACACTAGGATGGTGGCGGTTAGGGGTGAACATAGGGATTTAACATGGGATTTTAGTTTTTTGCAATTTCCTGCTCTCCTGTTCATTTTACGGCAAAAACTGTAGAGTACAAAATTGTTCAGAATTAAAAATTGCATACTAAAATGTATTTACATTTATTATTATGTTTTTGGTTTCTTCACAATTTGAAAAAGAAATTTCAAAATTTCTGTTATTTTGTAGCAATAGCCATGACTTATAACTCAAATGTTTAAACATAATAATGTCATTCAATTTCTGTCAAATTTTCGAAATTTTCTCTAATAAAAAGTTGATTTAATAACGAATATTTATTCGAATAAGGAACGAGTTTTCATTATAAAAAATTATTATGGTGGAAATAGTTTTAGAAGAATAGGTACGTGATTTGTTTTCCATAAAGTACGAAAATATTTTTTAATTCCTATTATAGCAACAATTTCTAAACTTATTAAAAACATTGAGAACACACGAGAACACAGCTAGTGTATCTGTGAACGAAGGTAATGAAGTAAATAATAATAATAGAAGACGTTATAACGAAGTGAATGAAGACATGGTATTGGCTATGATAAATCAAAATTCTACGTAGTTAATACATTTGGAATTGGTTTATTATTAAATGGTATAGGTACCTAATAAAAAATGCGTATTAAAATTAAAAGTTGTTTGTTTTTAATTAATTTTTAAGTTAGATTAACGCATGGTTGACGTTTATAAATAATTTTTGACAACCAGAAAAAAATAAATTCCATAGCTATTGCTACAAAATAACGGAAATTTTGAAATTTCTTTTTAAAATTGTGAAGAAACCAAAAACATAATAATAAATGTAAATAGATTTTAGTATGCAATTTTTAATTCTGAACAATTTTGTACTTTACAGTTTTTGCCGTAAAATGAACAGGAGAGCAGGAAATTGCAAAAAACTAAAATCCCATGTTAAATCCCTATGTTCACCCCTAACCGCCACCACCCTGTATATCTTGGTGAAATTGAGGGTGTTCGATTGCGTGTCCGTCCAGTGTGTAAGTGGATGGATGTGATTGATAAGGTACTAAAAGAGAGAAAGCTTCCGATTGGGAATAGAAGAAGAGCGTGTATGAATGCGATTATGAATGTGGCCGAGGCGAAAGAAGTGTGCTTAGACAGGAATGTGTGGCGAAGGATGATTGTTTCGTAACTATTATTGTGGTCCGGTTGCGGTATTTCGCTACCGAAAATCGGTCACTTTAATATGTTAAGAGTGAGGAATATATGTTGTACCTATGATGTCAGGTTAGTACGAATGTTGTTGAAAGAGAGAGTGGTTATTTTTTGGATGATGTTATTGTTATTCTTTCGGGTTTGTGCTAACCCACTAAGTGGGAAATGCGTGATTTTATGTATGTATGTATGTATTATTGGAACCCGTAGAATACGATGGCGGCGCTGTCAGCTGTCATGGCGCATAGTCGGACACATATACGTGTTTCCTTTTTCAATTTGCGCAAACTTGAAGTCTGAATATTTTATTAGTTAAAACAAATCTTGAATAGGGTTTTCCAAGGCAAAGGCTTTTAATATAAAATAAAAATGATAAATTATACAGGGTGTAAATGAAATAAGTGCATTAAATTTAACCAGTAATGTAACTCGACGGGAGCAACAATATTTCTTAATAACTTTTTTTCTAAAGGTAGCTTTAGACGATGAAATATTTACATCAATTTTTTCAACTTCGTATTGTTCAATACGATTCCGAAACTTTACACGTTCAAAGAAATTTGAACGTTCGATGGTCAAACCATTTGATCAAAAAAAATCCAACTTAGGGCATGTTCTAAATATCAAGGTCATTTACTTCAAATTTTAGTTACTTCTAGGGATTATATTATCCTAGATTGCATGCGCTGTACTTTGTAATGTTGGCATAAAGTCTTTTTGACACGTTCTATCTTTGCACGTCAAATGCACAAATCAAATATGTCAAATGTCAAGCCAAAATAAACATGAAATTATGTATTATGTATTTAAAAAAATCAGTGCTACCAATCTACATTTTCATTCTCTTGCTATGGTATGCCTATTTGTAAGTCAAAAATGTTACAATAATTTGAACGTGTAAAGTAGAACCATTTGATCAAAAAGTATGTTGTAAACATTTGACAAATAAAAAGTTCAATTTATTTGATCGTTTAAAGCCACCTTAGTCTTTTAGATTTTGAGTTAAAATTCTTTAAAGATTTGCTGCATATTTCGTTACCCGCCCATGGAGAACAAATGGCTGCTGCCGTATTCAAGTGGGATACGAACAGCTCAAAAATTGTCGGTTATCGGTTACACTTACAGTCACAGTTATTAATAAACGAATCAACGGAAATAACATTTATTATTAATTAATTCGTAATAGTACAATTTTTAAAATAAAGATATTAAAATTTAGGATAACAAAATTATAAAGTTGTGTATTAAACCAGGATTTTAATCATCTGTGAATATAGGAAGACAAGGAGGAACGAGGTAACGAGGAAGAGCAAAAACATAGTTATTAGGTTATGAGATGATTATTTATCGTCGACAAATCATAATAGTTTAAATGCGTTATTCAAAAAATGTAAGTACAAACTTTTGTCCATTTAAACGAGGTACATGAGTACCAATAATTAGTCGTCCATTTATTGTTCCCGCCCAAACATTTTTTAATGAAAATTTTTACAGCATTTTCGTCTGTCGAGATGTGTATTGTGCATAATAAATACACCTTCCCAAGTAAATTTAGTCTCATTAATGAACATTATGAGCCATTCCCAAAATTGAAGTCTGTTATGTGCTGAAAACATTGAACTTTTTGCACATGGTATGGATACAACTGTTGCTTTTTTTAAAATTATCATATATGACACTCCGTATTGTGATAAAGATGTACAAGATTAACAAATGTGCGAATATTAGGAACGTACGATTTGGAAACGCTCCGTCTAAATGCGTTGACAACTCTATAACACTGTCTTTATATCAACCACAAATTAAAATGTAGTAAAGATACGAATAAATAAATAAACCATAGGTAAGTAATTACAATGTCTGTGTACTCGCTATTTATAAACGTAATCATTTTGACAGAATTTTACTTTATAAACAAGTTAATTACTAATGTCAAAATTTAATTGCAACAACTGACAGGACTGTCAATTGCTAAAACAAAATTTTTCAAAGCTATTGCTACTGCATTCAATTATTAGAAAAATACTTGGTACGACTCGTCAATTTACGGAGTTGTAAAAATGTTATTAAGAAATATTGTTGCTCTCGACGAGTTATATTACTGGTTAAATTTAATGTACTTATTTCATGTACATCGTGTATAGTATTTATAAATAATTTTTAAATTGAAAAAAACATATGTACAAATGATTTCTGCATCACAGAATGTTTGGATGGCTTAAAATTGTGTCTTCTAAAAGCAATAAGCCAGTTTGTTCACAGTTAATCTTTCGGAAATCTACTTGAAAAACATTCATATAAGATATGACAGTTTAGTTTACGGCGAATAAGAAAGACTTGTGAAATTTTATGTCTTTTTGATAACGAACTGTGCATCCATTTGCACTGCAAGACATTACCATTTTAAAAGAATTCTGAAATATACATGAAATCACACTTATATGCATAATGCATAGCATGGATGACAGAACATAACCCGAATTACCAGCAAACTACATTCAAATTATTTTTATTTCACATTAAATCAAAATTACTCACTTTGTATTGTAACTAACTCTTAGTTACAGATATGAATATTATTTTTACTAATATTCTGAGGAAATATATTGCACTTTTACTAGCTGTCACTACTGTCAGACCAGTAAACAAAACAACAGACCGCAACAATGTACTTGTTTGACGTTGCCCCGCTTAGCTATCTTTCCTTTTCTAAGGTGAGCGTCAATTCCTCTCTCTCTACGTTGGGTCCATTTATGTAATATGTCAATGGTTACGTTTAATTTTCCCGCTCTACATTCTTGTAGCTAAATTCAGTCGACACAACTGTTTCTGTCTCATAGTTCATCAAGATTTCTCTCTTGCTGGGGTTGTGACGTCACGGGATGAAGTCATAGCAATTTTTTTTCTCCCATGCTATAAATTTTTATGCAAAAAATATAGGTCTAATATTTTCATCTGTACATTAACATAAAAAAATCAATAAATCGTGGAAAACCCTATTAACATATCTACTTTATCTGTCATTTAGATCGATGTATGTATAAGGTTTAAACCTTATTTAAATTCAAAATTTAATAGTTTTGTTTATCTATTTCCAGAGGATAAGGTTAGGAGAAATACGCTTTTCCGGAAATAAATGGAACTTGTTTTTGGTTTCTGGTTCACAAATTACGTAAATATTTTCAATAGGTATCTTCTTTATTCATACTTTTTTCTAAAATTACTAGAGTGTGTCCACGTTAAGAACAAACCGGCTACGTCAAGGAAGTGTTAAGCGGCGTGCATAATATTTTTCTCTTCATATTTTTTGTTAATACAAATTATTTTTAATTAAAATATGGATTTTTTATTTCCACAAAATCATATTTTTAAGTTTATGACCAACAATATACTCTTCATTTACGAAGCGTAATTAGCTCCGAGCCCGAGGCAATTATACAGAATGTCCCATAACTTCAGGTACATATTAGAAGGGCATATAGTTCTTAATGTCCTGATTACGGAACAAAAAGATTTTTTTCAAAATTCCTATAATTAAGGGTAGTTCACTTAAGAACATTTTTTGTACCCCTGGATACTATAATATTTGGAATAGTGAAATTAGTTATAACTATTACATAAAATAATTTAACAATGAAATTAATTTATGCAATTACGTAAAGCTTTGTCACACCAATTAAGTTTGGGAGATGTGTATGTAATGAAAAAAACACACAACCTATTCAACCACTGTCCCAAAACTGTTTCCTTCAAAAACCTCAAAAACTAATTTTTGAATTTTGAAAAAAATCTTTTTGTTCCGTAATCAGGACATTAAGAACTATATGCCCTTCTAATATGTACCTGAAGTTATGGGACAGCCTGTATATATTGTTACTTTCTTTCCCCCTGCCTCGCCATTTGACGACTGATGACGCAGTTTGGCTTGTTCTTTCGTGTACGCACTCTACATGGTTGAA
The DNA here is from genome assembly GCA_963082715.1 of Harpalus rubripes. NCBI lineage: Eukaryota > Metazoa > Arthropoda > Insecta > Coleoptera > Carabidae > Harpalus > Harpalus rubripes. The sequence continues at coordinate 12,741,218 of OY720460.1, forward strand.
TAGGGTAGTTCAGTAATTACATCATATGCGGCGCGCTTCATTTAAACTACTGTCCTACCAGTAAACACATCTTTCAAAGTGAACCTTATTGCCACAGCAAATAAGAACTATAATTTTAAGCAGTTCATTTCGTCGCCAATATCTTACTTAATTAAGAAAAATTAGCTATTTAAACTGTTATTCAATTAAGTTTGAATATTACTGTTTCAATTAAACAAAACATACGATCCTGATTTGTAATAACAATTATTCTATTTGCATGGAACTACATGTTAGTTCAATCTCGAACATGTTCGTGAAACATCGCGTGAAGCGGCCGGAAGAGCCCTTTTGAAAGACAGCGAACTATTTTTACGTTACAGTACCCTAAGAACACTACATATTATTAATATATTAATGTGAATAGATAGAGTTATTTACGTACCTTAAACTTAAAAAGAAAAAATATAAAGTTCTGAAAAGAACTGATTTGAAAATACTCAAAAACGCCAACATACTAAAACTCAGTCGGTATGACTCAATCGGATATGTTTGAAGCTGCGCAAACTTGATACTCTGTAGTTCAGAATGTGCAGAGATGATTTCAATAGAGGGTTATGATTTTGACGTCACACGCAAGAAAGAATGCGACGATGTAGAAGTTGAGATGGAAGATCGGATTACAAACAAACCACGCCATTTTTAAAGTTCTGTCTTCTGTCACTTGTGTTTTGACTTTCGAGTTTTACATGTCATTCAATGTTGTCGGAAGGCTGTGGAAACAAAGAATTTCACATTTGTCATGTATTCTTTATAATTATAGCGGGACTCACTGGTGCAAAGACCATACACTCGCTTGATACTTGGCACCATCTTGCAACTGTCACCATGACAGCGATTTGTTTGTAATCTAGCAACGGAGTGAAATGAGTCACAAGTGTAGTACAAGGAAAATACCAATAGATGGCAGCCCGAAAATATACTTCTGTATAACCCTCTATTTGAAATACATCCTTTCTTATTTGTTAATGTATATATTATAGCCGTGTTCCCTCGGACTGTGATTCGCAATCTAAATGATAAAAGTGATCATGATTAAGAAGAATAATGTTCTTTACTTCTCCTATTCGTATCCCCACTTTCTCATTTTGTGATCACTAGACAACCTTCCTCTTTCCCTTCTGAATCAATCATTTTGAGTGATTCACACGGATTCAGTTCAAAGCAAATTTAAAAATGGCATTATGGGAAATATGTTTTTCCTGCAAAAGAATGTAATGACAGTAGATTATTTATAAACTAAAATAGGTTAGTTTGCATTAGTTTGCATATGACATTTGACGCTAGATGGTGTTTATATTTTCTTGATTTAATTTTTAGATCATAATTCAAAAGGATCACGATTAGACCAATCAGGATTCACAAAATCACAATCACAACTCAAAGGAACACGGCTATTGTATTACGAAGTAATAGAAAAATGTTTGCAATTTGATGTTATTAATATCTGAAAGTTAACTTCGTCATAGTATCAAATTACAAGCCTTTAAATTCTGACCCTTATGTGTTCTGTCAATAGAGTCTACTTTGAAAGTATCGTTTTTGCTTAGGACAATGCTTCATATTTCGCGCTATACTCTGACGTCACACTATTCTACCCCATTGTTCTTACTATGCGCAGATCCCCATTGCGCATATCTTCTATTCCATTTAAAATAAGAAAGTTAGGGGCTATTTCCGGTTGATCCGGAAATGCTACTTATTTGAAAGTTTCGTAAAATAATATCTAATAGTTTTTAAAATAAAAATTTATTCTGTCTGTAGATGATATTCCCATCCAGTTGGAAGACGGCGACGCCTTAGGCGCCATTTCCGAAGAAAAAGAAGAAGAGGAGAAAGCTAACCTCAAAAGCTCTTTCAAGGGGAGCAAAGAGACCTCAGCTTTGAAAAACCTCCCAAAAACCTTTTCAGGTTTAGGGAAAAAAGTCAAAGAATCCAAAGTCTCTCTCAAGGGCTCTACTCAGTCTATGGACAAAGATAAAGAGAAAGAAACCGCTAGGAAGAGCATCGAGTTAGAGAAAGAAGCCGTGAAGTATCTAAAAGAAGAACACCACCAGCTTTCGGAAGAGAAAGTGTCACTTGTCTCCGATTCGCTGAAAGAAGAGGCGGGGGTGGAGTTTACGGAGATGCAGAATAATGCGGTACATGTGAGTTCTGTCTAAGGCAGTATTAGTTGATATTAGATCTTCAAATCATCAAATGGTGTTCATATATAAGGTGAATGATACTTATAATAGTGCTAAATATATCGATCATTAACTTATACGTTTCTTTACTTACTTATTTGTTGGTATATGCGGGTATAGGCTCATATTTTTAATATACAAAGGTGTACAGAAAGTTTGATAAGATTTCTATAACTGATTTCGCTATAGCAGTGGTATATAATCCAGACCAAATAATAGCGCTGTCAGAGATGTCATCCATATGACAAGGTTGGGTTTCAAAATTGGTTTTACACTGATAATTACGCGATGAATACAAAACAAAACTACATTGACACTGATACAAACACAAGCACAAAACAATGACAAATTGTTGATACCTAAGCGGTTGCGAACTATTAACAGCTACTTTCAAATTGCCGCCAACGCAAAGTGACAGTCACACTCCAAACCACGTGTGTACCCGTGATGGACCTTTTACATCAAAAGAGAAAGACAAAAATGATATATATGTAGTGCGTAGGTTGTTTGCGCATTGAGAAGGCCAGTTAAATTTCAAATAAAATTACAAATGGCGGAAAGAAAAAACTCTGGCTAAACTTAACTTTATTAAATAAATTCACAGAATGCGTTTGTGATGATTATTTTAAAACAAGAGCAAGAGGAGATGGGAATCAGAAAAAATGGTTTTTTGTTCTACAAGATGCGAAATAAACACCACATAAAGTGACAGATAATTGCGTAGTTGCCAGTTTGATATTAGGAAAGTAATAAACAAGAATAAAATTGTTGTTTTTTCCTTTAAATATATTTTTTTCATTATTAATTATTTCTTTATAGTTAAAGACAAATTATTTACGTTTTTGTGTTGTTTAAATAATTTTTATCGAAAATAAATGCATATCCTTTTAATCATTTTACTTGACAACATGGTGCCTCCTCATCTCTAGTTCTTAAGAATTTCACTACGTGGCGCATTGAAAAATGACGTCAGGGTGCAATAAAAATGTTTTGTCCCTTTCTCATTTCAGACTCGATCTTCAGCTCTGTCCCATGCTAACTTCAGACTGTACTTTCGACGCAGTGCGCATGCTTCAGTTTGAATAGCTGTCACATTTCTAGAAAGATATCAAATGAGAATAAAATGGAGACAATAAGAATCAAATAGGTTTTTATTGAATTCTTCAATAATATAATATAATGGAAGATAACAATGTGATCATATGTATATTCACAAGTATTACGATCAGGATGCTCTTTGTCTTCATTTTTGTTTAAAAAGCAAATATTACCTACCAACAGTAATTGACAATTTATAAATTTAGGGCTTCGGCTTCATCAACGACCTACTATCAAATCTGAGTAATCGATAATATGTCAGCAAGTGATATTCTCATAAATATAAACGGCCACGAGCCACAGACGACGTCTCTCTTGTTTTTCACATGTAACCTACCTACCACACCTACCCTACCTATACAAATTGTCACTTATTACTTATGTTCAAATATGATTAGGTTTTAAATATTACCTCGATAATCGGTGCTTGATGGGATAGTAAACAGTTTTATTTTATAGTCCGACGACAAACTGTTGCACCCAACAACGCACTGGCATCGTTTGAAAAAGAATGACAACACCCATAAACAACAGAAAATAACAATAAAACAAATAACAACAAACAAGATAACAAAAAGAAACAAATAATAAAACACTAGAATGAATAACAATAACACAATCAATCGCTATATGTACAAGAACCGCCAAATAATAAAATGGCAACAAATTCGACGCTTGCGCAAACTCATTCTTAAAATTTACCGCTAGAAAAATATGACACCTATTTAGACTGACGCATGCGTACTGCGTCGAAAGTACAGTCTGAAGTTAGCATGGGACAGAGCTGAAGATCAAGTCTGAAGTGAGAAAGGGACAAAACATATGATAGGTCACGTGATCTTCCGTGCCCTATATACGTACAGGAGTGGGGGTTGCTTTTCATGCCTTTTTTTGCGCCAATATTTTTACATAATTGTTTACGAAAATAACAAATTAATTTTTTATTACTAAGAAAAATGTTACATAACTTTTTAGTTCAAATATTTAAAAAAAAAAATATGAAACCGGCTCATTGCGCCAATTTATATTTCTTGTGTCGCAATCAATTTTCGTAGAATAGTTGTATATGGCCCCAAGAAAGGTAAATAGTAATTAATCTCGAGACTGATCAAAGATATTAATTTCACGGGTTGCATATAAATTTTTAAGTTTCACTTACATTCAATTTAGCTAGCTTCATTTATTTGCAATACGTAAATAATATTGAGACAGTTTAAAACTGTCTTGCGTTTGCATTAATGACAAGTTGCAACACTGCACCCGATACAGTATTCGCAAAGTGTGTCTCTGTATTTCTGCTATTTTAATTCGCAGTCGTAAAAAAGTATAGTAGACTCTCAGTTATGTGAATTAGCTGTCGTCAAATATGTATGTACTAGAAATATATTATTAGCGTACTGTTATTGAAACGATTGATAAAAAGATTGAACACCATTGTTGTACAGCAATAAAATTTGGGAATCCAACAAAAAAGAACTTATGCACATGTGTGCCTTGCTGCGCTTTGTTTAACTTTAATGTTTAGTATGCTGTCACTGTCAAATACTCTATATGTCCCTTGCATTTACAATATTCAACATCGCCAAACAATAACATTTTATACAAAGATTAATATTAATAAATAAATAAAAAGTTTAGAAACTTTAAGACAATCGATTCAGAAAGCTTCACGCTGAAGCTAAACCTTGTATTTCTTCCTATTATATCCTTAAATTTCATCGTTACAGGGAAATCAGTTATAGAAATATTATAGAAGTTATTTTAAGAATACTTTTTAATCAAATATAAACTTTCACAACGCAATAAAAGACAATTTGTTGTCTTATTTATTTGTACTTTGAATATTTGATTTGCATTAAAATAAAAATCGTCCATTTTGATTTTTGGTTGGACCATTATTAATCTGTAATAAAATCCGTACTAAAATGATAATTATAATTATATAAATGTATGAGGATTGTTCAACAGACATACGATTGGACTGCGCAACCGCGATTTCATCAAACTTCTATTGAACAATCCTCCTAAAATATTTTAAAATTAGAGATATTTTACATTATTTATTAAAATATTGTTGTATTATAATTTTGAACATTCCAATTTTAATACAATTTATAAATACAGGTGTTTCCTTTAAAACAACCAGAGCTTTTTTGGGCGAACTAATGACTTTAGAGAAAAATGTTAGATTCAAAAAAATGATCAAAAATAAATGTTAGAACAAAACTATATAATTTTTTATATGGAAATAGACAACAATTGATACGACTGTATTTGAAATTTTGTTTCTATGTCTAAAAAAAGTTATCAAATTGCACAAACAAAATCAAATTTGCGATCTGAGCGCCATCTTTTATCAAAAGGTACGTTCAATAAGCCCAGCAAAACAAGCAACCGGAAGGAATTTGCTAGCCTAGCATTTGCTTGATTTGCTCGCAAGCAATCCAAGCCACAATTTTCTCGCTTGTCTTGCTAAGTGTCAAATATAATGGCGGGAAATACAAATTTTACATAAATGAAGTAAACTTGAACTGATTCTATTTCTTTATATGGCGTGTGTCTATCAACCACATGTAAAAAGGGCTTTGAGAGTTTTGTGATGGATGTTTATAACATTAAATTTGAAATATTTTTTTATAGTCAATATAGCTTCTTCTAAATTAATCCCACTATCTGAAAATAAATATATAAATTTATTTTCCATATGTTCGCAGATCAAGAAAAGAGATACGACAGATACACAATTACAGAATGTTATATTTGACATCTACATACATTTCTCGATGACAATTGTGGATGACAGTTCGTCATATAGCAGCGAACTAAGCAACAAGTCTCGTTTGCTTACCTAGCACTTGCTAGATTTGCTTACTTCATTGAACGCACCTAAAGTCATTGACTTATCTAATAGCTGAAATAAATTGTGAAAAATTGTCAGCTATCAAGTTTCGAACCCGAGACACCCACCTTGCCGGGGTAGTGCTCTACCAACTAAGCTATTGGCTGCTCTCCTCTCGATGACTGAACAATCTTTTACTTTTAAAATCGTAAAACTGCTGAAGATATTAATAATTGCTACATTGTTCAGCCATCGAGAGGAGAGCAGTCAATAGCTTAGTTGGTAGAGCACTATCCCGGCAAGGTAGGTGTCTCGAGTTCAAATCCTCATGACTGACAATTTTTCACAATTTATGTCCAATATACAAACTGTTAACTCATTGTTAATACATATTTAACAGCTCTCTTAGGGCACTATTTAAAATAATATAATTTTATTCTACCGTTTGAGAACCATTGGTTGAATTTTAGGTTTGTTAATACTGATAAATTAGACCCTTATTCTTGTTAATTTTTTCTATAAAACATTTTTTTCTAAAATCCATTAATTCGCCCAAAAAACCACTGATTGTTTTAAAGGAAATATTTTTAAAATAAAAATATTTATTACACAAGTTTTAATATACGTATTAATATATTTTACATTTATTTAAAAAATATTGAATGCCCAAATTTGTTTTTGTTTTCAGAAATACTTTAATTTGTTTTGTACAATTATTTATACGAAAATTATTATCTTAATATACTATAATGTTTTAAAATTGTTAGTCCGTAATTTCTTAATTTATTTCTTACTTTCTATTGAAGTAAAAAAAATGCATATGAACCAAAAAATTGTACTTATTCTTTGCTTATTTATTTAAAAACTCTTAAAATGATCTTTCTATTTAGTGCTAATCAATAAATAAATTTCTATATTGTGGATATGTGTACAAAGTTAAATGTTGTTGCAAAACTGATACCCAATAATCACAAATATATATTAAGATCTGTCCACACCCGAAAATGGGTAAAGGTTTAGACATTATACAGATTGGAAGCGAACGAGAATATTTTTGAACGATAGACAAGTGTTCAGTAGAGGAATAGATTAAAAATGTGAAAAAATATATTAATAAGAAAATGTATGTGTATTTTATTTAATATATTGAACTGAAATGTTAATTATTTTATTGTAAATTTAAACTTTTATCTTCCATTTATCTATTTTTAATTCCTCAAAACTATAAAAATATCGCTTAATATACAATTTAATATTTTTTTAAATGTCCGATCAAGGCTATCTTCAAATTATATATACAGGCTGTAAATGAAATAAGTACATTAAATTTAACCAGTAATATAACTCGTCGAGAGCAACAATATTTCTTAATAACCTTTTCTCAAAATCGCATATTTTTTTAGCATTTTTACAACTCCGTAAATAGACGAGTCGTTTCAAGTATTTTTCTAATAATTGAATGCAGTAGCAATAGCTCTGACAAATTTTGTTTTAGCAATTGACAGTCCTGTCAGTTGTTGCAATTAAATTTCGAGATTAGTAATAAACTTGTTTATAAGGTAAAATTCTGTCAAAATGCTTACGTTTACAAATAGCGAGTACACAGCCATTGTAATTACTTACCTATGGTTTATTTATTTATTCGTATCTTTACTACATTTTAATTTGTGGTTGATATAAAGACAGTGTTATAGAGTTGCCAACGCATTTAGACGGAGCGTTTCCAAATCATACTGTTCCTAATATTCGCACATTTGTTAATCTTGTATATCTTTACCACAATACGGAGTGTCACATATAACAATTTTTAAAAGTTCAATGTTTTTAGCACGTAACAGACTTCAATTTTGGGAATGGCTCATACTGTTCATTAATGAGACTGAATTTACTTGGGAAGGTGTATTTATTATGCACAATACACATCTCGACACACGAAAATGCTGTAAAAATTTTCATTAAAAAATGTTTGGGCGGGAACAATAAATGGACGACTAATTATTGGTACTCATGTACCTCGTATTAATGGACAAAAGTTTGTACTTACATTTTTTGCATAACTTATTCAAACTATTATGATTTGTCGACGAGAAATAATCATCTCATAATCTAATAACTATGCTTTTGCTCTTCCTCGTTACCTCGTTCCACCTTGTCTTCCTACATTCACAGGTGATTAAAAGCCTGATTTAAACACAACTTTATAATTTTGTTATCCAAACTTTAAATTTCTTTATTTTAAAAATTGTATTATTACGAATTAATTAATAATAAATGTTATTTCCGTTGATTCGTTTATTAATTACTGTGACTGCGAGTGTAACCGATAACCGACAATTTTTGAGCTTTTTGTATCCCAATTGAATACGGCAGCAGCCATTTGTTCTCCATGGACGGGTAACGAAATATGCAGCAAATCTTTAAAGAATTTTAACTCAAAATCTAAAAGATTAAGAACAAAAAGTTATTAAGAAATATTGTTGCTCTCGTCAAGTTACATTACTGGTTAAATTTAATGCACTTATTTCATTTACACCTGTATATATATATATATATATATATATATATATATATATATATATATATATATATATATATATATATATATTTCTCATTATTTTCATAATTTGTTTGTTGAGTGTTAACCGGCTGATCTAAAATGAGTAAATAATGTGAATATAATTTTATTTTACATTTCTTTTGTCACATGCTCAAAAATATTAAATATTAACTAACCTAACTAACCTAGAAACTTCGAAATTACTACATTTTAGTTACAGCGTTTTCCATTTATATAATCAGTGCGCACTAGCTAACTTTACGTGTTCCAATTATACTCTTCGAATAAACTGAACTTTACTGAGTGCGCACTCTCTAGCACTTACTACGATCGTCAATTCTTGCCATTGCCGTCTGCCAAATTCATATATTTTGAGTTATAAAAAGTGAAAAAAATAAGATTGTTAATAATAGAAAAATTGTTGGAAACGTATATTTGTAAATATATACAAATAAACAGTTGTGATTGTACATAACCACTCTATTTGACAGTGACAGCTAAAAAACTTGCACTGGACTTTTGTAACATGTTTCATTTAAAATAAGAATGCAGTGGTGTGAAAATAGGAGCAGTTTGTTCTTGTTGTTTGTTTGGATAATATCGAGGTATTATCCAATCAGAGAACAAGATCAAGCTGCTCCTATCTTAGCACCACTGCAATCTTAAAACAGATACAGTATATATAGAGTGTGCAACGAACGCGGAATTTAGGAGTTTAATATGGTATTTTTTAAAAAATTAGAAATTGGCTCTCCTGTACATTTTAGAGTAAATGTACAAGAATGAAAATCAAGTACGATATTTTCGTCAAAAATCAAATAGCCATGGATATAAAAAACAAATAAAACTAAATGTCAATTAAGATCATTACTTAAATATTTATTGCTGAATTATAACAATGTAGACACAATGATTACAACAATGAACATCAATAACACTTAACTGTCAGATTGAGATTTTGTTATATTTGTTATTTATTTCCATGGCTATCTGATTTTTGATGAAAATGTCATATTTTCTTTTCTAAATATCTAGTGCTACAGATATTTTATTGCAATAAATGTGGACTTTTTATAGGTATAATGTAATTTTAAACAACTTTTCATTCTTGTAATTTTGCTCTAAAGTGTACAGGAAAGCCAATTTCCGCACATTTTTAAAATCTTATGTTAAACTCCTATGTTCCGCGTTTCGTTGCACACCCGGTATATATATGTGTTGTAAAAACAACTTGTGCCGGGCATGACGTCATTACTTGCAACTTGCACTAAGTGCAAAACTAAATATATAAATGGAAAATGTTACTAGATTCAACTAGATTTTTTACTAAAACATATTTTTATATTCCAATTCTGAACCTTAATAATTAATTTTTGACCAAATAGTTGTGTACAGATAATATAATAGATTAGAAATGAAATATTTATGACAAATAATAATATTAATAATTAATACATGTATCATATATATATATCTACTTGTGTATCAGTTTTGCATTGTATTTACACCCTGTATAATGCGACAAAAATAGAAAAATGTTTTCATATCTTCAAGGCACTGAAGTTGTACTTTTTATTACGAATATGGAAAATAAGCCACATGAGTAATAATAAAGAACTTCAGTGCCGAGGTGCATATTAAGTTTTATTTGAAATCGAAAAATTGTGAAAATGAAATATTTATTTTTATAGGTTATGTTTACATATTTGACAGTTTGACCTTCAATGTTGCCAATTTCGGATAGAGGTTATTGTAAAGGACACTCAAGATTATGTGTTTTATCTCAGACTTGTTAATGAGAATTATTTATTTCGTTTCTCATGCACATATTTCTTGTCATTTTACGTAAAAATTTACTGTCGTACATCGTATTCGCAATCGTACATAAAATTTTACCTCTAGTGGCGCAAATCGGTACTACGGAAAGCAATCGTACAAGCGCCATATTGAATAAGTGACAGCTGAGTGAGTAGTGTAATAATTAATAATTAAATATTTAAACTTATCGTTTTCATACAAATAAGTTTTTAAACTTGGTTTGTATACAGAGTCAACGAAACCAATGAATAATGTGAACTGTCATATGTCAAACCCATCGTATGGCGGCCATCTTGTTTCGAAAATCAGCGCCTCTATCGTTAATTTCGATTGCGAATACCAGCTCAAATTATCTTAGGGACAGTTTTTTTTTGTTCCGGTGCTAGGGTCTGATTTTGTAACGTTAAAATCTACTATAAATTGAAATCCAGCGATTTTGTAAATTCTACAGTGATCGGTGCTTCTAATTTTATTTTGAATTCGGATGAAATTTACAGGAAATGCAAAATTAACTGAAAATCATTTATTTATACTTTGCTGAAAATGTTGATTTTTTAATGAAAATATTTAATTGTATATATTACATGTACATATTTTATGTGAAGGCAATAACTCAACAATTTGTACTCTTTGTCATGTTATATAGGGTGAGTTGTAATTGTCAATAATAATTCATAAGTGTATTGGTTAGCATTGAGAAGTTTATTTGATAATACAATATGCATGTTATCTCATTGTACAGAACAGAACAGATATACATACAAAGTTATTTCCTAGTTGTGTATTATATAAAAGTGTATACTAATACTATACAGTAAGAGTTGTAACTATATCAGATATTTGACTTGTTATGGCCTTGGTCGATTGTAACGTTGAATAAAACAACCTTTAAAAGAGTTCAATCTCACGTCCACCTCTCCTTCTTCCAGCTAAAACCAACGCAAAACAAAATATAGTAAGTATTATCCAAAAATATATCACCTTTATATTTTTTCATGATAATTTTTATTAACAGTTAAGGCTCTCCCAAATCTACACGAAAGAAAGAGGTGAGTAAGGCTGGACCCGTTTAGTTACAGATACTAGATAATACATAGCTGACTCGTCCGCCATATTGGAGCCAAAATGAACGCAGTAAATTGTGAATAAAAGTACATCTGTTATAAGTTTATGTAGGAACTATTTTTCATAATTAAATATAACTTCCATATTTGCCATATTATATTTATTTAAAATAATAAAACAAGAAAAAATACTGTCCGTTAAGATTTTTAGGTTAAAGAAATATATATGTATTGCATAAGTACCTGTAAAAATTAAAACCATTTCTCAAATGACTTGCACAATTTGGAGCAGAACAACTCGTTATTTTAAATAATTTCTATGATTAATAATACTGTAACACTGATATTGAAAGATTAAAGTGGCTCCATAATGGCGGACGAGTCAACTGAGTGATGACGTAGGCCAGGTTTCTAAACAAGAATGGCTGCCGCCTTGGTAACTGTAGCTATGATATTTAAAATTGACCGCGAACCTAGTAATGAGAGATTTCAGTTTCTTCAAATTTCAGGGTCTTTAAAGGACACAAATGAAAAAAATATAATTGTTATTAGTACTTGTTACGTCTTGAAAGTTGTACAGTGTATATTTTAAGGTTTTATTTTAAATTTGTTTGACCATGGTGATCTATTTCGCAGCTAACTTCAATCATTATAGCGAACGTTGAACTTGTAAGTTTTGTAAATTTCCAAAAGACCCAAATCTGAAGTATAGGTGGAAAAACTTACGTTAGTATTTATTTACAACAAAACAAAACTTTATATCGTGTTTCTAAGCCATTTCAATACCAAACAAACTTATAGGTTATGAACGTCAAATGAGGACATGCAAAAAGAAAATTGATCGTGTTTTTTGTTTAAATCAAACAAGCATAGCCTAATTTATCGATCTGTATGAATAAATTATATTTTATTTACATTTTTTGTTGTATAAAATCGTTTTAAAGTATGACATTTTTAAAAAGTTGCAAAAAAACAGCCATATTGTGGCGTCAGCGTTTCACACTGCAAGTTCAGACTCATTCCATGTAGCCTTATTATATCGACACAGAAATTCTAAAAGAAAAAATTATATAGACTATAAATTGAGAATTACATATCTAAATATTTGATAGAAATGCTATAATATATTAATATAACATCATTCTATTCATTTTTATAAATATAATTTTCATTTGACCTGAAGTTATCCACGTATCACTCAGATGCTGGTCATTAGTCATTCGTTTTTACTTTTTCGTCTGATTAACATTTGTCTAAGTTATTCGTTTTGTATTCTTAGAATTTCATTACTGTTGCTTTGTTGCATATCAAATCTTTATTTTTCAGTACAAACAGTAACTGTTTTTCGAGTTTTTTTGTATCATGCAGTACTATTAAAAATATTTTCGCTAGTATTTTGGCACGATGGCACAAAACAGCGTTTCACCGACATGTTTACTTTCGTAAATTTCAGGTTATCTTTAAATGTCACTTTGACGTTTAACCTAATGTGACAATCAAAATGGCCGCGTTGATGAAACGCTGACGTCACTGGGCAAGGTTTTGAACAATGTCATTTTTAATTACAATTTTTTCAGTATTAAAGATCGATTTGGGGAAAAATAAAAACTACGGGTCTATTATTTTTCATTACTCTATCAATTAAAGTTAAAAATGAAAAATCGTGCATGACTTCCACCGCCTTAGCAACGAAGATGCCATTTACTTGTGTGGAAACATTCGTGACGTCACACTAAACGGGTCCATTCCATATTCTTATTCACAGCTATACATAAAAATTGATTGATTATAGATAAATAACTGTTTAAAATGATTGTCTTATTCTCAATATTTTTAATGTGACCAACATATGAATTTTGGCTCATATTATTATTAATGTAGGAATACTTTTCTCAATTTTCTTACCAAATCATAAGAATACAAATCTTGATAACAACTAGGACTGATACATTGTCTCACGCACAATGCCCTAGCTACTGCTTGGAGTTTCTGACAACTTGGGGTCTGATCGCAAGCCGATTCGAATTCTCTGAACGTTATTTCCTAAAAATATCAAATAAACATAGTCAATCTAACCTCTTTTCACGTACATAATATACAAAATAAAATTACTAGATTTACATTTTTGCTTGTTTCTTTGTACTGAAATTCTGGAAAAGTAAATGTTACTCGATCTGACTCAGTAGAAAAGGTTATGGAAATAAATGATAATAAAAGGAAGAGAAGGAAATACGCCATGTTTGAAAAGGATCAATAAATGTACATTATTTATGTTGACATAGTTTTCAAGTTTTATAAAGTAAATAATGCTGAGACAAGTAAATACATAGTTTGTTTTTACAAAACTTATGATAAATTTTATAAAATATACACAAATAAAATAATAAAACAAATTAGTAATCAATATTTTTTAAAAAGAAAAACGCCTTTATTTTATATACATAGCAAGGTCTAAAAGTTTTCGGCCTGACCAAATTTTGGAGGTGATAAAAAGAGAAAGCTTCTAACAAATCTTTTTACCTTCCGTCACCTTTAGGTAAGGAAGGTATTGTCTTTGGTCAAAAAATTCGGTGGTGAGTTTTTGATGAATAAGCACGTTTTAGGGTCCCTAGAATACGATTTTACTATTTTTACGATGATGTCTGTATGTGTGTGTGTGTGTGTGTATGTATGTGTGTGTGTGTGTCTGTGTGTGACAAAATTTTCTAATGCGATAACTCTAATACTACAATTCCAAAAATTATAATTCTTTCGTATTCCTCTTCGTTACATCCATGTGAAGAGCTGATTAGATTTTGGTTATAAATGGTCAACCGGAAGTACCCTCATTTGAAGATTTTAACAGTTTTTCTTGAAAAAACGATGTTAAATATCATTTTTTCACATTTAATGTTATTATAAATATTAAAGAATTACTTATTCTCTATACGATTTGAATGCATTTAATACTTCATGTTAAATGGACATAGAGTTAAAAAATTATAAAGAAATTAAATATCATATACATTAGTCAGCTTTGCTATAACTCTGGAAACAGCTGCTACATTAAGAAAATTCTGGTTGAAAGGTGTCAGTGTCAAGTGCAGTTGACAGTATGTTTATGTTATAATTTTACTGGAAATATAGGTTCTTTTGTTAGAAACTTTCTGTATGGAATTAGTATAAAATACATACAACTGCCTGAAGGTAATGTACAAGAAATAGAATCTTTTGCAAGGAACTTTCTGTATGACATTTATACAAAATACATAGAACTGACGGAAGGTAATGTGCTGGCCACATCAGATTTTTTGGAATGCTTTCAAAATAATCCTGAATTACATCATTAATCTCTTCTTCAGACAAACACCTTCTACCCCGTTCGATAAGTTAAAAAAATAGCCATACGTTGCATATTGTTAAATCAGGTGAATAAGGCGGATGTTCTACTAATTTAATATTTATTTTCAGTAAAAACTGACGATTCTGGTTAATTCTATATATAGTGAATATGCAAAATGTTAGGAATTGTCAAAATTTAAAAATAGATTTCTAATGAAAAATACTGTTAAAAAGTCCTAAGCCATTTTTCACATTTTCGCCCCAGTTAAGTTTCTTAAAAAGAAAAATATCCCAGATTTTGAACTACTAAAATAATGTATGCGTTACTTATAGCAACGTAACCAATTACGATAAAAAAGAAATTACTTCAACAGTTCTCCAAATTTGTAGAACGTCACATATAAAAAATAAATTTAAAAAAATCGAAAAATGGTTGAAGTACTTTTTATTACATTTTTCAATGTGGAGCTGTCCTTGGATTTTATAAATAATTAACTAAGTTCTAACAAAACAGATTGGCACAGCCAGCAATGGGAACATGCTGTGATGATATATTTATATAGGGTGAGTCTGGGAAGACGCCCCCCCCCCTTTAACTTTTTTATTATAAGTAATAGAAAAAAAATGCTCATATAAAAGTTTTATTATTTTACAAATACTATTTGATGGCAGATGTAGATATTTTTTATAAAGTCAGGTTTACAAGATACGACTATCAATTTTTATTTTTCAAATGGCAACCTATAATTATTTTAATAAAATAGAAACCGCCATTTTTTTCTCTTTTCAACAATGTATTATTTTTTATTAATCTATTTGAAAAATTTCGAGAAAAATGAGATAATTTAGAAATATTAGAAATAATTTTTAAACAAATATTATAGGTGGCTATGTGAAAATAAACAAAACGTAACAATGTAAAACAATTAAATTAATGTCAAAAAAGTATACATTTGTTTGTTACTTAATTTAACTTATTTTGTAAACAAAAAAAAAACATTTTGAAATGTTTACGAAGAACGAATTAATTGATATGTTTCTAATAATTGGTGAATCGACTGGAATCATAAGAGCAAAAAGAATTTACCGGGAGCGGTTTCCTAGACGTCGGCAACCGAGTTTAAGAACACTGAGAAGGATTTTCACCCGATTTTGTTTTGTTTATTTTCACATAGCCACCTATAATATTTGTTTAAAAATTATTTCTAATATTTCTAAATTATCTCATTTTTCTCGAAATTTTTCAAATACATTAATAAAATGTAAATACATCGTTGAAAAGAGAAAAAAATGGCGGTTTCTATTTTATTAAAATTTGAAAAATAAAAGTTGATAATCGTATCTTGTAAACCTGACTTTATAAAAAATATCTACATCTGCCATCAAATAGTATATGTAAAATAATAAAACTTTTATATGAGCTATTTTTTTCTATTAGTTATAATAAAAAAGTTAAAGGGGGGGCGTCTTCCCAGACTCACCCTGTATATTTTTTTATGAAGTCGTTTGGCCAATATTAGCATTATTTTGTAATTAAAAATAAAATTCATATTACAATAAAATCATATATTTTATTTAAAAACAAATTCATAAAAACATGTTAAAATCGTTATTTTATAGGTTATAAATTTAACATTCAATTGTTTAAAAACAAAAAATTGTAATACCTAAACAACAAAATATTAATTTGTTTTGAACCATATAACCTATAAAAACATCGCAAATACGCTTAATAGGTGTACAATTAACAATTGACTACAAAATATTCAAATTGGTGTAATTTAAATCATAACCATTCAAATCAAACTAGTTATATGATTGATCGTTTATTACTGGCGCCACTTGTCTGCCATGCGCCGAGCGGAACAATCATCTCCCAGTTGTTTTTTGTTTGTGCCGTGAATTAAACCCTCGATTATCCGCCAAAAACTCTCGTGTTAACCACTTTTCAACTTCCTAGAGCATGACCATCCAGTAGGTATCATCAGAGGAAGGTATCATCATTGAAAATCATCAGGCAGATCAACAAAACGTGAGTAGAATTACCTGATTTTTATGCTTTGATTGATTTATTTGTGTATTAGACCACACATGGGGAAGAATTAATTAATTTGGGGGATGCGAAATGTTAGAATTGGGATCAAAGAGGAATGAATATAAAAGTTTGAGAAAACACCTGTAGATTTGACAAACTTGTTCGAGGTCGTTAGACCGGTCCGACACTCATAACAGGAATTTTTTAACCTCTTTCAATAAAATGTACGCATTGTTAAATGTATTTTGTGTTTACGGATTCATCTACGTAATTTTCAAGGTTTTTATTTACGTTCAACTCTTTTGGTTAATCGTTTTTTTCATTCATAGTGTCTTCTTCTTATTTTATGGACGCAGATGTGTCAACATCAATACATCTTTTGTGTTTAGATGATAAGAAATGTTTTTTATCTGTTTAACAAAACATATTTATTTCTCATACTACAATACATTCGTTTGTTGTTTGCTATTAATCGATTCTCTCGTTTACTTCATTTATTAAACAAACGCATATTAGTTTCCTTTTGTTTCACTTTTACTTGATGAAAATTAATGTTATTGAACTTTAATGTGATTTTTAGATAAGGTCTAATTAATATTTGATTAGTAAACAGAAGAAAGGTTGAACTAAATATTTATTTTGTTATTAACAGTATTTATTTTATCTTACCTACCGTAATTTATTAACAAATGGTTTAAATAAACACTACCTCAAGTATTAGTTTGTATCTTTATTTTTTACTGACAATAGTGACAACTATAATATACACACACAAATAAATAAAATATATTAATATTGCTTACTTTTTATTTAAATAAATGTAACAAATATTGTATTTTATGAATAAAATAACTTCTAAACAATGTAATGGATTTCTCAGGTCAGGTTTAGGTTATGTATACCAATGTATACACTCATGCCACCTGTTACACGCGTCGCGTATTACGAAATGTCATCCAATATTTAAAAATTTTGTAGCAAATATTCTACACACTAAAAATTTAAATATGTTTTACCTACCATTTTTATCTTTATTAAATAAATTTATAATCATAAAACAATCTAAATTAATTTTACAAGTACAACATGGTGCGAAAATATAATCTAGCAATCCGTGGAAGTCGAAACAAAAATCAAAGTAGTCTATGGAAAAAATACGTTAAGAAAAAATATTGAAACACTTGAACAGTGGCTGTGCTACAGTACCTTTGTTGATATTTTTAAGAGTTTAACATAATTTTAAAGTGTTATTTCGTGAATATTATTTATAAAATGTTGCCTTACTATCATTGTTGGTCCTGGAAAGACGAAATGTTGGAAGAATTGAATCGAGAGTGGCGTCAAATTGACTGGGAAATAATGGTACGAAATTAATTTATTTTATACGCTATTTTGTTTTGTAATATTGGCAAACTATGTTTAACAATTGATTGCTGACAGTATATTTCCGTGGATATAATAATATTTGATATTATTATTAAAATAATAATAACTTTTATATAAATATACGGTAAATTCTAATAGTACTTATATTATTTTGTTTAGTAATATTTTTTTGTAACAAATATTATAATTTTATATAATAATAATATTAGCATAAGCGCAGGGACGTTTTTATAAATATAGTTAACCGACTGGGATTCGAACAACTGTTGCAAGAATTTTTATATTACTTAAAAATACCTACTAAATTTTAAAGACCTTCAAATTTGAAAATACAAATCACGAAATATCCATTAGATATTTTATAATTAAATATTGAAATTTGTACAATATTTTGAAAAAGTCACGTGATTTGAAACAGAATGTGACGTTGGAATACATGCAATGTCTACTTATATTTATATAAATAACGTAAACTGTTTTCCTATTGGCTATGAATGACGTGTTGTATTCTACGTTACGGGAGTGGGGGGTAATTTTTCATTACTATTGAATTTTTTACGAAAATAATAATTTTTTTTATTACTATGAAAAATTTTGCATAAGCTTTTATTTAAAATACTTTTTGACCAATGTGAAGCCGGCTCATTATATGCATTTTATTTGTATTACACCAAAGTTTAGGTGGTGCTCTTCCATCATAGCTATGACTGCCCATATAACTTGTAAAATTGATTTGTTTATTTATTGAATGGGGAATTTGAATCATAACTTCGTTATTTGAGCGATTGTAGTTCGTATGGCCCAGGTTCGAATCCGACCTAGTTCGGATTTAAAAATTATTTTTAAGCCGAAATCATCTTGCTCACTATTGTTAACTTTTGTATTTAAAGAGATACTAGTTAATTAGTTTCATTAGTCGAACTATTTTTTTTGTCAAAAATTGTATATTTTTTAAAAATGGAACAATATATTTTTGATTATTCTAGAACAAATTGGAACATGGGTCGTTAATAAAAAAAATAGATCATAAAACTATATGTTAAGGACTGTCAAAGTTTTAAAAAAATTAGTTTTTTTTTAAATATTTGAGTTTTTTATCTAATGCCATTAATAATCTACGTCATACTTCTACTCTTTTTCAATTTCTTACAACTGTCAAGCCTTCTGCTATCGCTTTTTACCTCCCGCTACCCTTGGTAAGGGAGGTATAGGGATCGTGCTAAAAATCGCATATCGAGATTATGGTAAATGACCACGTTTTAAGGTCCCTACAATCCAATTGTAACATTTTCACAATGATGTCTGTGTGCATGTGTGGATCCTCCACTCTAACTCAAATACTATTATTCAGAAAATTTTGAAACCTTGTATTTCGAACTTTTTCTATTATGGAAAGAGCTCATTATATTTTGGTGTAAATCGGATAATAGGAAATGGCAGTTTATTGGAAGCTCAAAATAGTTTTACTTCGAAAACTACCTTTAAATGTTATTTTTTCGAGATTAACGTTATTATAAAAATTAAAGATTAATAAATTTTCTACAGATTTGCATTAATACTTTTTCTACATTTATTATGAATAACGCTATAAAATTTTCTATATTAAATCCCAGAGCCCACACTTTAAACAAACAAAACTCCTTTTTTACGCAGTTATTCAAATGTATATAACTGACAGATAAATGTCACTGTCAAAGAACTAATCATTTCAAATTAATAATAGTAACGTTTTAAAAAGAAAAAAGTAAATAGAACACTAGGAAAGGAAATAAAAACAGTTTCCAGCATAAGTAATATGTAGGAATGTATTTAGATTAATAAAAATTAACGATTCGCAAAAAAAATTAAGCTAATTCTCATTATAGGAGTAGTGAATTCTATTCTATCCCGGTATTTAAAAGTTAATCTACATTTTATTATCAAAAAAGGTAGTTACTTGGATTAGATTAGACTATATTTTAAGAAATAAACTGCCAAAATAAGGTTTAGCTTAATCTTTCTGCGACTCGGGCGGTTAATGGCGGGAGATATTGTGTTGGCCACACCAGATTTTTTTAAATTGAAAAGGTCTATTATTGACCACGATAGTTATTTTAAACATATTTATATATTTTTATGTGTGTTGAAATAAAATGATCTTTAACATCTTCATCATAGAATATTTAAAAAATATATCACTGCTTAATGCAGAATAATTAATTCTTTCAATCAATAATCAATAAATTAATTTTCACATACTCGTATTTGTAATTTACAAGAAGTTAATGTCACTATCATTTATCACAAAATAAATTTAAATTAACTATACTATAACGATAAGATTCCGGAGAAAAAATATTAATAATAAATTGAAAATTGTAACAATAGTTACATATATGAAAAGAAACTTAATACATCAGGCAGAATTAGTTACAATAAAGTAGATGTGTTACGTAGGTGTTAAAGGCATTAATAATTCAAATATTTTAAAAACTAATAACTTTTTTAAACTTTGATAGTTTCTTGCTTGGCCGGTTATACCAACGTTAATTAAATTTTAATCATAGATAGGTAATATTGCATCGAAATAAAGACAAAGTCAAATGAATTTAAGCCTTATTGGTGCAACTGGGTATATATCATACATTTTTAAGATCTAGTTTTAAAATAAATAATTCTTGTTAGTCAAATTTTTATATTTTATAACAAATCATCAGGGTCTGGTTCATGTCTTCATGCGGCCTAAGTTGCTGAACGTTTTTTATTTAGTTCCCACCAAATCGAAGCGCCCACAAAATCATAAAAATTAAAATTCCAAAATCTGAAGCCTAGTCAGCCCGCAATGGATCTATTTAATTTAAAGAGATAGAAGATATGCGTAATGGGGATCTGCGCATAGTAAGAAAACGGAGATCTATGTCGTTTGTTTCTAAAAAAATTAGACGTAAAATGTGAGAATATCTCAGATAACTTTATAAAATCTTATCGAAATAAGTTACAAAAGCTATTATTGAAGTTAAAATGTCCAACGATGCAAATTTTTACTGAGAATATAGTATTTTAATGACTGCAATATTTTTGGTGTTTCGTTTGACAGCCCAACTGGCAGTTGTTCGCGCCATGTTCTTACTATATGCAGCGATAGAAAGAGATAGCCGTTAAATTGAAAAGGTCCATTAGGTACTGCAAACCATTCATTTGTTTTCAAACAACATGCATTTGTTTCCCAACTTTGACATACAATTTGGCGGCAAACTCAATGCCACTATTTCCATCTTCCACCGCTAGATGCCTCCACAGTTTCTCCCAACCTTTTATATTTTTAAATTTCTACCATTATCGATTCTTTACGCACCCTTGCGCAGTTTATACCCTCCCTTGTCATTGGGGCGTAGTTCCTCTCTCTGTCCACTAGCGCCACTGCGCGCTGAGCGTTCACTCCCCGCACTACGCTCACTCTGCTCCCGACTGTCGCTTGTCGCTCAGTGTCTGTTAGCCAGTCAGTCGCATTGCATCGTTTTCATCACGCGTTAGCTTGTGTGTGTTGTGGATCACAACTTGTGATTGCTTCGTGCAGAGTTTTATGTGATAGTGTATTACTAAGCCTTCAAGCTGTGGGGTGCAGGAGCAGCATTCTTTCTTCCACCACAAGGAATGTACTACCCGGTGAGGATGATTTCATGATTTGTTTTGTAGTGGCGACGCCATTTTGCAGCATCGCAAGGGATGCTGCGAGATGGAGTGTGGGGTCGATGCGGCTAGCGCAAAGAGGTTATGGCAATGGCCCGGGAATTGTTATAAACAACAACAAAAATGACGATCAAATTGTTGTTGTTGTATAAAAAATGTGATGGGAATGTGATATAATCAAATATAAATACTTTTTGGCGAGAATGTGCTATATTTGTGGATTAAAATGCGTGAGATTTGTCTGTACATAATAAATGAATGCGTATTTTTTTGTTTTAAACCGTATATATCTATAGACATTTATGTTTCAATTATTTAAATAAACAACGATGTTTGATGTGTATATTTTTGTTATTTTACAAGAAAATGTGTTCAAAAGTACACGATATAACCAAACATAAATACTTTTTGGCTTGAAATAGTTGTATCGTGTGCGAATGAATAACATACGAGGCTAAACCCAGAATAATTCGACCGGTTTACATTTTCAATAAATTATTAAATCTACAAGGTTAGATATTTCTATAAAATTCTTTCGGCTCTTTTAAATATAGACTTAAAACTATAGGCCAAATAAATGACAAATAATAATAGTTCGACCGGCATTTTAAGTCCTCTTCGGCTAAATTGCAGTTTATCCAGAATTCAAGAATTTTATATTAATGGTTATATATACTTGGTAAACCATTAAAACACTAAACACCGTTAAAAATTGGGTGCGGAAAGCTAAATTTATAGAGATTTTTGGCATTTTTTCTGAAAAAGATTAGGGTAGATGAACTACATATATTTCCATGTTTAAGTAGGTACTTACGCTTTTATACGAATAATACTGTATATTTGCAAAATTATGTCTTATTTTCCTTCTTATCCTACGTTTTATAACATTTTTGCGTTCATTTGTCAAACTATTGTAAACTATCACGAAGATAGTGGGCCGAGCGATGTCGAATGTGTGTGCCTGGTGTGCATTAGGTATTGTTCTTTTAGGATTTTTTAAAAATTTCTTAAAAAATACGTGTGCTTCAGGTATTGTTTTTGCCAGGATATTTTTAAAAATTTCTTTAAACATTATTGTGCGTTAGGTATTGTTTTTGTCAGGATTTTATAAAAAAAAATATTTTTCCAAAAAAGTATATAAATACCTGTTTCCGCGCTCCAATTTTATGTTTCCCTATTATATTTTAGCTAAAATAAGACATTACAACAAAAAAATTGCAATTTCTACTATTCTGGATAAACTGCAATCCAGCCTCATCTTCTAGTACAGATTTAGCTTCTACTAAGACCCTTTACTTTTGGTAAAATGAAAAACAACTTCGTAAAATCCAGTAGTACAGCAATATCTACGTTGCAAGACATAAGCGACACAATACTCATAGGAAAATGTGCAAATTTAGAGGCACAATTACAATACGTACTAGAATTAAAGCTGGTATTAAAGGTTCTCTCAAGATATATGCACATGGCATTATAGTATAACTAGCGAATGAAAGTTGACGTTTGGATTATTTAATAGATGTGGTTTCTTTTGAAAACATTTCCCTATATTTGATTTAAAAGAAAACTGACCCTTATGTATTCTCTTACAGAAGATTAGAATTGTACTCCATACCAGGAGGCATTTAAAATGACCTTAGCAACAGGATTCAGGGATGAATTTAAAAAATTTAAGGTGTAAGCAACCCTCGAGTCGGAATTATTGTTAGAGGAAATTAAAAATAATCCTGTTTCATAGAATTGTCGAACTAAATATTTTAAAGATCAAAATATTTTGTTATAATCAACATAAACGAAAAATATTTAGAATATTTTAAACGCACCCCTGTTTTGATATTCATTTACCCTAGTCGGCCATCTATTTTCAGCCAGACATAGTAATGTATTTCTATGCTTTCCTAGTCCAGTATTTAAATGGGTACATGCAAAAATTTCATACCTGAATATTTCGTGCAATTCTATTCTTATCTAAGGTTTCAAAAGAAACCACATCTATAATATTATTTTATGTACCAAGGGCGTTACGATGATGATAACGCCAGCAGGGCGACGAGGATCTAGCCCGAAGGCCTATGGCATTATCTTCTAGTAACGCTCGTGGTGCATACAAGATTTTATGTCTCACTAGAATATGTGAAATAAGTTTTCATTTATAATAATTTTGATTACAATAATGCTTAAGCTTTGGCGTTGCGAAGGATGTTGTTTAATTGTTTTGTTTATTATCAACATTTATTTTTTTTAAAACATCAACATTCTGTATATCGTTGGAGATGATGGAATGGGTGAATTTGATGTTTCGGAAGATATTTTATCGAAACGGTGTAAATTATTTTGAATACTTCTGCATACTTTGAGGAAAAGAAACGCATAAATGTTCCTCTAATTATTCCATTCTCGTCTGTAGAAGATGTAAATATTATATTTTGAGGTTCGTTGTCACATGACAGATTTGAGTTCTTTATTTCTTATGCACTTATTTCTGAATATTATTACATTTTAGCGAGTTTGTACTGCTTTGGATGTGTCACATGTGAGTAAATAATATCAAAAATGAATTGAAACGTGGTAAATATCGTCCCCAAAAAAATTCCATTCATCCATCATCCGTCAAAAATCAATGCGAAACATTAGTATGCAATTTGACGTACTTACTATTTACATGTGTGGTGGAAGTAAATTGCTTTTTAAGCCCCTTTTCATAATCAATTTTAAGTATTATAATTAAATCAAAAATGATTTATGTATTGTGCTTTTAAAGCTGTTTTCTTATTATATTAATTGTTGTAATCAATCCTTATTATTGTTGTAATGAATTATAATTAAAAAGATAATAATTTTCATTATTTATCGTTCATATTATTTCTAATTTAAAGTCCATAAACGAAGATCGGGTTATATTGAGGGCATAATGAATTATTATGCCCTCATATAATGCCCCGGTTGTTATAGTTATGTTTATATACACTGTATCCTAGCAATAAACAGTTCATAATACTTTTTTAGTGAGACAAAATAATTTGAACGTCAACTTTCATTCGCTAGTCATACCATATTAAAGGTTCTCTCAAGATATATGCACATGGCATTACCTGTGAAGTACCGGCCCGACCCTTCGTAATTATAAAAAAATATGACTAACTTATTGTTATACAATACACGAGTATATTTCATTTTATTAATACGCGTTTAATGAAATACTTTATAGAATTTTATAACATTTATCAAATACCGTTTCTGTGAAATACAAAACACAGGTTGATGTTGACAAATGCGGTCCAAAACAAAGCTATTTATAAGTGTTTTATAGTATTTTTGTTATGAGAACAAACGGGCATATAAATATAAAATTATCAAATTTAATATTCATTGCTCTAGTTTCACATTATTGTTTAATAAGATAATAGAATATCTTTTGGAATCATTAAATAGTATATGTAAATAAATAAAAAAGTATATCATAACATGTTTTACTTATAAAACTAGTTGAAAACATTTCAGTTATGAATAAAATTAAGTGGTTAGATACTGATTTTAGAAATTAAAAGATTTGTTAAGATTTTATGCCTGAGTGCCTGTCTGTGGGGGACCCGGGATCGATCCCGACCGACGCTAAAATTATTTCGAAACGCTCGTACGGTACGAATATGTCATTATCGTTACCAATATCTGTGTATAAAACAGATCGTTAATTATGCCGAGTATGTGATATACAGGTGGCGCTGGAAATCTGTTACATAGGCATTTAACATGGTAAAACAGTTTTTCATTGCGCGATGCCCCCCAAATTATTTTAGAAAAAAAATCTTCATATAAAAGTTGTAGAGCATAAAATTCTACTTATAGTAAACAAAATTCTTACAATTCGAAATAGTCACCAAAAATAGGGACTTCTACCATTTTTTTAATATATCATCTGAATGTATAAGTAAAACTAAGACTGTCGGTGAAAATCCGGTGAAAAATTCCTATTAATAAGCGAGTTATAGTCCCCCAAAGTTTGAAAATATAGATGTGACGTCACGAATATGTTTTTATAGCAAACTATTTTCTTCGTGGACCTAAATGTTCTTGAAGTATATGCTATTTCTAAATTATATTTATAATAAATAAATGAAAATTATTATACTGTACAAGTCTACATAATTTATAATTGGAAGTGTATTTAAATGATTAAGTTTAATGCAAAACAGTTATAGTCAGATAAAAAGTGTTTGAGAATTGCAGTACTGGAGTGATAGCCACGCCTCGGCTATTTTAATTTCTCTTTCATTGGTAGTAGGCTCCTCCCCCTATCTGGGTATTCGTTATATGTTTATAGGTGGTCTTTGAGTCGCCAATAAAAATAATATATATGGAATTCATATGGGTGACGAGCTGCTATAACAAAAATCCTCTTATTTCCGAAGTATTTCAATTATATCGTTTTATTTCTTTATTAATATTCATTATTAAGCACATACTTTCAATTAAAATTATTATAATTACCCCTTAACCTTAAAATTAGTTTTAATAAAACTAAATACGTATTTGGAGAACTAAGTTCTCATCATCAGTAGTACAACAAGGGAAAGTTGAACAGAGTAGTCAAGATTACTTAACATGTCAACCATGCCAGAGGTCCTAACAACTTAGAGAACTTAGTTCTCGAAATACGTATTTAGTTTTATTAAAATTAATTTTAAGGTGAAGGGGTAATTATAATAATTTTAGTTATATTTAACCTTGGACTCCATCTATTATTAATTTTTCATATACTTTCAATATTTTTTCCTAATTTCTCTTAATTCAATTGCGCTGTAGCCCCTGTTGATATTTTTTTAAATTTGAACTATAGGTCTAAAATGATTAATACACAAAAAAATCAATCACTTTGTGTAAATAATGATTTTACTTAAAGCTGGATTACGTCGTGAAAAAGAGAATAATTTTCTTAAAGCAATGCGTGGAAAGGGGG
The DNA here is from genome assembly GCA_963082715.1 of Harpalus rubripes. Classification (NCBI taxonomy): domain Eukaryota; kingdom Metazoa; phylum Arthropoda; class Insecta; order Coleoptera; family Carabidae; genus Harpalus; species Harpalus rubripes. Next base: position 12,768,187 of record OY720460.1, read on the forward strand.
TGGGGGAGTGTATAAGATTTCTTTAACTTTATAAACTGTATTTTATTAACGATATCACGTATATATTTTGGAGAAACTGTATTTTCTGAAACATGTATTTTGCTTTCGCTTTGGTTTTCAGCATCTGTTAACGGTTGGTGATGTTTTCCTTTAGGTAGGTAAGGAATTTCCTATCCATACGCAAGCTATAGCTGTTTAAAAGATGAAAGAGAGTGAAACCGGTTCCTAGCCAGACATGCCTGTCTGCCAGCCTCCCTGAACTCAACACCGAAATAACCAAAACACATGCTCTCCGACGAATCCAACACTAAAATTACTCTAATTTTCTCACATGCTACAGCCTTCACAAAATACGTAAACTTAGTTTTCTTTTCTTTAATATATACAAAATCATGTATTAATGACCTCTATTAGTGAATGATTTAATATAGGTACAAGTATGGTATGACTAGCAAATGAAAGTTGACGTTTAAATTATTTTATAGATGTTTGCATGAACCCATTAAATACTGGACTAAGAAAGCACAGAAATACATTACTATGTTTGGCTGAAAATAGATGGCCGACTAGCGTAAATGAATATCAAAACAGGGGTGCGTTTAAAATATTTTAAACATTTTTCGTTTATGTTTATTATAACAAAATATTTTGATCTTTAAACTATTTAGTTTGGCAATTATATGAAATAGGGTTATTTTGAATTTCCTCTATGAGTAGGTTTACACCACGCGTACTAAACATTTAGTCCGCATACCAAGTGACGTAACAAGATGGCGTCGAATGGTGTAAACACCATGTACCAAACCTTTGGTACGCAATTGGTACACATTTTAGTATATACAAAGGGGGATGTACCAGACCTTACACATGCACGGTGTAAGCGGCAAGCGTACCAATGCGATTTTTCTGCCATCTACAACTACTTTTAATTCAATTAAATCGTGTATTAACATTTAGGGAAATTGTGTAAGTTTAGTAATATTTACAATTTTAATAGTGTGGCGTTGTAAATTACATATACTCACAACTATTTTTCCTTATTAAGTAATTTTAGGTTAGGGTGATTCTGACAGTTAAATCTACGCAAGCGCGTGTAATGTACCAAAATATTTAGTATGTTTATTTAAATACCGGTGTAAACATACCATACTAAGATAAATTTTAGTATGCACTTGGTCTGCGTATCAGAATAGTACGTACGGTGTAAACGTAGTCTATAACAATAATTCCGACTCGAGGGTTGCTTACACCTGATACGAACGAACTATAATTTGCGGTATTAAATTTTTTAAATACATCCCCGAATCTTGTTGCTAAGGTCATTTTAAATGCCTTCTGGTATTGAGTACAATTCTAATCTTCTGTAACGGAATACATATAAGGGTCAGTTTCCTTTCAAATCAAATATAGGGAAATGTTTTCAATAGAAACCACATCTATTAAATAATCTAAACGTCAACTTTCATTCGCTAATCATACCATACTAATAATCGATATCACTGATGAACAAACGTTATTAACTTAATTTTCTTGTCATGGGACAAAATTAGATTTTCTCCAATGTAATATAATCCGAACAGAAAATATTGTAACTATCATGTGTTTTAATTGGCGATTAACGACTTGATAATTATTTGTCTTTTTTATCATCAGTTTTTGACTTGGCATCATAAATTTATTCAAGTATTATTTGGTTTACTTGCGTTGTTTCCTTATTTTCTGCATTCATTTTCTTCTACCCAGTTCGACTCTACTGGATTCGATTACGGAACATTTATTTGAAGCATTATTGTTTAAAATTGATAAGCCTCTTTTGCGCAAGTAAAAACTATAGTCCGTTTTTTGTGGTATAGCTCATGCCAAGATATACCGTTATTGACCTGACTTCCCGCTTTCCCATCCGGTAACTTCGTTACTTGTGTGGTAAGGGTGGGTTACCGAAATTTTGCTATTTGCAAGAAACATTTAAATTATCTATTTCACGAGAAAAACAAGGGGGGTATTTGTAAGATATTAACTGTGTTTTGTTCGTTCTGTAAATAAATGTAATTATTTGTGTACCTATATTATTATCACGGTTGACCTGATTTAATTCATGATTTATATGAACTGATTTTTACCTCCCGCTACCCTTGGTAAGGGAGGTCTATAGGGTTCTTGCTAAAAATCGCATATCTAGATTTTGATTAATGACCACGTTTTAAGGTCCCTAAAATCCAATTTTAACATTTTTACGATGATGTCTGTGTGTATGTGTAATCCTAACTCAAATTCAAAAAATTTTGAAGTCTTGTATTTCGACCTTTTTCTATTATAAAAAGAGCTCATTAGATTTTGGTGTAAATCGTAAAAACGGAAATGGCACTTTACTAGAATCTCAAAATATAGTTTTTCTTCGAAAATTACCTTTAAATGTTGTTTGTGCGATTAGGTATTGATAGTTCTTCTTGCGAACTAATACAAATAATAAACAGTTTTATTTATTGGCTAAGGCAAACTACTGTCCATTATTGCAACTGTTTCTTAATAAAAACACAATTTCCATAGTATTTAATTTAAATAAATTTATAGACAAAAATGGTGAATAACTCCAAAATTATTGGTTTTAGGCATAGGATACCCTTAATAACATAGAAAGATAACATAAAAAACCCCAACTAAATAATAAAATATAGGGTGTTCCATTTGAAAATCACGAGTTATAGTCATTTGAAATTGAGTAAATTTGATTGGCATTATTGAACACCATGTATAGATACAGCTGCACAGAATTTTTTAAAATATTTTTACTATTAAAATAACTTTACTACGCCTTTATAAAGCAATGCGTTTATTAGGTCATTTTTAGAGAAAAAACGGAATAACTTGACAACGCCGGGGAAAATCAAAAAAAATATACATGTGCGTATAGGTGAATAAAATATAATTCAAAAACCGTAATGCAACACTCTGTATATGTGAAAATAATTTAACGTTATACTCCTTGCGTAGATGAATAAATTCTGTTTATAAATGTATGCTCTATTTCTAACGACAAGGGAGATATCGGGGACGGTCATTTCAAAGACTCACCCTGTATAAACATAAATATAGCAAGTATTTAGTAAAAAGTATTGTTCACGAAGCCATTTGTTGTGTATTGGGACGAAAAATCTCCAATAAATAACTACTGAAAAAATCGTTATTTTGTCCACCTTCAATCTTCGAAACTATTAATCCTCTAAAAAATGAATAAGACCATTTTTGTAGGATATTTAACCTAATTTAATTTTGTATATAAAGTGTTGTTCACTAGGACTTATAGTTTCGGACATTCTTGCAAAAATCGTGAAAAGATAATCTTTAAACGGGTCTAACCACCCTCCGCTCACACCCCACCCCCGGGACTTTTACTATCTTGTACAGTAGACATCAAAGAATAATTATGTCAGGTTCCAAACTCCGGTATTTTTTCCTCGATTAGCTTCTATTGATCTAATTTGACTATGCTAGTAATGATAATGACATATTCTGCGCAAAGCGTTTTATCTCATAGGCACTCAATGATAGCGTGGGGAGTGCACCACAGGGGCCAATTTTGTGCCATTTATAATTAGAAACAATTTTGGTGTCGATCGGGATCAAACCCGGGTTCCCGCAGACAGTGGCGGATTTAGAAAATTATAATAGGGGGGGCACTAAATTGGAAAAACAACTTTTAAATATACAGGCTAAGCCCCCCCCCCCTCTCGTTAGCTTTTGTATTGTATTATAAAAAATTGCACATATACAAGTTTTATTATTATAAATATACTATTTGATGGCAGATGTAAATATTTTTTATAAACTCAGAACTTTTATTTTTTAAATAGCAACCTATAATTATTTTACTAAAATATAAACCCTTATTTTTTGTCTTTTTAATGATTTATTTGGGGTCCTACACCATAACAAAAAATAATAAAATGTACACTTTATACTTTAAATAGGGAATAAGATGAAGAAAACAATTTTGTAATAATTACTTTGCAAGATTTTTGAGGTTTGTTGTCACTCTTACGTTACATTAGTGCTACCATTCTCTCGCTGCCTACTATAGAACTTGTGCGAGAGAAAGATATAGCAACAATAGGTGTCGCCGTGACGTCACATTGACTTTAAAAATCAAATTCAGTTAAACTAAAAAGAATTAAGACTTTTTAATACTTACTACGAATATCTACATCTGCCATCAAATAGTATAATTACAATAATAAAAAATTTATAGGAACCATTTGTTTTATTACTTATAATAAAAAGAAAGTTCGGGGAGGGGGGGGCATCACCAAAATAATAAAAAAATTGAAAAATAAATAGAATTCTGTATTTTTATTAGTATGTTTATTCTTTTATTTATCTATGATGTTTAATACGTGAATGATAATATGGAATAATTAATTTTTTAAAAGTAACAGGGGGGGGCACGTGCCCGAGTGCCCCCCCTCTAAATCCGCCACTGCCCGCAGACACTCAAGCCCAGGCACACGACAATGAAACCCCATCATGACAAAAATAATCTGTAATGATTGTTCTATGAAAAGTGTTATTGTACTCAAATTACGACTAGAAGCTTAGGAGGCGTGCCGACTTGAAGATATGTATCTACAAACAAAAACTCTCATTTGGCAGTGTCCTTGTACATTTTTTGCCATTTTCGTATATTCACTCGCGATATTAAATCACACACACATGTTTGCCTTTCAGTTTTGTCTGTCCATGAATATATTAGCTTCATGTAAGCATGTGTGCGTGTGAGTTTTTGTTTCGCAATAGTCACAGTTCACAGTATGGTATGGTGTGACCCAGGTTTGCAGATTGGCGTGGAACGAGAAACGAGAGTATGCTCATATCTATGGTTTTGAAAGTGAATTTAAGTTTAAGACGACGAGAGAAGTGGATATAGGATTCAGATTCGCGTTCGAGGTTACCTTGAGCTGATCCCGGTCGCGATGTTTTGTTTTGCAATGGTCCAGTCAAGTTTCGCTGCTAAATTATGCTGTGTGAAATTGCGATTAGTTGCGTATACGCACGTGATGTCTGTAGTTTTTGTGGATGACGTCTACTTATAGGCCAAAGGGCAGGAGTTTCTTATGTTTTATTACTGTCAATAAGTTTATGGATTAATGCAACCAGGCTAGGCCTTTGTGCAAATTTTAGTAACCTCGCCCCCCATGTTGTAAAATTTTAAATTATACTTTTAATTCTTCAAAAATGCTCGATTTAATATATTGATGAAATTTTGTTGAATTCTTTCTTGTAATCAATAGGTTATAATCAAAATCGTTTGTTGTAATCAACAATTTTACAGTTGCAATGTTACAATGAGAAATAGTTATTCGGTTGGCATATCGAGATTTGGAAAGAGCTCATTAGATTTTGGTGAAAATCGGATAACCGGAAATTGCACTTTACTAGAAGCTCAAAATAGTTTTTCTTCGAAAAATACCTTTAATTTAAATGTTATTTTTTCGAGATTAATATAAAAATTAAAGATTGTTAAATTTTCTATAGATTTGCATTAATACTTTTATTTAATTTTGCCTTATAAAGTCATCTTTATTTCCTTGGATACGGGCCATTAAAGTTGTTGTTTTATAAACAATTTTATTTCGCTAGCGTTTTATAGGATTTTATTTCACTAGCGGTTTTAAAGTGTCAACCAACGTTGTTGGAATAAATTCAAATATTCAACGTATACGCACTGTTCCGTCAAGAAGAAGAAGAATGTTATAATTTTGTGTAACGTATGTCTGATTTGATTCATTTCTTTGTCATATGACTCATATTGAATTTCGTAATATCCTAACCTCTAAAACAGTATCAAACTTATTTATTATTTTTTGGTAAGTTTTTTTGTATATTTCTTTTGATTTCTTGGATAGTAAGTTTTCCATTATTGTATCTTCTTCCATTTTCAATTTCTACACAGATATTCGAGTACACTGTATAAACTTGTAGATAATTTACTGTCGTTCTCTACGTTCCAATTTATTTTCCAAGTAATTTTTTTCCTGTAAACAATTCAACCCATGGCAACCATAGATCACTATGGCAAGGCATTAAAAAAAACACACTTAGCGACTAGATACCCGTAAGCGATTAGCGACATTTCAAGCTTCTGATTTCATTTATAAAAATCTTACACTCAAATCGGATAAGTTTATTATGGCAAAATTAAATAAACAGTTGTTTTACACTCGCGGCTAAAATGAATGTTTAACTCGCGGCATTAAAACGCTCGCGTTCCGCTCGCGTTGTTAAATGTACTGCTCATTATACATTTATTTAATTCGCATGTATAATAAATAACTTTTTCTGTATATTTTATGGATACATTTATAAAATTATCTAAAATTTAAATCCAAGAGCCAACGCTTTAAACAAACAAAGCGCAATTATTGAAATGTATGTAACTGACAGATAAATGTCACTATCAAAGAACTAATCATTTCAAACTAATATTAGTAATGTTTTAAAAAGAAAAATGTAAATAGAACAATAGAAAAGGAATTCAATACAGTTTCCAGCATAAGTAAACATGTAGGTATGTATTTAGATTAATAAAAATTAATAATTCACAAAAATGTTTAAGCTAATCCTCATTTTTGGATTAGCGAATTCTATTCTATCCCGGTATTTAAAATTTAATCTTCATTTTATTGTAGCTCCGGTGGCTCAATGGTTAAAGCAACGCCTCATGTCATGAGTGTCCTCGGGTCTCTGGGTTCGAATCCCACTAAGGCATGGATGTTTGTGAATGTGAACCCACTCTGTAGTTGGGATTTAATCCTGTTGATGGTTTAAAAAAAAGGTAGTTACTTGGATTAGTTTAGACTATATTTTAAGAAATAAACTGTTAAAATTAGAGTAAAATTCGCTAATCCAAAAATAAGGATTAACTTAATCTTTTTTGTGACTCGGGCTGTAAGTGGCGGAAGGTATTGTGATGGCCATACCAGATTATTTTAATAATAAAAATTAACGCATCGTAACTTTATAGATAAACCGTTAACGGGGCCTATTCTGTATTTTGGTGGTTAATATTTTACCACTGAACCAATCAAGTATGTTGACATATAACAAAAAAAGGGATTTTTAGTTGTCAAATCAATAACTATTGGATAAAAATTTTAACCAGTGGTTTAAAATTAACCACCAAGTTACAGAATATGGCCCAACATTTGTTAATTTTTGTTTCAATTCCATGGCTATCGCTATTTTTGGGGTGATTCTGACGTCATTTTCATACCTAATTTCTGAGGTTACAAGGCACGCAAAATTAATTTTAGTTTATTGATTCAGATGCAGAATTTTATGCTCTACAATTTTTATTTGACGCTCTTTTACCTAAAATAATTAGGGGAGCAGGAATTTACGAAAATATGATTTTACATGTTAAATCTCTGTTCGGGTATTCGTGTCACCACCCTGTAGGTATGTATACTGCTAACAATAAAATATATCAGCTTCTAATATCTGTAAAACAGTGCTGCCAAAACATAAATAGGATGTTTATTTATTGTAATACAAGCTCACTATGACGTTAGTCAAATTTACATATAGGTATAGGAGGAATGTAGTAATGGAATCTATTATAATTTAGATATTCAATGTTAATTCCATTCTATGCAATTAAACATTTAACGTATACAAATAAAATTAATTCAAATCCATATTGCATTGAGTTCACAATTATTAGAACTGAATAATACATGAACAAGAACTCATCAAATTATAATTATTCATCTATTATTTTATGGACTGATGTATTTATGTATTGTATTAACTGTACACATTTTAGATAATTTAAATCGCTACGCTCTAATTTTAATTACTACATACCCACTTAATGGTGTTCAATTTGTTATTTTAATTTGGACTAATATGGAATATAATATATTGCTGACATTATTTTAAATTACTCATAACATTGAGTGATGACGGATTACTGAATATATTCCACTGACTATTTCACTCATAAATTTATAAGCCAATCCAAATTCAGGTTTCTACCTAGTTACCAAGTTTCATTTTGACTATTTCACTCATAAATTTGTAAGCCAATCCAAATTCAGGATTCTACCTAGTTACCAAGTTTCATTTCGACAAAACAACGTCACACATATTTTTTCACAGCCGTTAAGCCAATAAGATGTCGTATTATTACAAGTAAGTGAGTTTTGATAAGCGAAATTTTTTTGACGTTTTAGAAACATATTGTTTACATACCTGTCAAAGTGTGTATATTTTCAGTGTTATCAATTTTTATGAAAAACGAGTCGATTCGGACAGGAATCTATTTAAAACGTTGAAAAAGCAAACTGAAACAATACCTCTAAACACAATAAAAATTACAAGATTTTTATCAAGAAAAAAATTATGTAAATGATTACCTGATTTTTATTTTGGAAATTGTCATCCGAATACCATTCGTGGTTAAATTTTACCCTGGAAAAATTTTCCTATTGCTTTACTCGAGCCTGTTGCCAATTTATCTCGTGACATTGATCAAAAATCACTCGTTTGACAACTCGTGATTTTTTTGTCAATGTCACTAAATAAATTGCTAGGCAACCAGCTCTCGTAACAATCAGAAAAATTTTCCGGCAAAAATTTAGCACTTGTGATAGCCGTGTTCCTTCGGGCTGTGATTCGCAATCTAAATGATAAAAGTGATCATGATTAAGAAGAATAATGTTTTCACGTTTCCTAGTCGTTACCCCACTTACTCTTTTTGTGATCACTAAGCTACCTTCCCCCTTCCCTTCAGAATCAACCTTTTTGAGTGATTCACATGGATTCAGTTCAGAACAAATTGAAAATATACTATTTCGAGCGTAGAAATTTACGAATGTGGGGTTTGTGGCATTAAGGGAAATAAGATTTTTCTACAAAAGCGTGTAATGAACCACATAAAGATTTGTTTGAAATAAACATACTTCATATTCCTTACCAAGAACATTATTTTTTACTTCAATATAATCCATTTTTAATTCTGACTATAATACTTGACAGTTGATTATTTATAGAATAAAATAGGATAGTTTGCACTAGATTGTGTTGTTTTCTTGATATAATTTTTAAATCCTGTTTCAAAAGAATCACGATTGTATTAATCAGGATTCACAAAATCATAATCACAGCCCGAAGGAACACGGCTGATATTATATATGATTATTTTTTGACATTTCTTACAACCAATGAAATGTTCCATTTTGTGTCACGTGGAATAATCTATGTAGCTTTTGTTTTTCTTGACATATGTCAGATAGTAATCAACACATATGTAAAATGAGCGAAAAAGACCAATTTTGTGCCATTTATGATCATGAAATAAACCAAACAATTATAGAAACCACTTCTAGAGATACCATAATTAGTAATTATATCTTTTGATTATTTATTTTGCTTTGTCAAAGTGTGTTCTAGTTGTCAAATCAGACTTACCAACTGAGCCATGTAAGTGAAGGAAACTAGTTAATTACGACAGTAAATAGCGTTACAATAGCATGACAGCCTGATGCCGTTGTTTCAAACTTGCGGATCAAAAAATAATCTAATTAAATATAATTCGAGAGTTCGATAAATTAGAAAATAATTTGACAATAGCCTGGCAACAAGTTTTCGAAAAATCTGTCAAATTATTTTCAATTTATTCTCACTTTATTGTTATATTATTACTAAAATTTTCATACAGAAAGTTCCTTGCAAAAGATTCTATTTCTTGTACATTACCTTCCGGCTGTTGTATGTATTTTATACAAATTCCATATAGAAAGTTTCTAGCAAAAGATCCTATATTTGCAGTAAAATTATAAGACAAACACACTATGTCAATTGCACTTGTCACTGACATCTTCCAATAAGAATTTTCTTAATAGAGTAGCTTTTTCCATAGCTGTCTACTTTATGAAATTTAATTTCTTTATAATTTTTTAACTCTATAGCCATTTAATATTAAGTATAAAATGCAGTCAAATCGTACAGAGAATAAAATATTCTTTAATATTTATAATAACATTAAATGTGAAAACATGATATTTAACATAGTTTTTTCAAGAAAAACTGTTAAAATCTTCAAATGAGGGTACTTCCGGTTGACCAATTGTAACCAAAATCTAATTAGTTCTTCATACGGATGTAACGGAGTAGAATACGAAAGAATTATAATTTTTGAAATTGTAGTTATTGCAGACGAAATTTTTGTTACACACATACAGACATCACCACAAAATAGTAAAATCATATTCTAGAGACCAAAGAACATGCTTATTGATTATAAACATCATCGAATTTTTTGACCAAAGACAATATCTTCCTTACCTAAAGGTGACGGAAGATAAAAATGTGTAGTTTCCATTTAAATTTTAAAATAAAACAGTTCTACGCCACTGAGCGGTTTATTATTATTAAGGTATTGTTTGCAACATCTGTTCAAGTGAACGATTATCTATTTAAATAAATAATTGTTCAAATAAACAAAAATTTCAAATAATAAAAATAAACGAAAAGATCTAACCTAATTTTGACATATAAGTATTAAATATTTGTTAATTTTTGTTTCACTTCCATGGCTATTGCTATTTTTGGACATTTCATACCAAATTTTTGCCGTTACAAAACATTCGAAATTAATTTTATTTATTGATGCATAATTTTATGCTCTACAACTTTTATTTGAAGCATTTTTACCAAAAATAATTAGGGAAACAAAATATTAAAAAGTATGATTTTGCAAGTGAAATTCTATTTTCGGCAGTACCATGCTGCTATCCACCACCCTGTATAAGTTTGATTTGTTATCGTATAAGTGAATTCCACTACAATAAATCTTTGTAAATGTTAACGTATTCTGCCACAATAAATTGTTAATGGACAGAAAGCTGAAAGCTGGAAATGATGATTATAAACGTGTCTGATAAACACGTTTGATAAACCCGTGTAAAGTGCAGAGGTACATAAACCCATTGAAGGTTTTTCTCCGGGTTTGAGCGACTTGCCCGCTAATTTACAATTCTGACTAAAGAAACAAAATTATTGACTTTTTGCTTGCAGCAAAAACGCTAAATTATAAATTGTAGACTTGCGCGCCAGCTAAATTGCCTATTTCTTATAAAAGCATAAAGCTAGATTGAAATTACTTGAAGGTAAATAAAAACTGAAAATATTGAAGATTGGTTAGCCTGAAAATTCATGAATATACAACCCATTTTATTTTTCATAAGTGACTTGGTTTTCAATGTCATTTTTGCTCTTACCTTATTGTGATTATGTAAAAATATCGTTTAACTTAAATTGTAAAAAATGTATATGTACAAGGATAAGTTTTAGACGTTCTTTATTTTTCAATACCAAAACAACTTATCAATGGTCACAAAAAACAAAACTAAAATAACATTGAATTATTAGCCGCCTCTTTTTTTCATTCTTAATCGGTCAAGGTGGCTACAATGCTCCCCCCTTTAAGTACATATAATAGGGTACCTTTATAACCAGTGTATGGCCATGGCGTGGCTCACGTTTCGCCCGCTATAGTCGGACCCTCTGTCATATGTGTTGTGCTTGCGGAAATTATTATGTATTTTCGTGGCAGTTTGTTTTATTTTAATGAACACATTTACATATCATTTAATATGTATTTAAAGTGTAAGTAATATTTTTATTTTATTTACTTGTGTAGTTTGTTAAGATACTTACCACGATTACCGACAATATTGAAAACAACTAAATATTACCAATATTAACCACAATTATTTAAATTTTTAAAAGGTAAGTTTAGAATATAATTATTATGTAAATAAGAACAACCCATGTACTATATTCTACATAACCTCTAAATATATGTCATAATAATAATGGGCTACCTGCGTGCCATTTTTTTATTTAATATTTTTGAAGAGACGATAAAAACTTGCTACCCATATTTTTTCTTTTGGCAAAATTTTCATTAATTGGCCAGAAAAAATTAATGAAATATTAATATGTAAATTACCGCCTTGTATGACGTAGAATTACGTCCAACCAATGAATGACCGTAAAGCAATAACATCGGTACGTCCAATAGCAACGGCATGTGTGGGTAATTTAAACATGACAGATCATCTGTTTGATGTTTGAATAATAGTTTGGAGGTTAATATTTTCGTTTGTCATTTTAATCTTGTACGAGTATAAGCTAAGTTAAAATCCTGCTTAACAAATCGAAATACGTAATAAAAGTAACAGAAACCACGCAAATTGTAAATAATAAAGAAGAGAGACAGTGACACAAAAATGAACTATTGTGAAAATCAAATTAAAACTCGCCATCTACAGGTTACATTCTTAAATGTGCATCCCTTTCTCCAGTTCAAAATAATGACGACAAAGAAAATCTTCTTTCTTAATTTATTAAAAAACAAATATTTTTTTTTAAATAAAATTTATATTTAAAAAGTAGTCTGTGTATTTGGTAATAAGAATTTTTGGACTATGATTGAATACAGTATCTTCAAAAATAAGGTTTCAAATTATAAAATATTGAAAGGGGTCCTCTTTTTTTAAAATTTCTGTTATTTTATAAAGTCTTAATTATTCCAAAAACATGGGCATCACTTTTGATTATGGTATTATATTAAAAAATAAACAATAGATATCTTATATTAAAAAATAAAAGTTACATATTTTTTAAAATTCCTTTTCTTTCTATGTCGTTCAGTCTTTTTTGAAAATTTATAAATCAATAAAATATATGAAAAAGTTCTTACATTTGCGTAATAATAACAAAAACCAGTCGAGATCAATCGGGCCAATCAGATAGCGCGATAAGAAAAACAAACGGACGAAAGAAAACAAAGTTTATATTATAAAGATTATTTTTGGCAGCGAGACGTTTTTATGAAAACGGGGAATTTATGAAAATTTCATTAAGATGTTATAAACAAACTTGAAAGGTAAGAAAATAAACTTTATGGACAGCATTCTGATTAAATGCGAACTTATTTAGAAAACAAAGTCATTCCAATGATATTTCAGATGCTCAAAAGTTTAAAAATAAGATGGAATGCTGTATTTTGAAATTATACGAGCGCTTTTCTCTTAATTTGGAATCTAGTGAAACTCATAACATTTTCGCAATAGTATTTTATGTACCTAGGGCGTTATGATGATGATAATGCCAGGAGGGCGACGAGGATTTAGCCCGAGGGCATTACAATCTTAGTAACGCTCGTGCACCACACAAGATTTTTTCTCACTAGAATATGTGAAATAAGTTTTCAGTTATAATAATTTTAATTAGAAAATGCTTAAGCTTTGGCGTTGCTAAGGATGTTGTTTAATTGTTTTGTTTATTATCAACATTTATTTATTTTTAAAACATCAACGTTCTATATCGTTGGAGATGATGAATTAGGTGAATTTGATGTTTTGGAAGATATTTTATCGAAACTATGTAAAGAAATTATTTTGAATGTTTCTGTATACTTTGAGGAAGAGAAACGCATAAATGTTCCCCTAATTGTTCAATTCTCGTCTGTAGAAGATGTAAATATTATATTTTGAGGTTCATTTTCACATGACAGGTCTTAGTTCTTTATTTCTTATGCACTTATTTCTGAATATTATTACATTTTAGAGAGTTGTACTGCTTTGGATGTGTCACATGAGACAGTAAATAATATCAAAAATAAATTCATACATGGATAAATATCGTCCCCAAAAAATTATTGATCCGTCATCCGTCCAAAATCAATGCGAAATATTACAGTTTGCAATCGACGTACTTACTATTTATATGTGTGGTGAAAGTAAATTGCTTTTTAAGGCACTTTACATAATCAGTTTTAAGTATTATAATGAAATTAAAAATGATTTCTGTGTTGTGCTTTCAAAGCTGTTTTCTTATTATATTAATTGTTGTAATCAATTAATGTATTAATTATTGTAATCAATCATTATTATTGTAATGAATTATAATTTAAAAGAAAATAATTTTCATTATATCCAGTTCATATTATCTCTAATTTAAAGTCCATAAACGATGATCGGATTATTATGCGGGCATAATGAAGTATTATGCCTTCATATAATGCCCCGGTTGTTTAGATAGATATGTTTATGTACACCATATCCTAGCAATAAACAGTTCATAATACTTTAGTTAGACATAAAATATTTTTCCTACAACCGTGCGTGAAAAGTACTTTTCACGCACTCATTACGGTGTGTAAAGTGTCACTTTTCAAGCACTAGTGCGTGAAAAGTACTTTTCACGCACTAGTGCTTGAAAAGTAAATAAGCGTTGCTAGGCAACATTAAAATTTGGTTAATTTGCCTGTCAAGTATATAATTAGGTAGTAAACAATAATGAAAGTAATAAAATTTATTAAAAAATATGAATATACACTGTAAATGAAACAAATTTAATATTTTTTTAACAGATTGAGTACTAATCTAATTTTTAAGAACATTAACATTTTTTTGACATGTATTCTAACCTAACCTAATTTTTAATATTAATATTAAATGTACAATTTGTACATTATGAAAGACTAATCATCGTCTGTCTGATATTCTTCCAAGTGTTTAAGTTACATTTTGTACAATGTTATGAGAAAGAGTACTAACAGTATTTGAAGCTGCTGGATGCCTGTACACTCAGTATTATGAGAAACTTCAATACCATTTCGGTTGTAGGAAAAATGTTGTATGCAACACGTGTGTAAAATAGTATTTTTTGTCTCGTGGTACAATTTCCGCATTCGGCTACACCTCATGTGTAAAACATCGCACTCGACCAAAAAAGTACTACTTTACACACTTGTTACATAAATGACTAATATATGTATTAATAAAATAATAAAAAAGAAAACATCTAATCACTTTCTTCTTGCTTTTGTTCAAGCGAAATTTTTGCTTGTGTACGAGCCGTACACAGTCAACTTTTTCATCGCCTCATTTTCGTATGTTTTCTTTAATATCTGAAGGGTCTCAGATGTTAATTTTTGCACAAAACGCAGAATTTGATATAAACGCAATGTAAGAAACAACCTGCAGCAGCAGCAGTAGTAGTAGTAGTAGTAGTAGTAGTAGTAGTAGTAGTAGTAGTAGTAGTAGTAGTAGACAGTAACTAAAAGGGGTGTCGGGCAGTTCGACGTATTCCCTAGTATTGACTCCTAATCGGTAGGCAACCATTCCGGGTACTTATTGACGCTACCTCGCTGTGCAATATTTAATGGATTCCGTTGCTTCCGTGTTTTAAATATTAATTTTACGTTAACAAAAACGGTATAGGAGAAATTGAGGATGTATGCAAATCGGTGCTAATATAGGCTAAACTTCCTTTTCCTTCACAATAATAGGTAACACCGGATATATTAGTTCTATAGAGAAACGATTGTAACTGGAACGACATTCTCGCACAAAAGGACCAAAAGAAATCAATACAAAATTCACTATGCGATGCGATACAATCACCTACCTATCGATTTCGATTTAGATTCATATTTAGATTCTTTTGTATACCTATATATGTTATCGTTCAGAGAATATTTTACATTTAAAAATGTAGCAATACATACTGAAGAAAACAGTCAGTGAAAATTAATAATCTTCGACAAACATAGGACTTTAACAACAAAATAACAAAAAATCAAGAAAATTACTTTGACAGCAATGCTACTCTTACGGAAGCCAACGAAAAGTGTACATTTGTTCATAGTATATACAACATATACAGTAGAAAAATTCTGTGTCAGCACCTTTAAACTTTTGACACCAAATTGAGTGACCTTGAGTGAAGCCGCCATGTTCCTGTTGCGCATATTGGCGCCAATTCAAATGGTACCGCAAAATATAATTATACGACCAGTTATACCATACTAATAAAAATACAAGTATTTTACATGATTTTAGTGTAATAATAATATACTTAGGGCCGGTTTATCAATGCAAGGATAAATAATTTAACTGGCAGATAACTTTTTACCTGCCAGTTAAAACATAGAAAGCGTTTATCAAACAAAAGTTAACGTAAACTGTCAGATAAAATCGGCCAAAATTTATCCGTCACTTCAACTGGCAGATAAATCTATTATCTGGCAGTTAAAATATAAGTAGAAAATCTTACCCTCAAAAATTAATAAATACAATAAACAATTAATTAATTAAAATGTCGTAAGTATATTATACTGATATTTTGTATTAATTCTATTCAAATATTACAATTTTTATAACCTAAAATGTATAGTTGCAGAATTTTTTAAATCGATTCTATATCCCTTATGTAAAATGCTTTATTACCCTTGTATTACGTATTATAGTTTTAATTACGGATATTATACAAGAAAAAGAGATCAGGGAGATATAGATTTCCAGAATTTCATATAAGGAAAGCGTTGAATTCAATGAAGATATAATCAACCAGTTGGATAGTTGGAAGTTCCTATTTCCCCGTTCTTAAGGACTAGATAATGGTTAAACATATTGATAAAATGAATAAAGATGTTACATACAAAAATAAAAACGTATTATAATCATACAAATCATTAGAATAGTGAATAAAATTGTTGTATAATGCAACATTCATGTCAAATGAAACATACCGATTACAACAATAATAATATTTGTTGGTAGCAATAAATTAATATAGATTATAATATGAAATAATCAGTAAGAATGATTGCAACATTAATTCATAATTATAAAATTTGGCCAAGTACAACAATGAAGAATGTTGAATATACAGATATAAATAATTAGATGTTGTGCCTTCGTTCTTAAATTTTCCATTAGCGTTGATATCTTTTTTATGCATATTATGGTTCCTAGAACATATATTGTCATTTTATCAATATAAATATTTTTAATATATTTACCTATCAGTTTAAAAATATAACAATTCTGTATTTTGATGTACAATTCATACAATAATATCCAAAGTACCTCATTATTCTCAAATAATTAACAATAAAATCTATCCTATAAAGATCTGTCAGGTGTGTATTCTTCATCTGTCAAAATATTTTAAAATTTGACACATGAGTCCCAAGCCAATCATTAAAGGTTTTACAATTTCAGTGTTACCAATATATAATTAAATGTAAGATTGTTAACTGGCAGATAACTTTGTATTGATAAACAATCGTGTAAAGTTATCTGACAGTTAACGTTAACTGTTAGATTGTTATCTGGCACTTTTATCCTTGCATTGATAAACCGGCCCTTAGTATAGTTTAGTTCAAGATCATTTCTTTGACTTCTATAATCCCTGCATTTTCGACTACAATAGCGAAAACCGCATATGGTGAACTTATAGCAATAGAAAATAGGTTTTACTTACAAGCTCTTTCGGTTCACAATCGCTTACACAACGACTATATTGAGAATTGACCCGAGAAGTACTCATTGTGGAAATTTTCTTTGTAAAAATACCTTGCAAGAACGACCGCTAACAAATTGTTTCACTGAATGCTGTTACTCGAGGGCCGTATTTCACTATTTGCTGATAGTTTTCCATGTGATAAAATTATTTTTCAAATACACAATTATGTTTTGACAACGATAATGAGTGAAATGGAAAACAGCATTATGTATTGTGTTATTGGTATTGCAATATTAACAAGTATGGCTCTTGTAAGTATACCTAGAAAAATCGGTACGAATTGTAAATTTTTCAGGTCATTTTTATATACGAGTATATAATTGTCATGTAAGCGTTTATGAACCGAAAGAGCATGTAAGTAAAACCTACTTTTTATTGCTATAAGTTTACCATATGCGGTTTACGCTATTGTAGTCGAAATTGCAGGGATTATAGAAGTTAAAGAAATGATTTTGAACTAAACTATAACATGATGTCTTTTTACAAGTTATACACAAATTTTTATCTGCGATTTTATTATTGTTGAAGAATATTTTATTACCGCCTTCTGTCATAATCATTGAAAACAATGTCATAGGCGGCGATAACAAGAGGTAGACACGGACGCATATTTCTTGAGTCTTATTTTATGTACAAAATATACTGAAATTTACCTAAATTGTTATATATTTAAAATATATGACCGTTCAATAACTTTTATAAGTAATAAATAATTTTAATGAATATTTTAATTGTGTGATAAAAGTTAAACTCTACGCCCACGTTCCTAATTAATGGGACGCCATGTTCTTGTTGCGCTGATTGACGCATGTCCCCTGTGACAGAGATCTTGAGTTTCGCTACTTTATAATACTTTTTATACTTTGCTGTGGTCATGAGTTTGACATTTCTTGTCAAGACCATCTCTTGATAATTTGGAAGCCCAATACAACCTTTATTTGAAACATTTATACCTAAAATCTAAAATAATTAGGGAACCGGGAAATTATGAAAGTATATGAGTGCCAGTCACCACCCTGTATATGTATAATGTAATACCTGTATTAACTGAAAATAGTTCACTTATTTTATGATTTTAATTCGTCTAATGGCTTATATTTGAAGCAGAACTAATATGTTCAAATAAATTAAATTATTATCATATATTTATTTATTATAACAGTATAAAACAAAATAACAATTTAATAAGTGTAACAGTTATTAATATGTTTAGCAATAATTTCTGATGGAAGTAATGACCGAATTTATCAGCCAGGTCAAGTTAATAACCTTAAAATAATCCACTTTACCTATCGGTGTGGAAATATTTAATCTTTGCGCGCGCTTTTGAATTAACTGTTTCGCCTTGGATAAATTATTAGATTTTCTGATTATACTTACGCAAGTATTACGATTAAGAAAATAATTACAACTGATAAGCTTTCATTCCAATTTGTCATTTAGGTACAAACAATTATATAATTTTGATGTAGATTTCAAGATTGAAGATCGTGTATATTTGTATATAACAAGAATGTTATCTAATATTTGAGTAATTAGAATGTATCTTTTTTTTGTCTAATGCAAGACAAAACAATGTCAACATTTCGTAATTTTGGGAATAATAACTGATTTAAAATCAACAAAAACTTTCAGTGATTTTGACATCTTACAACCAATAAAATGTTTCATTTTTTTGCACGTGTCTGCGTTTTAACCAATCCTGTCATTATTATACCGAGAATTATTTGCGCCGCTCTATGCCTGCATTCAATTGTTCTTTACCTGCTGTGTATAGCAAAATAATCTTACCATTCCTTTAACATAAATGCTATTTTTGTTTGAAGTAATTTTTGGAACTTCAGTTTACATTTTCATAAAAATTATTTCAAACAAAAGTAATATGTTAAAGAAGCTGAATTTTCAGAAATAATGAATTTATTACTACTTTTTCAAAATTAAGTTAATCCTTATTTTTGGATTAGCGAATTTTACTCTAATTTTGACGGTTTATTTCTTAAAATATAGTCTAATCTAATCCAAGTAACTACCCTTTTTTTAAACCCCTCAACAGGATTATATCCCAATTACAGAGTGGGTTCACATTCACACACATCCATACCTTAGTGGGATTCGAACCCAGAGCACTCACGACATGAGGCATTGTTCTAACCATTGAGCCATTGGAGCTATAATAAAATGAAGATTACATTTTAAATACCGGAATAGAATAGAATTCACTTATCCAAAAATAAAGATTAGCTTAAACATTTTTGTGAATCGTTAATTTTTATTAATCTCAATACATACCTACATATTTACTTATGCTGGAAACTGTATTGAATTCCTTTTCTATGGTTCTATTTACTTTTTTTCTTTTTAAAACGTTACTAATATTATTTTGAAATGATTAGTTCTTTGATAGTGACATTTGTCTGTCAGTTACATACATTTGAATAACTGCGTTTTGTTTATTTAAAGCGTAGACTTTGGGATTTAAATTATAGATAATTTTATAAATTTATCCATAAAATATATAGAAAAAGTATTAATGCAAATCTATAGAAAATTTAATAATCTTTAATTTTTATAATAACATTAATCTCGAAGATATAACATTTAAAGGTATTTTTCGAAGAAAAACTATTTTGAGCTTCTAGTAAAGTGCCATTTCCGGTTATCCGATTTTCACCAAAATCTAATGGGCTCTTTCCATTACAGAAAATACAAGGTTTCAAAATTTTCTGAATGATAGTATTTGAGTTAGAGTGGAGGATCCACACATACACACAGACATCATCGTGAAAATGTTAAAATTGGCTTCTAGGAAGTCAATCAAGCTGGAAGAGCCAAGTTAGCACAACCAAATGTAAACATAATAGAAATTTTTAACTATTTTATTACTATTTAATTACCACATTAAGGAATTTTTAACCTCTTTTTTTAAAAAAATACAGTGGTCGGGTCAGCTTGATACCAAGCCAGCCCGACCATAGTACCAAACCATCAAAAACGACCTCAAAAGGATGTACGAATTATTAACTATTTTTTAACCAACTTATTATATATAAAATTAACGAAAATACATGAAAAATGGTATATTACTAAAAAAAAAAACGCATTTGAACTGAAACATATGATTTTTTACAAACCTAGACTCGAAAACGGGTCATTTCTAGTGGTTTTTTGACTCACATCAAGTGATAAAATTTAATTACCTCAGCACAACCATATAAAACCTACTCTAAAGTGTACTTCTGGTGATTTTCTGATCCAAATTAGAACATACAATTTAATTACCTCAGCACAATCATACAAAACCTACTCTTAAGTGAATTTCTGGTGGTTTTTTGACACCCATCAAGTGATAAGATTTAATTACCTCAGCACAATCATATAAAACAAGCTCTAAAGTGTATTTTCGGTAGTTTTTTGACACACATCAAGTGATAACATTTAATTACCTCAGCACAACCATATAAAACCTACTCTAAAGTGTACTTCTGGTGATTTTCTGATCCAAATTAGAACATACAATTTAATTACCTCAGCACAATCATACAAAACCTACTCTTAAGTGAATTTCTGGTGGTTTTTTGACACCCATCAAGTGATAGGATTTAATTACCTCAGCACAACCATATAAAACCTAATCGAAAATATATTTCTGGTGGTTTCCTAACCCAAATTAGAACTTAGGATTTAATTACCTTAGCACAACCAATTTAAACAGGCTCAAAAGTGTATTTCTGGTAGTTTTTTGACACACATCAAGTGATAGGATTTAATTACCTCAGCACAACTATATAAAACCAAATCGAAAATATATTTCTGGTGGCTTCCTAACCCAAATTAGAACTTAGGATTTAATTACCTCAGCACAACTATATAAAAGCAGCTCTAAAGTGTATTTCTGGTAGTTTTTTGACTCACATCAAGTGATAACATTTAATTACCTCAGCACAACCATATAAAACCTACTCTAAAGTGTATGTCTAGTGGTTTTTTGACTCATATCAAGTGATAAGATTTAATTACATCAGCACAACCAATTTAAACTGGCTCTAAAGTGTATTCCTGGTAGTTTTTTTGACAAACATCAAGTGATAACATTTAATTACCTCAGCACAACCATATAAAACCTACTCGAAAATATATTTCTGGTGGTTTCTTAACCCAAATTAGAACTTGGGATTTAATTACCTCAGCACAACCAATTTAAACCGGCTCTAAAGTGTATTTCTGGTTGTTTTTTGACTCACATCAAGTGATAAGATTTAATTACCTCAGCACAACCATATAAAACCAGCTCTAAATGTATTTCTGTTGGTATTCTAATCCAAATCTAAACATAGGATTTAATTACCTCTACACAACCATATAAAACCTACTCTAAAGTGTATTTCTGGTGATTTTCTGATCCCAATTAGAATATAGGATTTAATTACCTTAACACAACCATATAAAACCCACTCTAAAGTGTATTTCTGGTTGTTTCCTAATCCAAATCAGAACATAGGATTTAATTACTTTAGCACAATTGAAACCGGCTCTAAAGTGTATTTCTGGTAGTCTTTTATACAATCAAGTGATATGATTTTATTACCTCGGCACAACCATATAAAACCTACTCTAAAGTTTATTTCTCCTGGTTTCCTAATCCAACTCAGAACGTGTATTTCTTGTACTTCAAATCAAAACACAAGCTTTAATTACTCAGAGAATAATTTTAAAAATCTAAAAAACCTACTTTTTTCATATATTTTAATGGTTTTCTTCTATACTAAAGATACAATTTTGTTCATACTTTAATATGTTTTGAACAATATTGTTATACATAACATGTAAAAAAAATCCAAAATTAAACTTCAAGAACATACTTAAAAAAAAAGTTTAATTTAATTTTTTTTCTCAAGTTTTTTATGTCCTATTTCTAAAATTTGTTTACTGTTACGTACTGTATATATTTTTAAATTTTTCAGGTAAGTATATTAAATATTTATTGTTTAGAAGATATTCGTAATGGACCTTTTCAATTTAACGGCTATCTCTTTTTATCGCTGCAAATAGTAAGAAAATAGCGCGAACAACTGCCAGTTGGGCTGTCAAACGGAACGTCAAAAATATTGCAGTCATTAAAATACCTGTATTCTCAGAGAAAATTTGCATCGTTAGACATATTAACTTCAATAAAAGCTTTTGTAACTTACTTCGACAAAAAATTTTAAAGTTATCTGAGATATTCTCACATTTTACGTCTAATTTTTTTAGAAGCAAACGTCATAGATCTCTGTTGTTCTTACTATGCGTAGATCCCCATTGTGCATATCTTCTATCTCTTTAAATTGAAAAGGTCCATTAAAACAAATTCGTTATTTTCGTGAAATATCAAGAAAGAAGTAGACCTAGCGGTGAATAGATAAACTATAATGAAATCGGTGGCTCCATGGAAAATTGAAAAATTGAAGTGAATAAAAAGTGCATACGATTTGGTTTTATATTAAATTTATTCGCAATTCTTTTAACTTAAAACAAGAAGTAGGTAATTTTTAAAGAAATTACGTTTTATAGATACGCACTACGCGCGGTCATTGGTAATGTTATTGTCACAATGAATTCAAAAAAATTATAAATAGTTACCAATAATTATTTTCATTAAAATGTAAAATTTTATTAATTATTGAATTCAAATTGTAGGTATAAGGCTTGTATATGCTTACTTCGTGACGTTACACCAGCGAGGGGCGAATGATTATTCTGGAAAATATCTCCACCAGACATACACTTTAGAGCTGTTTTTATATGGTTGTGCTGAAGTAATTAAATCTTATCACTTGATGTGAGTCAAAAAACAACAAGAAATACATTTTCGAGTATGCTTTATATGGTTGTGCTGAGGTGATTAAATCCTATCACTTGATGTTTGTCAGGAATACACTTTACTTTAGAGCCGGTTTAAATTGGTTGTGCTGATATGAGTCAAAAAACCACTAGAAATACACTTTAGAGTAGGTTTTATATGGTTGTGCTGAGGTAATTAAATGTTATTACTTGATGTGAGTCAAAAAACTACCAGAAATACACTTTAGAGCTGGTTTTATATGGTTATGCTGAGGTAATTAAATCCTAAGATCTAATTTGGGTTAGGAAACCAACAGAAATATATTTTCGAGTAGGTTTTATATGGTTGTGCTGAGGTAATTAAATCCTATCACTGGATGTTTGTCAAAAAACTACCAGGAATACACTTTAGAGCCGGTTTAAATTGGTTGTGCTGAGGTAATTAAATATTATCACTTGATATGAGTCAAAAAACCACTAGAAATACACTTTAGAGTAGGTTTTATATGGTTGTGCTGAGGTAATTAAATGTTATCACTTGATGTGAGTTAAAAAACTACCAGAAATACACTTTAGAGCTGGTTTTATATGGTTGTGCTGAGGTAATTAAATCTTATCACTTGATATGAGTCAAAAAAACCACTAGAAATACACTTTAGAGTTGGTTTTATATGGTTGTGCTGAGGTAATTAAATCCTATCACTGGATGTTTGTCAAAAAACTACCAGGATTACACTTTACAGCCGGTTTAAATTGGTTGTGCTGAGGTAATTAAATCTTATCACTTGATATGAGTCAAAAAACCACTAGAAATATACTTTAGAGTAGGTTTTATATGGTTGTGCTGAAGTAATTAAATGTTATCACTTGATGTGAGTCAAAAAAATACCAGAAATACACTTTAGAGCCGGCTTCAATTGATTGTGCTGAGGTAATTAAAACCTAGGTTTTGATTCGGGTTAGGAAACCATCAGAATTACATTTAAGAGTATGTTTTATATGGTTGTGCTGAGATAATTAAATTCTATGTTTAGATTTGGATTAGAATACCAACAGAAATACATTTAGAGCAGGTTTTGTATGATTGTGCTGAGGTAATTAAATCCTATGTTCTGATTTGGATTAGAAAACTTAAATATGGTTGTGCTGAGGTAATTCAATCCTATCACTTGATGTGTGTCAAAAAACTACCAGAAATACACTTTAGAGCCTGTTTAAATTGGTTGTGCTAAGGTAATTAAATCCTAAGTTCTAATTTGGGTTAGGAAACCACCAGAAATATATTTTCGATTAGGTTTTATATGGTTGTGCTGAGGTACTTAAATCCTATCACTTGATGTGTGTCAAAAAACCACCAGAAATTCACTTAAGAGTAGGTTTTATATGGTTGTGCTGAGGTAATTAAATTGTATGTTCTAATTTGGATCAGAAAATCACCAGAAGTACACTTTAGAGTAGGTTTTATATGGTTGTGCTGAGGTAATTAAATGTTATCACTTGATGTGTGTCAAAAAACTACCGGAAATACACTTTAGAGCTTGTTTTATATGATTGTGCTGAGGTAATTAAATCTTATCACTTGATGTGAGACAAAAAACCACTAGAAATGACCCGTTTTCGAGTCTAGGTTCGTAAAAAATCATACGTTTCAGTGCAAATGCGTTCTTTTTGAGTAATATACCATTTTTCATGTATTTTCGTTAATTTTATATATAATAAGTTGGTTAAAAAATAGTTAATAATTCGTACATCCTTTTGAGGTCGTTTTTTGATGGTTTGGTACTATGGTCGGGCTGGCTTGGTATCAAGCTGGCCCGACCAGTGTATTTTTTTAAAAAAAGAGGTTAAAAATTCCTTAATGTGGTAATTAAATAGTAATAAACTAGTTAAAAATTTCTATTAAGTTTACATTTGGTTGTGCTAACTTGGCTCTTCTAGCTTGATTGAGCTGCTTCTAGGGACCTTATAACGTGGTCATTTACCAAAGTCTCGATATGCGATTTTTAGCACGATCCCTATACCTCCCTTACCAAGGGAAGCGGGAGGTAAAAGGAAAATGACATTGGGTGTTCTTGCATTATGCTACATTGTAATTTTTATGTATCTAATGTATTTATTTTTGTTTTAGGTAAGTGTCCAATGTTTATCTCATATTTGGATCGTTTTGTAAGTCCTATTTTATATTTTTATTATAATATTAATATTAGAAAAGTTGCGAATGATTTTATATAGAGAAAATTCTCCATATTAGTATGTTTTGCCTTGAGATTAATTCATTGTTCATAATACTGTTTTTAACATTCAAATCAACTGAACAATGAAATAATAATGAATTAAAATTCACTTTATGCATCATATTATTGTTTGTCTTTTTCTTAAAAACATTTTATTTCTTTTCCAACTACGTCAGCATAATAGCTTGTAGAACTACCAGTATATCTTGTTTTTATGACAAACCAGTTTAGTGAAGTATGCTAATTGTGTAGTCAGTAGAGTCAGTCTACTGTACTCAGCGTCAGCGTCCGAGTCAAAGGCAGTCTTTGTGTCTGACCAGCAATTAGCCATGTGTCAGACAAAGAAAAACATGAGTCTTTGTCTCAATCGCGTCATTTTCAACTATGGTTGAGTGTTACGCTAAATGATATAATTAAAAACTTCTTGATGCACGTTTAATTGTTAGGAATTTATGAAAATATGGATGATGCTAATTGGTAATTATGCCGCTGATAAATACATTCATGTCATTTGTAATTACAATTTATTTGTTCCTCAAATTTAGGTGACATCTACCAAAAGGATAACTTGCTGAAGTCGGTATAATATTTGACTATTATACAGGGTGTTTCCGGTAAATCAACCATTTCTAACTTGAAATATTGTTTATTGAATTTAATAAATAATTATTCACTTGTACAGATATTACAAATAATAGTGCATAATAAAAATATATTAACTTGACAAGTAAAACGGCAAACATTTGTTAATTTCGGGCCTATTCTGTAACTTAGTGGTTAATTTTTAACCACTGGTTAAATTTTTTAACCAATCAACCAATCAAGTATGTTGACTTTAACCAGTATGGGTTACAGAATAAGCCTGAATCGGGTCTATCCTGTGACTCAGATTTTTAACTGGTTAATTTTTTTAACCAATTTAGAGCCCTATTCTGTAAAGGCTCGTTCAGAAAAAAAAATATCGGTAGTGTAAGAATTAGTGGTATCGGTAGCGTAAGAAATTATTGAAATTATAGTTTCTAGGAATTTTTTATTATACAGGGTGTAAATGAAATAAGTGCATTAAATTTAACCAGTAATGTAACTCGACGAGAGCAACAATATTTCTTAATAACTTTTTTTTCTAAGTCTTAGATTTTGAGTTAAAATTCTTTAAAGATTTGCTACATATTTCGGCGCGCGTCCATGGAGAACAAATGGCTGCTGTCGTATTCAAGTGAGATACAAACAGCTCAAAAAATTTTCGATTATCGGTTACACTTGCAGTCACAGTAATTAATAAACGAATCAACGGAAATAACATTGATTATTAATTAATTCGTAATAGTACAATTTTTAAAATAAAGAAATTTAAATTTTGGATAACAAAATTATAAAGTTGTGTATTAAACCAGGTTTAATCACCTGTGAACAGTGGAAGGCGTGGAGGAACGATGGGTGGAAGGGCAAAAGCATAGTTATTAGGTTATGAGATGATTATTTATCGTCGACAAATCATAATAGTTTAAATACGTTATTCAAAAAATGTAAGTACAAACTTTTGTCTATTTAAACGAGGTACATGAGTACCAATAATTCGTCGTCCATTTATTGTTCCCGCTCAAACATTTTTTAATGAAAAATTTTACAGCATTTTCGTCTGTTGAAATGTGTATTGTGCATAATAAATACACTTTCCCAAGTAAATCAGTCTCATTAATGAACATTATGAGCCATTCCCAAAATCGAAGTCTGCTGAAAACATTGATCTTTTCGCACATGATATAAATACAACTGTTGCTTTATTTAAAATTGTCATATGTGACACTTCGTATTGTGATAAAGATGTACAAGATTAACAAATGTGCGAATATTAGGAACAGTATGATTTGGAAACGCTCCGTCTAAATGCGTTGGCAACTTTATAATACTGTCTTTATATCAACCACAAATTAAAATGTAGTAAAGATACGAATAAATAAATAAACCATACAATATCTGTGTACTCGCTATTTGTAAACGTAAGCATTTTGACAGAATTTTACCTGATAAACAAGTTTATTACTAATGCCAAAATATAATTGCAACAACTTACCAAACTGTCAATTGCTAAAACAAAATTTTTCATAGCTATTGCTACTGCTTTCAATTATTAGAAAAATTACGTGGAACGACTAGTCAATTTACGGGGTGGTTAAAATGCTAAAAAAATATGCGATTTCGAGAAAAAGTTATTAAGAAATATTGTTGCTCTCGTCGAGTTACATTACTGGTTAAATATAATGCACAGCAACACAAATCGTATTGAAAATTGTTATTTGACATTTGTATCGTTTTTGTTTTGTAGTGTACACACCCAGCTTTGGCTGAACTTGCAAATTAAAAAAAAATTTAGAAAAATGCCAAAAAAATTCTTCGAAACACTTGAATAAAAAACTGTGTCATTCGGAGTAGAACGCCCCATAAAAAGACCGTTTTCTACTCCTAATAACATAATATACTATTATTTATTGATTCAGATGCAGGCGCGATCAACACCCTGTATAACAATAATTATTTCGAGAAAAATGGTACATATAATTAGGAATAATGTTACAATATCGAAGTAGGCTATGCAATAAATAACTACAAACAAATGACACAAATGGCAGATAGTTTTGTGGCTTGTGTTCAAATCTCCGTGGCTGACATGATCTTTCATAATTTATATCGTTTATATTTGAATGTATTGCAAAATACGTTACACTATCCTCGGTAACTAATATGTTTGTTACATTGACAAAGGTAATGAAATGAGTGATGTTGAATATTATACAATCTGCGTACCTATCTCTCGTATGTGTATGTGTGGGTGTGTGTCCATGACAATGTCGAGTAGCGACCTAGGCAAGCAGCAGTCAGTGTGAATTAACACCACACACACTAGCTCGCACTCTTATCTCACGTGTGTATACTAACTGCTGTCATTCATCGGCCAAGCTTTGTTTACTAGCTAATATATCTTTATATCACAATTACTTTACAGACACACATTACATTATATACTTGTATTATTATAGTGTAAACATAAAAAATAAAACAAGAGGTTTTATCAAAATATTTTTAATAATAGGGTAAAGTCGGTGGAGATGGCGCACATTTTTTGTATGCTCTAAATTTATTTTTATGTATACAAACCTGTTAAAAAATCATACAGTAAACTTTGCATATACAGGTTGTCTCACAACTCGCGCCCCAGACGAAACTGACACTTGCCGACGACAATAGGTTGCCAACAAATACAAGAAAATAATTTGCGGCTGCTTGCATAACGGAGTTACAAGACTTTTTAATCCACCAATCCCGGAAAGATATCTTGAGGTGTGATGATATTATTACAAAATAAAACTGGTTGCTAGGTTTTAAAAATACTACTAGTGAGTTACAAAATTTGTTTGACTTACTGTAATTTTGACACTTTAGAGTTGACTTTTCACTGTCAACAAATTTAGGTTAGCGAAGGTGTCATCCGAGATCATCATTTATATCGTACAGTGCAACGTTTTGTAGCAACTTGACCGGTCTCATGCGTCCTTGCGATGGCTCTCAATATCACTTTATGATCCACAAGATTTCTATCCGAAAAACGTCCCGAATAGACTCGTGCTGCCTCTCTGGCGTTACGTCCACATTCTCCAAAAATTATAATCATTTCTAAGTAATCAGCGGCTGAATACATGGTAAGAATTTGCCTTTTTTATTCACCTTGTCAAATTTAATTTAACAGACATTTTTCGAAAACTAAAGTCGCCCACACATTTTAAAGATTTGATTTGTATAAAACCCTAGTAACGTAAAATTACGGTAAACATACGTTAAAGGTGTAGGTCTCTGATTGGTCAATTTTAATACGTCTTTTCTCGAATATCTTTTAAGCTAGATTTTGTTTTCTTCGAAATTACACATCCGAGTGGTCTCGTGTTTCCTCATTCGCTCTGGGGCGCGAGTTGTGAGACAGCCTGTATGTATATAAATAACATATTGTTAACAAAACTTAGATTATTTAATGCTAATATAACTAAAAAAAAATAATACATTTCTTGTCAAAAAAAAAAAACCATCCCACCCTACATACATTTTTACCTCCCGCTACCCTTGGTAAGGAATACAATACAGTTTCTAGCATAAGTAAATATGTAGGTATGATTTTAGATTAATAAAAATTAACGATTCACAAAAATGTTTAACCTAATCCTCATTTTTGGATTAGTGAATTCTATTGTATCCCGGTATTTAAAATTTAATCTTCATTTTATTATAGCTCCGGTGGCTCAATGGTTAGTGCCTTCGGGGCTCTGGGTACGAATCCCACTAAGGCATGGATGTGTGTGAATGTGAACCCACTCTGTAATTGGGATTTAATCCTGTTGAGGGGTTTAAAAAAAGGTAGTTCTTTGGATTAGATTAGACTATATTTTAATATATAAACTGTCAAAATTAGAGTAAAATTCGCTAATCCAAACATAAAGATTGACTTAATCTTTTTTGTGAGTCGGGCTGTAAATGGCGGGAGGTATTGTGTTTTTTTTTTTTTTTTTGGTATTCGCCAAACTTTGCACCACTTCCATTCTTAACCAGAATAGGGTATAGTCTCCCGCCATTTTTTGTTGCGTGTACTATACCGCCGACGCTTGGCAACGACGCATTTCAGGCGTCGCCCGAATGTTCGGCTTTGTGCCGTCGCTATGGGACGCCCACACAGCACACACTACTACAGCGCGAGCGAGAGAGACAGAGAGCATATAACAGATGATTGTGCTAATTGCAGGTGTGAAAATATTGGACGCTTTTAATTTTTTGTTTTGTTTTGTTGTGGCTGGGAGGCTAGAACTGTGAATGAACTGAGGGTCAGTTCAACGGTCAATGTTAATTTTTAATGAAGCTCTGATTCCAGATTCCTTTGAAAACACATATGAACAAAAAATTCATTAACAGATTGAGGGAATTTTTATTCGCGATAAAATTTACAAAAATGGCCATCAGAAATACGAATATATATGGTTATTGGTTTGCCAATAATGGAAGTACCGAATGAAATATGAATTTTCTAGAAAATAGTATGAGGAATAAATACTTTAAAAAATATTTTTTCAACATATTGGGATTTTCCATCGTAGAATATTATGACTAACGAATGTAGACTGACGTTTAAATTATTTATTAATTTTAATTATTATACCATTTGTCTGAAAGGAAAATGACCTTTATGTATTTCGTTAGAGAATAATCCTTATGCTAGTTGAAAGAGAAAAAAATAAGTATTATTTTAGAGTAAAGATCAAATATGGGTTCCATTTAAGAAAATGAAAGTTTGTGTTTATCTCGAAAATTTGCTTATAGAAAAATTATTTTCGTACACCACTGGATAGACAATAAAATTATCAAACTTTTTTATTTGAAACATTTTTGTAGATTACAGATAGTTTAGAAGTTATTTCAGATTTAAAAAAATCTGATGTGGACACCACACGACTTCCTTGTACGCAAGACCAATATGAAATACTCGTATTGGGATTTTCGAATAAGAAAACGCTAACTAGCGGCGAATATTAGAACTACATATAGTGGTACACATTTGACATTTACATGAAACTACAACTATATGACTACAAAAACTCTATTTACATACTTGAATTATAAATAAAAAATACTGATAAATGAGAAAATAATACAAAAACTAAAGAAACACAATTGACAGTAATACTATGCTTACAATGGTCAACAAAAAATGTACCATTGTTTAATGCGATCAGCGCCATCTCTTGATACTTGAAAATTCCAATAGACCCAATTATAAAATTGCCGTAATTTAACATAACATTAATTTTTTTTATACTTTTTTGTCCTAATCCATAGCAAGCTTTGTTACAAAAACCAAAAAGTATATAATTTTTAAATTTACATATCTCGCTTATACAAAGGACTAATTTAATAATATTGGATGTGCTAGACGCAGAATTTAATTCTCTAAAACATTATTTGAAGCATTTATTTCTAAAACCAAAATTAAACCCATTTTATTCAAGAAAAACTGTTAATAACTTCAGGTAATATATCACTTCCGTTTAATCTATTTTAACCAAAATCTACTATGTTATTCCCATTGACACAAAAGTCTTATATACCAAATTTGAAAAGTTATGGATTATATTTTATAGTACTTTTTCATTCAAATCT
The DNA here is from genome assembly GCA_963082715.1 of Harpalus rubripes. NCBI lineage: Eukaryota > Metazoa > Arthropoda > Insecta > Coleoptera > Carabidae > Harpalus > Harpalus rubripes. The sequence continues at coordinate 12,799,815 of OY720460.1, forward strand.
ATTATAGGCTTCAAGTAAAGATCCACTTCTGGAAATTAATGACCAAAATGGCAGGTGCACAACTAGATGTTATAGCAGTCCTAAATACAAAATTTCAACTTTCTACGGCTTACCGTTTTAGAGTTATGCGAGATACGTACGTACGTACAGACATCACAACGAAATTAGTCAAATGGATTCAGGGATGGTCAAAATGGATATTTCCGTTGAAATCTGAAAACCGAAATTTTTCGCGATTACAATACTTCCTTTACTTTGTACAATCGTCCAAATTCAGTTTTGCGCCATTATCTAGTAACCTATGAGAATCGTTGGAAACAAAAGCAGAAGCACATCTAAGATGCCCCCCCTAAGGCGCAGTACATGTCCCATTTAACCTAAGTCATAATAGTTTCCGAAATCCCAATGGTGGCCATCGAAATCCGAATACATGTATTTAACATATTTGGTTTCATATTTGCTAATAAACTTATGACTTGACTTATTTCTTAATTTTGAATTCTTTAAAATAAAAACTAAGTAAACGTCAGTACTAAATTTGACAGAATGGGTGAAGCTAATATCTTATACAAATCGAAGATGACCTTGTATAGACCTCTTAAAAAAATAAACGGTTCTTCTTTGAATATAATTTATTGAAAGACCTCTTAAATGACCACTTAACCTCTTCTTTCATTCACCAGTACCTCACGTCACTTGCAACGTTACGTGTCATTTCAACTGTCACCTGCAAATAACGAAATGACCGAAACAAAACACGATACGATTCATCATTTATTCAACCTGCTTTGGTATGTCGTTATGCTACGAGTTTTATAATATCTAAGTAGGCTGCTAGAGAAAGTGTTGGAATAAATGACGATCACGACCCGAGAATGACGTCATACGTGGAACGTGGATCAATCAGTTATTTATTAGATTAATTACATAATCATAGAAGAATGAGCTGATTTAAAATTGAAAATCAATGGGGAATAGAAAAAGATTAAATGGTATTAGATGAATTATTAATTGAAGAATTGTGTCCTGGGAATTATCGACCTTAAATGATTTCTTGTAAATTATTTATTTTTTATATCGATTATCTTAAAACGAAAGTCACGCTAGAATTATTGGGAATAGGACATGTGGTTCATAATTTTTAGAATTTTATTTAAAATGTGTTCAACAAGGAGTTTTGTTCGACCCTAAATTACAATTGGTCCTAATTACAACTATATTACTAATAGTACTTACAGAAATTTAGATTTCATTATTCGAAATTCACATTGTTTCAATAATCCAAATACTATTATTTCTTTGTATAACTGTTTTGTAAGGTCTAAGATTGAATACTGCCTCATTATCCGGAATCCAATATAGCGTGTGTCTGTCTTAAAGATGTATACTATTATTCACGAAAGAGCCACACCTCCGCCATTTGAATTTATCTTCTTCCATTGGTAGTAGGCTCCTCCCCCTAACTGGATATTCATTATACAGGGTGTAAATGAAATAAGTGCATTAAATTTATCCAGTAATGTAACTCGACGAGAGCAACAATATTTTTTAATAACTTTTGGATATTCAGTTAAAATTCTTTAAAGATTTGCTGCATATTTCGTTACCCGCCCATGGAGAACAAATGGCTGCTGCCGTATTCAAGTGGGATACAAACAGCTCAAAAATTGTCGGTTATCGGTTACACTTGCAGTCACAGTAATTAATAAACGAATCAACGGATATAACATTTATTATTAATTAATTCGTAAAAGTACAATTTTTAAAATAATTTAAATTTTGGATAACAAAATTATAAAGTGTATTAAACCAGGATTTTAATCACCTGTGAATAGAGGAAGACAAGGAGGAACGAGGGGAGGAAGAGCAAAAGCATAGTTATTAGGTTATGAGATGATTATTTATCGTCGACAAATCATAATAGTTTAAATACGTTATTCAAAACATGTAAGTACAAACTTTTGTCCATTTAAACGAGGTACATGAGTACCAATAATTAGTTGTCCATTTATTGTTCCCGCCCTAACATTTTTTAATGAAATGAAGTTTGGATACAACTGTTGCTTTTTTAAAAATTGTCATATGTGACACTCCGTATTGTGATAAAGATGTACAAGATTAACAAATGTGCGAATATTAACAACGTATGATTTGGAAACGCTCCTTCTAAATGCGTTGGCATTTCTATAACACCGTCTTTATATCAACCACAAATTAAAATGTAGTAAAGATACGAATAAATAAATAAACCATAGGTAAGTAATTACAATGTCTGTGTACTCGCTATTTGCACACGTAAGCATTTTGACAGAATAGTTTATTACTAATGTCAAAATTTAATTGCAACAACAGACAGGACTGTCAATTGCTAAAACAAATTTTTTCAGGGCTATTGCTACTGCATTAAATTATTAGAAAAAAACTTGGAACGACTTGTCAATTTACGGGGTTGTAAAAATGCTAAAACAATGTGCGATTTCGAGAAGAAGTTATTAAGAAATATTGTTGCTCTCGACGAGTTATATTACTGGTTAATTTTAATGTACTTATTTCATTTACACCCTGTATATTTATAGGCCGTCTTTGAGTCGCCAATCAAAATAATATGTATGGAATTCATATGAGTGACGAGCTACTATAACAAAAAACCCCTTATTTCTGAAGTATTTCAATTATATCGTTTTATTTCTTTATTAATATTCATTACTAAGCATATACTCAATATTTTTTCCTAATTTCTCTTAATTCAATTGCGCTGTAGTCTCCTATTTAGGCAAGTGACATTTTGTAACAGTTGACAGTGCCAAAATATGAAATGATGATAATGCCTATTGCTGCTATTAAAAATTTGAATAAAAGCACTGATGACATGACAAATGAGACAATTTGCAAGTACAATGTCGTTGATGATTTCAGTGTTAAATGTTTGTAATTTAAACAGATTTACGTATTGTACTCGTCTGGTATACGGTAGCTTTTCATTTTCCATCTGCCTAATTCATTAGGCTAATTATTGGTGTTTGCTACAACTGAAATACCCGAACACAGCGTTCGCCTCAAATTGTATCATCGGAATAATTGAACCATTTCATTCTCATCTGCCAACAGCCAACACGTAATCAAGTAAATTATCAAATTAATTATTGGTATGATTCGATTCGAATATGTGTTAATGAAATTGTAGGTGTATAAGTGTATGTGTGTGCCATATATGCATGGTGTTAATAATTAGTTAGGTGCTACTTTAAACTTAAATCTAAAGGTACATTCGCAAATGAAAATTAGGTTTATATTTATGGTTTATACTTCAGAAATAAAAACCTTAGCCGCAGATTATGTTATGACTCCATTCGCACTTCAGAATGGGGTCATACCAAAAAGAAAAAATGTTGATTTTTCTTTCATAAATGAAAAATTTACCTAATATTATGCATATATACATCAAAAATATTTAGTATTATTATACTTTTCATTCATGATTTTCTTTATAAAGATTCTGAGTTTGGTTTTGTGACGTCACAGTTTTGTATACAAATACACGATAATGAGGCACACCCGTACTCGTGCTTTTACTGTACATGAACAGATCTGTCACTTTTTGTAACATAACCTTATATAACCAATATTTTGAAAGTAACGTCAACATCCTTGCAACAAGTTATTTTTTTTAAAAAAGTAAGTATAAATAACGAAATATGCTAAATAAAAATATAAATAAATACAATTTATGTCTGATTTAGATATTACAATGGTTGTACATTATTGTTTTGTGTCGTCCTATGAGAATAACTCGCTGAGAAGTAAAAATAAAATTTTTATTTGTATTCTTATGGCTCAAGATGTAAGAGAAAGATGGTATAAGGCAATAAATACTCCAGAAGTTTTGAAGACTACGTTTGGTTTCAAGCGTAGTTTCAAAACACAATGACATAAACGTCAAAAGTAGTTCAATTTTTGCTCGGTAGATGTCACTACGGCCGCAAAACTGTTACGTCATTCGAAATTTTATATAAACTTTAAAAAATTATTACTGTAAAACTAGAAACTTATGTGACATAAAATTTATATTTTCGTAAGTAGTTTTAAATGTACTTTCAGAAAAAAAATAATTGGAAAATGTGGTATAACCCCATTTAGTGTCTCTAAAGGTGCATTCACATATGATAATTAGGTTTAGATTTATGGTTTATACTTCATATTTAAAGACTGGCCGCATATTATGTAATGACTTCATTCACACTTCAGAATTTAGGGTCTCTAAATCCAAATCATACAGCTAAACATTGCAAAGTCCAAACTTTAAGCTTTATTATTTAGTTTGACGTCAGAAACTCACCAATGAGAACGAGTCTGAAATGATACAGAGAATTATATACACCCATCTCTATTATGGTGCGTTCGGCTTGTTAACTCTAATAGAGTTGGAGTGGAGCACGGAGCGTTGTCACGTGACCTCAGATCTTTCGAAGCATACAGGGTGTAAATGAAATAAGTGCATTAAATTTAACCAGTAATATAACTCGGCGAGAGCAACAATATTTCTTAATAACTTTTTCTCGAAATCGCATATTTTTTTAGCACTTTTACCACCCCGTAAATTGACGAGTCGTTCCAAATATTTTTGTGATAACTGAATGCAATAACAATAGCTATGAAAATTTTTGTTTTAGCAATTGACAGTCCTGTCAATTGTTGCAATTAAATTTTGACATTAGTAATAAACTTGTTAATAAGGTAAAATTCTGTCAAAATGCGAGTGCAAAGACATTGTAATTACTTACCTATGGTTTATTTATTTATTTTTTTACTCGTATCTGTACTATATTTTACTTGACATCACGGTTGACATAAAGACAGTGTCATGGAGGTGCCAACGCATTTACACGGAGCGTTTCCAAATCATCACCAAATCATTCTGTTCTTAATATTCGCACATTTATTAATCTTGTACATCTTTATCACATCACAATACGGAGTGTCACATATGACAATTTTAAAAAAAGCAACAGTTATATCCATAATATGTGCAAAAAGTTCTATGTTTTCAGCACATAATAGACTTCAATTTTGGGAATGGCTCATAATGTTCATTAATGAGACTGAATTTACTTGGGAAGGTGTATTTATTATGCACAATACACATCTCGACAGACGAAAATACTGTAAAAATTTTCATTAAAACATATTTGAGCGGGAACAATAAATGAACGACTAATTATAGGTACTTAAGTACCTCTTTTAAATGGACAAAAGTTTGTACTTACATTTTTTGAAGAACGTATTTAAACTATTATGATTTATCGACGATAAATAATCATCTCATAACCTAATAACTATGCTTTTGATCTTCCTCTCGTTGCCTCGCCCCTCTTTGTCTACCACTATTCACAGGAAGCCTGGTTTAATACCCAACTTTATAATTTTGTTATCCAAAATTATATTTCTTTATTTTAAAAATTGCACTATTACAAATTAATAAATAATAAATGTTATTTCCGTTGATTCGTTTATTAATTACTGTGACTGCAAGTGTAACCAATAACCGACAATTTTTGAGCTGTTTATATCCTACTTGAATACGGCAGCAGCCATTTGTTCTCCATAGGCGGGTAACGAAATATGCAGTAAATCTTTAAAGAATTTTAACTCAAAATCTAAAAGACTTAGAAAAAAAAGTTATTAAGAAATATTGTTGCTCTCGTCGAGTTACATTACTGGTTAAATTTAATGCACTTATTTCATTTACACCCTGTATAGTAAGCGTTCGGCTTGCACAGGAGTGTGGTAAATAAACTGTCAGCTGTCATTTTAAATTTACAAAAAGAGAAAATTACCTATTTATTTATTTATTTTACAATCCAGATAACATAAAAGAATTATATATAAAAATTAAAATTAATAATAAATCACTTCCCTGTTTTCTAAGTATGAATACCTAATTTAAAAAAAAAATACTTACAACCACAATACTGTAAAGAAAAATAGGTAACCAAACGAGGCACAATACCAAGTGAATGACAGTTTCAAGGCGCACAAGTGTCTTGCTTAGTTATCAGTTAAAATAGTGTTGATATATTTATTTTACGAATTTTAATATTTCTGTTTGACTCGGAGTGTTAGACTTAATATAGGCGAGCTGACAATTTAGTTTCGCGTTGTAGTAGCAAATCGATGTGGAATCAGTTCACGGTTGTATGTTTTGCGACTTGCGTGACATCTGTCCCATTACTCTGAACAATATTCTACAAACTACAGCTGTTATGTTCTCCTCGCCTAGAGAATTAAAACTGCTGCTATAATAACATTTCAAATGGCAGTTTTTGCAGAACAACTTCATTCAACATCACAGTAAATACAAGTACTATATTATGATGGGAAGTGGAAACACACAAAAGTTGGATAGACGATTTATAGCTTTCATTTTCTGAGCCATAATAGGGCTGTTGCAAGATTTTTTATATGTCGTCTAAGTACTAAATTTTAAAAGATATTGTTCTTTAAAGAGCCTCAAATTTAAAAATATCACAAAATATCCATTAGATATTTTACAATTAATTATTGAAAATTGTGTAATATTTTGAAAAAATCACGTGGTCTGAAACAGAATGTGACGTCAGAGCACATACAGTTTAACATGTGACAAACTATCGCCTACTTTTATTTATATAAATAGCGTAAACTGTTTTCCTATTGGCTATGAATGACGTATTGTATGTACTCCGTCGTCACAGGGGGGGGGGTTTGTTTTTCATGACTATTTCTGGCGCCAATCTTTTTATTTATTTATTTACGGAAGTTTCTGCAAACAAATCTAACCAAGGTAGCTACGAAAAATAAATGCATGGCAAAACAAAAGTACACCCTTAGGTATCATGGCAGTTCTTGTTACAATTCGTTATCTGTCATTAGTAATTTTCCATGCTGTTTTAAAGTACGCACATCGTACTGAAAATGTAGTTAACAAGAGAAAATTTCCTAGCCATGATATTTTACGATTTTAAAAGTTCACTCTCTCCAAAAAAATGCATCGAAAAGCTTCGGGATGCTTTTGGAAATAAAGCACCTAGCATCAGGTCTGTTCACAGCTGGTACAATAAATTTAAATTTCATCGACTCAATGACGATTTACGCGAAGATAAGCCAATTTCTGCAGTTACGGATGAAAACATAGCTGCTATTCGTACAATGATTAAAGAAAACAACCATGTCACATACAGAATTATACGAGTTACTTTGGGCATTGGAATGACCGCTATAAATAAAATATTGCTCGATCATTTAAAAGGCAGGAAAGTTTGTTAACGTTGGATACCTCATAATTTAAATGATGGTCAAAAGCAACACCGTGTGGAATGGTGCATTAAAATTAAATATTAAAAAGTACATCGAAGGTAAATCTGAAGCAGTGTATAATATTATAACAGGTGATGAATCATGGATGTATGCATTTAAACCTGAAACAAAACGGCAATCAGTTCAATGAGTCTTTCCAACAAACCCCAATCCTGTCAAAGTAAACGGGTTCGTAGTGTTGGTACAAAAATGATTGCCTCCTTTTTCTCATAATCCGGTCCTACTATCAATATTGCATTGGAAGATAGGAAAACATTAACTTCTAATTGGTACATAATGTAACGTTTTTATTTATCTGGGTGAAGTGTAAATATTAGATAATTATTACTAATTAAAATGAAGTGTTTATTAAACTATAAAGAAAGTTACTATTACTAATATTAAACAATTATTAAAAACTAATTAAGACTAAAAACTATAATTAACTAGATAACACTAACACTATTTATTTAACCAATTAACACTACTATTTATGTCCACGATATTATTTATTTCACTACGCGTTCCAATCTTAGACTGCCGGTCTGTTGCAGATTCTTGTAGACTGTTTACGCGATATTTATATCACTATATTTATATCACTATATACTTATATCATGTTCAACTGTCCGCCTACCGACCTCCACAGCGTCTATATACTCAACTGACTCAACAGCGTCTGTATATTCAACTGCTCGGACAGAAGTCACACCTTTCACCTCACTATCTGTCTATTTATGTAACTATCTCTCTTCCACAGCCTCCGTATCACCGACTTTCCGTATGTCACAATTCTTCAACACCAATGCCGAGTATTAGCTTCCACTTGCCGTTACTGTCCCCATATACCTAGCTTCCCAATACTCTTCAACACTACCGAGTATTCTCTTTAACAGTCATCCCGGTATACCAGTAACTTTCCGACTCGCCGTTACTGTTCTCGCACACTATAGCTTCCCAATACTCGTCAACACTACCGAGTATTTACATCCACAACTATCCCAATATACCAGTAACTTCCTGAGTACCTACTCGACACCAACTGCATATACGCTCACCACGATACTGCTGTGCTTCTCAACTCACTAACACTCTATATGAACATCTCTATGTCTCTCCATGTAACTAACTGTGTGCACTCATTAATGTAAGTGTCTGTCCATCTTCATTAAGGGAACTATGTAAGTCAACCCCCGATCACATTACTAATGTTATGTGTTCAGGGACTCAACTAAACTAACTCTCGAGCATAGCTACGTCCCTTATATACAGCTGCTATTATTTTCTAGAACAGTCTAGAATATTCGAACACGTAATAACAATGAACACAAAAGGTTCAGGCGACCGGAAGTAATTAAACACGTCGCGACCAGTCTGTTTACATCGGCCGGTTACTAGCGCGATTACGTCACCGCTATAAATAGACACTCGCTTACAGTGGCGGCGACGGCGGGCGTCCCATGTTACAATAACAATTTGTTTGCCACCGGTGTTTGAAAAATTGTTCCTCCTGCTTTATCAAAAAATGTGGATTGTATAATATGTATTCTAGTGTTTTTAAATGGATTGTGTTGTTATTGTATTGCAATGAATAACCAGGAAATTAGTGTTTGGATTTAATGCAGTTATTTCCTGTATTTTTTAGATAAGAATATGTAAAGTTGAATGGTTGATTCATTCAGTATTACTTTGTACGTCGTCTCAGTTGTAAATAAATATATTCTATATGCTAGTCGGTTCTGCGAAATATTGCGAAATAATTTCTTTATAGAAATTACTTTTCAGAAATGAAGAAGATGGTGTGGTTTATAAATATGTATAACAGAAATTTTCTTCTTCGAATTTTCCCGTTCTGACGGTTTATCGATTCCATGTATATTTTATTACATTACTAACTTTTGGAAATGATTGAAAGAAAACAACAGTCTTCCTTTACTTAAAAAAATACACTAACATTATTATTGCTTTGAAAAAATAAACTGCAATTTTATCTGCAAGATGACCTACTCGCAAAAGTACATCTTTCACATCATTATCATCCAAAAGTTTCAGTCAGCTCTTGTCAATACATGTATAGAATTCTTTGGATTTTCAGTGATTTTTCTTGTACCTACATGTACTTTGGCTATTTGAGTTCTAAATATAATTTGTTTTCTGGTGAAAAATAATTTATGAAAATAAAATAAAGTGACGCACGAAAGCGATCTGTTACTCATTGGAGTATTTTTAGGCCGGACGTGGTTTTCATCGCCGTTAATCCTCCATAGAGAATTCCAAAATACGACCATTCCAGTTGCACACACGTACTTATACTTATGTATAAATCACTTGCGAGAAGCCAAACATATTCACATTTTTAACTTCTTGAAGTTAAATATAGTTTAAAAGTTTCTTGTCATGCCTTGGTTACAATCACAATTTCTTTCATGTGGAAACTTTAAATAAGTACTGAATTTCAGAAGAAGAATATATATATATATATATATATATATATATATATATATATATATATATATATATATATATATATATATATATATATATATATTAGCAATTAAAAGTCCTGTCAGTTATTTGACATTAGTAATAAACTTGTTTATAAGGAAAAATTCTGTTAAAATGCTTACATTTACGAATAGGGAGTACACAGACATTGCATCTTTTTCTTAATAATGCATCGATGCATATGTCTCTCTTTATTTTGTTATTCTTAGATAAGCTTCTTTAGTTAAAGAAGAGTGCTGAATTCGACCCAATGTAATTACCAATGGGTTTATTTATTCGTATCTATACTACATTTTACTTTGTGGTTCACATAAAGACACTGCTATGGAGATACCAACGCATTTAGACAGAGCGTTTTCCAATTATTCTGTTCCTAATATTCGCACATTTGTAAATCTTGTACATATCTCATCTCATAACCTCTATTCACAGATGTTTAGAAGCCTGGTTTAATACACAATTTTATAAGTTTGATATCCAAAATTTAAATTTCTCTTTTAAAAATTCTACTAATACGAATTTATTAATAATAAATATATTTTTCGTACCTCCGTCCATTTTGACTAGTATTACAGAACTCAAAATCGTCCAGAAATGCGCTGTTGCTGACCTAGGTCGGCAAAAGGAGTTGGCATTACTGTTCTGGTGATGTCAATTTAAGATTATTTTTAACACAATAATTAGCAAAATGTTTACAAATTTTAGGGCTAAATCTTTAATTGTTGTAATTTAAATAACTAAATTTTGTCATAAAAATAATAATATGCTGTCATTACTGACATCTCGTATAGATTAATTACAAGTTCCAACTTTAGGACTAGTTTTTTTTTGTAACTACAACTAACTTCACGTGATACAATTGAGTTTCCGCCATCTGTAATAAAAAATATGTAACTAATGTTTCTATGTTATATTTTCAATAGATATAAAATAATTACGCATGTTAAGCTCAAATGTAAGTAATTATAATTAAACTTGCAATGCAAAACCGATAAAAATATATGTTCATTTTTTAGGTTATGTAACAGAATAAAGTATAGAGAAATATACGAAGAATTTATGGAGAAATCGGTACAAAAAATCTTGTGTATCACACGCCCAGAAACTGTTTTGCGAGATCTCGTATTTGCAGTCAAAATAAACTCGGTCTCGCAAATGTTCAGTTTCTGGTCTCGTGATCCAAATAACTATTCTGTTGATCTTTTATTATTTACTGTGTCTACAAGGCTGCAACTACCAGCCGACAATTTTTGTGTTGTGTTTATCGAACTTTAATTCAAACAGCAAAGGGCAGCAGCGATGTTTCCATAGGCAGGCAAACAAATTTGAAACAAATCTTTGAAAAGTTTTAACTCAAAAACTAGAAGATTTAGAAAATAATTTATTAAGAGTTACATTACGGGTTAAATTTAATGTACTTATTTCATTTACACACTATATATATATATATATATATATATATATATATATATATATATATATATATATATATATATATATATATATATATATATATATATATATATATATATGATTCTGATCATTTTTTTTAATAAACCTGTCAAATCATAAACGATAACTCAAAAGTGGTGGGTGTACTTTTAAATCATATAAACACCATCCAATTTTAATGTTGTTTGTGTTATAAATCTATCTTCTAGGTTTATTCCAACATTGATATGCGAGATAAAGTAGCATAAAATTAGACACACTAGCTGCGCTGTGCTGTGTTGTTCATAAATGCAAACACACTTACTGCTGTTTGCTCTTAGCAAGCAAAGAAACACTAAATTTTGTTTGCTGTGGCCGCAAACATTCACACAGGCGGAACAGTGGATCGAAAAGGCGACACGAATAAGGGGAAAGTGGTAGGCGATCAAGAAAATACCCCTGAGACATTTATTTCTGTTTGGATTTATATAGAAACAAATTTAGTTTCGGTTTTACCAATAAAAGTTGGGTGACCTGGCAATTGGAAATACCTTTCCTATGTGTTTTTTTATGCATTTCACAAAAGACTTTTAAATTACAATAGGGGATTCCACCATTTTTTTAAATATAATTTCATCAGAAAGTATAAGCAAAACAAGGGCCAGTTGCATAAAACGTTGTTAGCTGATCATGTGTTTAACTGCACATTGAAACCATAGATACGTATCAAAAATACATTGGAAAAGAAGCCTTGTTAAAGTTAACAATGTGATTAAAGTTAACAATGCTTTATGCAACTGGGCCTAAGACTATTGGTGAAAATCCGGTGAAAAAATTCCTATTAATAAGCCAGTTATGGTCCCCCGAAGTTTAAAAATATAGATGTGATGTCACGAATATAAGTTTTTATATAAAACTGTTTTCTTCGTGGATCTAAAATGTTCTTGAAATGTATGATATTTTTAAATTATATTTATAAAAAATAATAGCTATTTATGTAATAAGTTGCGAAAGAAATGTGTTTTAAGTACGCGACGTGAAAATTATCCTACGAGGCGTAGCCGAGTCGGATAACACGACTAGTGCTTAAAACACGATTTCGCAACGTATTCCATACAAGATTTTTATACTAGCGTTTTAAAACAGATTATTTATATTTATTTTCAAATGTCAACATTTTGAATTTTTCATAATTTAAAAGTAGGCGGGCATCAGTTTCATCTTTTTGTTGCTATGGGATTCAATATGTTGTTTAAATAAAAATTGATGTCAACGTGCTCGGTGAATAATTTTTCTTGAGAATTTTTGGTAATAAATTTATTTAAAATGAGTGACTCAGAGATTGACTCTGATATTGAAAATGGTGCAGAGGCTGCATTGGCTACACTGGTTCCAGGAAAATCAAAAAAATTGTATGAAGAGACTTACAAAAAATTTGACAGTTGGTGTGTGGAGAAAAACGTTGGGCACATTATAGAAAAGGTAGTTTTAGCCTATTTTTAGAAATTATCATCCATATATAAGCCATCCACTTTATGGAGTAATTACTCTATGCTCCGAACTATGATATACCTTGATAAGAATGTGGATATAAGTAAATTTACCAATCTTATTGCATTCTTAAAAAGAAAAGCTAGTGGATATAAGCCTAAAAAATCAAAAATATTCACTAAGCAAGAGATAGTTCGTTTCATGAAGGAAACTGATGACAAGGATTTTATTGGCAAAGGTTGTGTTAATTGTTGGAATCTATGGGGCATGTCGCCGGGAGGAACTTACGTTTTTACGTGTAGGAGATATTGAAGATTCTACTTCTTTCATAAAAATTAATATTCCAAATACAAAAATGAATATTTCACGATTTTTTATGATAACTGAAGGGTTTTTCGATGGAATCAACTGTTTAGCATTGTTTCGCAAGTACGCACAACTTCGACCTACTCGTATTGAACATCAACGGTTTTTTCTAACCTACAGAAATTTTAAGTGTTACACGCTTCCTGTAGGTATAAATACCATAGGTGGTATACCTAAAAAAATTGCAGAGTTCCTCGGCCTCCCAAATGCTAAAGAATATACCGGGCATTGCTTTCGGCGGTGTTCTGCAACATTTTTAGCTGATTTGGGAGCAGACATTACAGTGCTCAAGCGACAAGGAGGGCGGCGTTCAAGTTCTGTTGCTGAAGGCTACGTTGAAAATTCTTTGGAAAATAAGAAAGAAATTTCACGAAGAATTTTGGGAGAAAAAGAAACAGCAATTAAAAAAATAAAAATTGTCGACAAAGAATCAGAATCCAGCAGCACATCTACTTCAGTTTCTACCCACATTGAAGTTAACCAAGAAGAAGACTGTTTGAGAATTGCAGTACTGGACTGGTAGCCATGTGTCCGGTATTTGAATTTGTTTACTTCCATTGGTAGTAGACTCCACCCTCTAACTCTATGTATTCGTTATATATTTATAGGTGGCCTTTGAGTCGCCAATCAAAATACTGTATACGGATTTCATATGAGTGACGAGTTGCTAAAACAAAAACCCCCTTATTTCCGAAGTATTTCAATTATATCATTTTATTTCTTTATTAATATTCATTATTAAGTATATACTTTCACTATTTTTTACTGATTTCTCTTGATTCGATTGAGCTGTAATCCGCTATTTAAAAAGACAGATAGAATCCAAATCTACTTACTCGTTTTTGTGAAAAATGGAAGATATTGCTATACTTCGAGTAATAAACCAGGGCCTCGATTTTGTAACTTTAAAATTTTGTCAGATTTCAAATTCTGTCAGAATTGTTCAGATCTTGTACATGAATATATTTGCAACATACTTCCCACTGAGTAATACGCCATCTCTTTCAACCCTATTCATGCGAGGTATTTAAATTCCTAAGACTCATATGTTCTGCGATGTGAAGTTGGCACCCTATTGTGCATTCCCCACACATAACTAGCTTCAAGGTATTCATCAGTGAAAAGCGAACTCAACTGCAGAATGTGGAACGGAACGGAAAATAGAGAACGATAGGAATTTGAATTTCCCTTTGAAATATGTCTTTCGGTACGTCAAAGATTTTGTGTGGGTGGATGTGACAGCAGAGTGCCATGTCTCAAGATTCAAAGAGGATGAAATGTTTCATATTGTAAATATGTCATTAACGGAGACACTATAGTGAGCAAGGTGTCTTTACCGTTTTTACTTTTCTTTGTAGAAAAAGAGATGTATTGAATCATGCTAAAAATAGGATATTTCACATAAATTAAACTTTACAATTTGTTTATATAAATAATAAGTAAATAAATATATCATCGCGGTATATTACCCATTGCTGGGTGTGCCAATCTGCTTTGTACGCAGATATCGGTAAAGATGATGACATAAATTTGTACCGTGCGGGCGTTTACCAGGAGACACCTCACGGGCACTCATTGCTGGCGTGGAGAGAGGAGAGACAGAGGTCAATTTTGTGCCATTTAAATTATTTGGCGTTGGTCGGGATCGAACCCGGTTTCCCAAATTCGCGACCAGACACTCAAGCACGCGGCCACGAGACCCCATAAATTGAGAATTAAATGTACCACTAATAAAAAATGAATTCTGTAGTTATGTCAACAATAAATATAAAATAATAAATTTGTGTTGTTCTGAAATCGAGCAAAATTCAACTTGAGCTAGCACTAGACAGTGCAAGACTAGCGTACTAATGGTGGGGTTACGATTTTGATGGCACGCAAGAAAGATAAGAGTAGATGTAAAAGTTGAGATGGAAGATCATATTACAAACAAACCATGAGAGCCCTCGCCAGTTTGAAAGTTCTGTCTTCTGTCATGTGTGTTTTGACATTTAAGTTTTACATAATTCAATGTCTTCGGGTGGTTCTGGAAACTTGAAGAATTTCACATTTGTCATGTATTATGATAATAAAACCTCTCTAACTGGCTTATTCTGTAAGAATGTCGTTATACCATAACGTGTCATTATGATAGAAAAGTTGTTAAATAACGATAATTTTCAAAAAGCGTATTCTGTAAAACCAATGTCGTTATATTTAAATCGTATTGTTATTTTAAGTAGTTCGTGAACGATAAGGGTTCACTTGTCGTTATTCAGTCTGTTAATGTCAAATGTTAGCAAATGGAAGAGTTAATTAATTTATTATTTATATTTGTGCAGGAAGAAATTGAAAATAGGTAACAAAACATTTATTTATTTATTCATACATCAAACATATAATTCACAACCATAATTACATTTTAGAAGAAATGTTTGTGGTCGTGAAAGTCTTTTATGGAATAATAATCCATTTGATAATAGTTTTTTTACACGTATTCTTTACTCAATAAAGAAATAATAATTAAAATAATAATGTCAATATTTTTTTTTGCAAAATGACATTACAATGACAATTTAATTTACAATAATAGTTACTATTTTTTCTAAAAAAAATTGGCTAAAGTCGTTACGACAAACGGTATAACGACGTTTATAACTTAATGAATTTTACAAAATGTTCAGGATCACATTTACATTTATAAATAACGATATTTCTTATATGACGATATTTTTACAGAATAAGCCTATAGGCCTGGTAAACTCCATGCAACTGTTGTGGATCCAACTGTTTGCTCAAAAGCTGGTGCAGCTGGATCTGATCATGCTGTTGCTGCTGCTGCTGCTACTGCCGCTACTGCCGCGTCGAATGTATCACAAGTCCAGTAGTGGCACTGGTACGACACTACCCTGTACGCGTGTATTTGAATTTGGTGACCTTCAACAGGTTCGCTAGACGCGCTAGCATAGGCGTACGTAAGATGTCTGCCTAGGTATCTAGGAGGAAAGATTATTTATTTTGATATCAATAGCATTCGTTTAAAACCTTTTCCGATTTAAATTAAAATATAAACATACAGAAAACCTAATTCAAATTTAAATGTCTATTTGATAAATATAAAAATATAATAATTGTTCTAAATTAATAAAACTCCTTAAAAATTACATTTAAAATTTAGTGTAACCATAATATACTGAGGCGGTCGATAGAATGATAGAAATGTAAAATAAAATAAATATAATAATTTTCTGGGTCTGTCGGTAATCTAAAAAATATGTTTAGAATTATTTTATCTTTATTATTATTTGGACAGCCTTTGAAGCAACAATATATTATTAACCCCCGGCATTATGTCTAGTAGTCTAGTTTGGTAGTCTTAATATTCTTGCGCCCTGCACACGAACGCCGTCACTCTGTCACTGGCATAGTTTGGCGTACCAGAGTACGCCCAATCTCCTTGCGTTACCCTCCCTGGTCCAAGTCCACGCACATATAGCCATGAGCACACTGACGGCAATACATACAACAGTGTCGATTCTGTTGACGTTAGTCATGTATATATTCTGTGGTAGTGGTACATTGTTTAATAAGAGTATTAGCTGCAATATACAGAAATGTTGTAATACTTGTAAAACAATTATTGTAAGTTATACGTACTTGCATTTTGATGTAACCTCACTTTGTCACCGGTGAAATTTTTACACACAACTGAATGAACTAAAAATATAATAATTTGAATACATCTATGTTAAGAATAGTTGCAAATAACACTTACCTGTGATTTATGCACTGTATAAAGTTTTTCACTGTGTACAAATATTCATGCACTTGTGTATGAAAGGGATGTTGAACAAATTTGAAATTGGAAGGTAGGTTCGCAGCAGTGGCGTCGATAGACCATTTCTTGCGCCCTTCCTGTTTAATTTTGCGCCCCTTTCCGTGTTTTTATTTAAATAAATTATTAAAAATCAATTTGATTTTTTTACTATTTTATTATGCACGTATTTATCTGCAATAAGCAGCGAGACGATTATGTACCTACGACTTTAGCCGAAGAGGAAAGGTTACCGCTGCTCTAAAATATGAAGCGAAAATTCAAATAAGTTATTCCTGTATTAGAACTATTAACGCATTAAAAAATTCAACACACGACAAGCATCCTTCCGATACTAACCTGCATTTTAAAATAAAAATTATTGAAATCTATTAATACTGGACTTTTCTCGTTTTACCATTAAAGTCAAATACTAATAGATTTCAATAATATTTTTTTAAATTCAGGTTAATATCGGAAGTATGTGTGTCGTGTGTTGAGTTTTTTAAAATGTTAATTGTTCGAAACATTTAATTGAATTTTCGCTTCATATTTTAGTACAGGGGTAACCTTTCCTCTTAAAAAAGGTACTATAAGAAATCAAAATGATGCACCATTCAGGCTATAAAAGAGACGAAATTATTTAAGGCTATCCCATTGCAAGGACATAATGAAACAAAAAATTCAACATATAAGGCCAATTTTATAGACTCTAGTTATTAAAAAATTTGATCCTTTTCTCCAGAATTACAATGTACCTCAAAATGCACATTATTGTACACTTCGTCACAAAATCATGTTGTGGAGAGTAGTGCAAAATGTATAATACGCAAAATAACTCCGGAAATTAATAATTGTGATTATTTTGCAATAATAGTAGATGATCCTCGGGACATCACTGCAGAAGAACAGATAAGTATTTGTGTTCGCTTCATTACATCTGAAAATCTTCCAAAAGAAATATTTTTATGTTTTAAACATGAAAAAATTTAAATGCAGAATCAGACTATCAAAAATTATTTCGTTCTAAAGGTGCGTCCTGTTGCGCCCTCCCTGTTAAAAGTACCTAGTGACGCCCCTGGTTCGCAGAAACACCCTACCTATAACTTTATATACTTAAGTGGTTATTTATTCCATGCATATTGAAGAGTAGCTTATTCTCATGTAACTTATCCAAGTAATTAAGGGCTTCTGAATTTATACATGCATCACTACGAATACCTTTAGCATCAAACTAGTAAACTAGAAACAAAATTATATGATCCGTTGGTGACCAACCGGTTTTACTCCCATAAATTTAACCAGATAGGAGGTTCAAATCTAATTAGCCTTAAAATTCCCTGGTGGTTGTTGGTGTATTTCATTTCCATGTATGAATATGTTACCTTTCAAAATTAGTAATTTGGTGATTGCTCAATAAATTTAATTTTATATAGAACATGTAAAAAAAATCTTTAGTTTTAAAATTTGTGTTTCTATTTTCTTTGTTATTTATTTTGTCTGTTTCCGATGTTATTTACTGTGTAATGAAAAGGAGAATTTTGTGCAAATGAGGTTTTGATAAAGCAGACATTGTTGTTGAAATTGTTTCACTTTGAATTCTTTGTTTCTGTAACTGTACTGACCACTGCAAATTACAACACTGCTGTATTTTTGTTTTATTTACGTACCTTTGATGGACTTCGACAGCGGAGTAATTCAAAATTTTCCTAGAACGATCAATGTTTCTGATTGACTAGGGCTAGAATGGGGGAGTTTTCGAATTTTTGATTTTTTTATAAGCGTTTTTACTTTTATATTTTGTAATATTCTAAAAAATACCGGAGAATTTTTTTAAAACTTTTGCAATATTTTCTTCCCGCCATTGTGGCGTACACAACGACAACTATGTGCGAATTAGGTCTCCGCATACGTGCCCAAAACGTGCTTCATAGAAAGAGACAGAAGTAAAACACTGCCATCTGTTTATGTTTACATTTGACAATTAACAATTTAATTTTTCTATTTCGGTGTTCTTATGAGTCTAAAAAAGCACTGATTATCACTGAAAACACGACGTTTAGAAGATCTATAAACGTACTGTTTTTGGTGCCTTTCGTATTCTAGAGGTGGTAGTCATGACAAATGAATTATATATAACCTCAAAATGGTAAGTTGTTGTTACATATAACCTCAAATGGTAACTCATTCCTATTTTCAATCCGCTGAAATAAACCAATAGGATTTTTCAAGTTATAATATACTTGAAGCCGCTTGAATTATCGAGATAAACGTAGTCTACGTTAAGGATTTGCTTGGGATACTCTGCACCAAAATCTGCGAATAAAAACAAATAACCACAGCCAGAAATGGGTCATAAGCCGTGATATATTTATTTATCTTATTGCGGTTTATCATTCTCCAGTCAAGTATCTATTAAATTTATCGTATAGTTAAGTACTTATGTATAAGTATTTTGCAAAACGAACTACCGTAATAATTAATAACAACTTAATATGATATTTAAAAAACAGCCATAAGAGGGAGGAGTTACGCAATTAAAAATTTGCACTGGAATAAGAATAAATGTATTATTAGGAAAATTGACGCCTCTGATCTATAATTAGTTAATTACCCAATGAATAATGTTTCCTTACGTTTCCTACGTCAATATTATTAAAGATCTATGTGTGTAATTGCGTGAGAAATTGTCGTTTGTGCGCCATTATCGCAATATTTACAATGTAGTTATTCCAATATAAATATTTGTTTTTACATATATTTTTTAACTTCACCGTTCTGTTTGTAAGGTAGGGTTAGGTTCAAATTTTGTACGGAAATTTTGTCCAACTTCCGCGTATCCTATTGATTTGAAACTTTGCACATATGTATTTTATGTACGTCATGTACAATTCATGAAAACTCAACAAGCACAACCTCTAGAAGTGTCTAAGAATCGGGAAGGGGACAGGAACTCTTCTCGCTTCGGTTTCACTTTATCTCACTTCAGTTACAACAAAAAGAACGGCCCAAAGTAGTGTGGCAACTGAGGTGAGCTAAGATAAACTGAGATATCATGTAAAAAGAACGCGATTATTGTATATGAATGTTCAGGTGGGGCCGTAAGTAGACAACCATCTAGCTAAAAGGTACCTTGCGGAAAATGAGATCTGGAAACTGACTCTTGGAGCAGTAACTGACTTCATAAGAATTCTGGCACTCATTCCAGAAAACTAAAATAGGGCCATAGATCTTACAGGGCACCGTGACGAATGACAAATGTGGATAGCGTTTAAAACCCACAATTAAATTAATAATAATAATACAATTTGTTTGGGGTTTATAATTTGTTGAATAGTCGGCCGATTTGATGAGCCTGGGATTGTAAGTGTATACCGAAATGTCGGTTTTATAAGAATAATTTGTGAGATTTCGAATATTAGTATATTATTTTATTTGTTTTAGGTAAGTGCTGCTTATATTTCCTTCCCCAATTTTCTCATTTCACGTAAGTTTTTCTTTAAATTTTCTGCATATATCAGCTCATTTGAATGCAATTTAACTTCTGAGAATTTCGTTTTACATTTCTCAAATAAGCACACTCCTTTCTGCGGATGAAATGTTTATACTTCAGAAGTTCAGAGCCAGGCAAAACTGAGGAAATGTAGATGTGTTGGTTTGAAATGCATTGTGAGGAAGAAGAAATTTCATTGCTCTCTGTTATATTTACTGCGACGGTGGTCTTGAAGTAGGAAAGCAAAGAAACAGACATTTCTCAAGGAGTCTACCAACATTGCGTTGCGTCGTATTCGCCGCCACTTCGCTGAGTACTGCGAAAATAATTTATAGGAAAGTTTTCTTGCTTCTGTGGGAACATAAGTTTGAGCTTTATGGCTCGCTGATATTATGCCAGCATTTTATGAAAGTCGATGAAGTTATATTTTTCAACATAGCCTCCTTTTAAGTAAGAGTAATAAGAATACGAATGTGGCACTGACGTAGTGTTTCAGCAAGACAAGAAATCTAGTCTTGTTGATCATTTCTTGTCTTGGCTTGATTTTTAATACAAGAAAATAAAATTTCTTGTCTTGTTCATTTCTTGGCGTCGCATGGGCGCCCGCAGACTTTTTTTACAAGGTGGGTCGAAATTTTTGTTGTAAGAAAAAAGTGTGCCGTAGGCGAATTTTTAATAATTTTCAAGGTCAAACGTGTTTTAATGCAAAGTAAGATAATATAGAGTTCTTTACAATGAAGCATATTTAACAAATTCTTAAAAAATTAAAATCAATATTTTATGACGAAAATGCGTATGTACGCTCTAAAAGCGTAGAATTGCCCCTTCTACTAGGTTTAAGGTGCGAGATGCGAGCATAAGCAATAACTACAAAAACAGACAATCTGAAAATACAATGTTGCATTAAATTAAAATATATTACTGAGTAACAATATAATTATTCTATTGAACTGCTCAAAATAAAATGTGTAATAATTAAATGTTAATTAAATCGCGCTCCTCACAAAATACGGCAACCCTAATCATACGTAGGTACTTTTAATATAAATAAATATGCAATGTTTATTCATTATTTACTGTTCTATTTCTTTATTTCTATATAACAGTAAAATCGATAATTGTGAAAGTTTTGAGAAGAACGTGATCATAAAATGATTAGAATAAATTACGGCATATTAAAGAAAATACAACACCGAAGATAATGTAATATAATAACAGTACATAACATAATTTACTCATTCTGACACTTCAGATATTTCGTACTTAGTAATAGATAGTATGTAATAAATTTTTTATTAAAATATAAGAAAATATTACCAATAATTATTAAAAAATACAATGATACATTGAAATGAAAAAATAAAATTATAATTTTATTTTTAAAAATGGATACAGTCCATAAATGAAAGGGGGGTCAGTCGACCCTTTCGACCCCCCCTGTGGGCGCCTATGTGGCGACGTAATTCTTGTCTTGTTTCAAGAATTCTTGATATTTCTTGTTCTTGACATATTAGGGGAATCCCCTTTTTTATCGATTACTAGTTGTTGCTTATTGGTTACTTATTTTTTATGTATTTCGATATTCCGTGCTTTTTATTTAAAACAATCAGTGTTCAAATAAATCAGATTCGGAATCGGTTTTATCCCAAAATAATATTTCTCCCTCACAAATATAATAAAACCATGATGTGGCCAGCATAACACAAAACCTCTCGTCATTTAATTTTTAATAAATAAATAAATAAATAAATATATCATCACGGCATATTACCCATTGCTGGGTGTGCCAATCTGCTTTATATACAGAATTCGGTAATGATGATGACATATTTGTACCGTGCGGGCGTTTACCAGGCGTCACCTCACGGGCACTCATTGCTGGCGTGGAGAGCGCACCACAGGGGTCAATTTTGTGCCATTTAAAATTTGAAATATTTGGCGTCGGTCAGGATCGAACCCGGTTCCCCAGATTCGCGACCAGACACTCTGGCACGCGGCCACAAGACCCCATATTTTTAATACATACTATTATTCACGAAAGATGACTATTTAAGGCCATTTGATCGAAGACACAATACACAACACTATATAGCAGTAGCTTAGCAATGTTTTGCATTAGAAAGAAAAAGATTATTTGATTTATGTCTATTTAATTTACGTGGTATGACAGATATATACGTAAATGGTGGTATTACTTTCTAACACACCACAAATAGTAATAACGTATGTCGTAGAGTTACGGACACGTAATTATCTACTACACTGCCCTCTGTACTAAGTTTATCCAGTGATGATGGCATTTAAATCAAATAATTATTGTATGGTTTATGTCAAGCCTATATTTTTGTTTTATGCAAAAAAAAAAACAGGCCGAAGAAGATAAAACTTTGAGAAAAGCATTATTTAAAAAGAAATAAAATTTTCAAATAAATTACAGATATTTTCTTATTTAAAATGTATCTATAAATATTTCGCGTTGCACGCCTATATGGGTACGAAATGCAGTGAAGTTAACTGCAAGTAATATAATATCAGACGGGTCATAAATGACCTTGAATAGTCATCTTTCGTGAATAATACTATACTTCATATCACGTAAGAAAATAGCATTGGTTTAGATAGGGATATATATTCTGAATTCTGCCCTTGGCTAATGGCTTCTTTCTTCTTTCTACTTAAAATAAGGTAGAAATACATGATTTCGAAATTTTCTGAATAATATTTGAGTTGAGCGTTAAGAGGATTCAGACACACAAAGCATACAAATACAGATTTGCAATATTCATTCTCAAGAAATCAAGATTTCTTGTCAAGAAATTTTGATTCTTGATGATACTTTCTTGTCTTGTCTTGGGAAATAAAAAATGCTTCTTGTCTTGGTCTTGTCTTGATTTCAAGACAAGGTCAGGGCAATATCAAGAGTATATCTTGATTATTGTGAAACACTACACTGACGTCACGACAGTTCCGCGAAGTTCATGAATTGTACGTGACATAGGGTCTCAATTTCAACTTATTGGTACGTCAAGTGGCGTAGAATTTACTTGGCTTTAATTCGCGCAGACTTTTTGATATTTTCTATTTTTATAAAAACGCTGAATTCGACTGATCCAAATGAGTCTGAAACAATAGCTAAGCGCGCAAAATAGCTGAAATTTATCACTACCCCCTCGTATAGTATACATTATCGCAGGCTTGGAGGTGACCTCTTTACTTCCTCGCCATCCCCCCCCCCCTTCACTCTCCCACCATTGCGTAATGAGGAAGTTGTGAGGAATTTTCATTTCCTCTTTATGTATTCCGTCAGTGATGCGCTCGCTGTCGTGACTAGGGCGTCGGAGCTGTCAATATTTAAATCCTTTCGGTAAACAACGCCCTCCTGCGTCGCGCATACTATTTTTCTTCACTACGAAAACAAGCGATCGACGCCAGAGCCTACATAGAGTTTTTGCTACATTTTTGTTGCGACGAAAAATCAATAAAGGGATATGAATTTGATTTTGATGTGGATAAAAAATTTAAGGTATAAAATTGGGCGAAGGAAATGAAAGTGTAATATAATTTAGTTTCCTGAAACCGCCAAGAATATTGAATTTTCATGGCTATCTTGAGTCTTGAACTCGGTCTTGAATGTTCATCTTTGCAGTACTTATTCATGTAAGATTTTAACTGACTCTTTTGAGTACTGTACTGTACTGTTTTTATTTTTACCTCCCGCTACCCTCGGTAAGGGATGTATAGGGATCGTGCTAAAAATCGCATATCGAGATTTTGGTAAATGAGTACGTTTTAAGGTCCCTAGAATCCAATTTTAACATTTTCACGTTGATGTCTGTGTGTATGTGTATACAGGTGCCCATGTTAAATGTTTCCGCCTGAAATTTTAAGAATAGGCAAAACAGAATACATTTCATAAGCCACTTGGTAATATTAGTACTTTAAATCGCATAATCACAGTAGGTTTAAAAGCAAAACAAAATTTTAAAAACCAAGTCACTTATGAAATGTATCATGGATTGCCTATTTATGAATTTTCAGGCGGGAACTTTTAAAATGGGCAGCCTGTATGCGTGTGTGTATGCATGTGTGGATCCTCCACTCTAACTCAAATACTATCATTCAGAAAATTGAAACCTTGTATTTCGAACTTTTTCTGTAATGGAAAGAGCCCATTAGATTTTGGTGAAAATCGGATAACAGGAAATGGCACTTTACTAGAAGCTCAAAATAGTTTTTCTTCGAAAAATACATTTAAATGTTATTTTTTCGAGATTAATGTTATTATAAAAATTAAAAATTATTAATTTTTTTACAGATTTGCATTAATACTTTTTCTATATATTTTAAGGATAAATTTATAAAATTGTCTATAATTTAAACCCCGAAGTGTACGCTTTAAACAAATAAAACTCCTTGGTTGCGCAGTTATTCAAATGTATATAACTGACAGATAAATGTCACTGTCAAAGAACTAATCATTTCAAATTAATAATAGTAATGTTTTTAAAAGAAAAAAGTAAATAGAGCAATAGGAAAGAAAATCAATACAGTTTCCTGCATATATAAATATGTAGGTATGTATTTAGATTAATAAAAAATAAACGATTCGCAAAAAAGCTAATTCTCATTTTTGGATTAGTGAATTCTATTTTATCCCGGTATTTAATATTTAATCTTCATTTTATTATCAAAAAAGGTAGTTACTTGGATTAGATTAGACTATATTTAAAGAAATAAACTGCCAAAATTAGATTAAAATTCGCTATTCCAAAAATAAGGATTAGCTTAATCTTTTTTGTGACTCGGGCGGTAATGGCGGGAGGTATTGTGTTGGCCACACCAGATTTTTTGTTTAGTATTGATCAAAAGATGGTTTACTGTCAGCACAGATTATAGAGCGAATGGAAGTACCCACAAACGAAACATTATTGCGCAATGCCATTCTTAATCCAGAATACTTTACTTTTAATATATCATGGTAATAACGTGATAAAAATGTGTTCGATCGATAACAAACAACACGCAGAATTCCTAATATTTTTGTTATTTTTCATCAACCTTCGTATATTTTCCTAATCCCGTGTTCTATATTTACCAAGTTAGCCTGGCGTTGCCATGGTAATTTGTCTGTGGTGTGACAGTGTTTTTCACATCGCTGCAATGCTGACATCTGCACACCAGACATCAGACGTGTTCCACGAAAACAAAAACAATCTCATGGTTTTTGTGCGTACTCAGTTTCTCCTGTTTTAAACCCTGAAAACTTCTCCTGCAGAACAATACAAGAATCATGTTGTTGGAAATGTACAGAAAGCAAAAAAGACGTCGAGGGATTTGATAAGTGAAATATAATGGAACTTATTGAAAGAAATATAAAGAAAGAACTACTCAAATGGAATCAAATGATACAAATAAATAAATATCAATACGCATTGTACATGCTTTGTCTCGCTAGACGATAAAGAATTAATAATCATTAAAGTTATATTACAGTAGCAAGAAAGTATAAAATGCGAGAGAAATCACGAAGTAAATGGATATTGGGTAGTTCAGTAATTACGTCATATGTGGCGCGCATCACAAAGTTTGGTTTTACGGAATTAAATTATATCTTTAATGCATGTAAAAACGGTCTGCGCTCAAATAAAATTTTTTGGTTGTGACATAAGTTTAGGGAATACGAAGAGCTCTCAGAGCGGCCGTGGTGCGTCTGTTCAGATCAGAAGTTCAGATTTTCAACAGAACTCAGATTTGTAACGAGGGGGGTGTCTTCGAAAAAGCCTATTGCTACTACTGCTTCTTATTGTTTACTGTTTCTTACTGATGATTACTGTTTACTCCAACGATGATACACTGATTTTTACTGGTGGACGCCTCTGATGGTTGGCGTCCAACACTACGTGCCGAAGGACGTCGTGCGCAGGAAGAACACATACACTTCACTTGACACTGATAACACTACGGACATTTACAGATATTTCGCTGTGTTCTTCCTCAGTCTCACAATTTTCTGTTTTCTCCGGCAAGCAATTCTCTTTATTCATATTTCCGTCCTGTACGCCCTTGTCACTCGCTGTGACGGCTATTGTTGAATTCTCTGGTCGTGGTATGTCTACCAGTAAGGACTCAATTTCTTCTAAACTGATCCTCCCTACTGGCAACTTGTGCACTCCATGCCCTGGAGACAACGAAT
Organism: Harpalus rubripes; assembly: GCA_963082715.1. NCBI lineage: Eukaryota > Metazoa > Arthropoda > Insecta > Coleoptera > Carabidae > Harpalus > Harpalus rubripes. The sequence goes on from OY720460.1 coordinate 12,826,419, forward strand.
CTAACGGCGCCTGCGGTGCGTAAACCTGGTGCGTCCATGCTGGACCATAAAAACTTGGCGTACAAGCAGGAAAAAATGATGGTAATATGGTGCGTCCTGCATAGGTTATTTCTAACCAACGCACCATATCCGTGCCAGTGGTAGCCCGCTTATACAATGGAATTGCGAAATACAATTCCCTTGCCTTACCACTGAGCCTAAACAATATTGCACTGCCGAGAAAAACTTCATCCCAGCCATATCGTCTGCTGGCTGCTACCATGTTGTGGATATATTCTCCGACACTGCCATCACCAGAGAACGTATTCATTGCAAGCAATACCTCAAGCATGTCTGGTGACGGCTGATACGGCCTGGGTTGCTGTATTATCGCTGGCGTCGTGGTCGCAAATGTGTACATACTGTACACCAAGTACCCCCCCCCCCTCGTGTTACAGATATAGATTTCAGCGCGATCACACCTTAAAGGCCGTCGCACGGTTGGGCGAGGCGAAGCGATGCGAAGCAATTCGAAGCAAAGTGCGGCGAAGAGCCGTTTTTTCATTCAATATATTATTATGTATACGCGCACTTTGGAGCAGCGAAGCGACTCGCCGGGATACTTCGGGGAGAATATTTTTCTCTGCTCTTCGTTTCGCTGATCTGAAGTGTGCGATAGCGCAGCTACCTAAATCAGAATAAGGCCGAGACGCATTGGAAATAGTCGGTTTAGAACTAAATTTCACACGTTTCAAACATCATATCAAAACAATACGTATAGGTTCTATTAAAATGTTAAACACAGAAGAGAAATTAGTTCTTCTGGTTTCAAAATATAAAGAACTGTACGATAGATGTGCCGAGTATTCTAACCAGACATTGAAAGATAACTGCTGGTTAGAAGTAGCAGAAGAAATGAACTTAACAGGTAAGATATGCTATGTATATTAAGTTTATTAATTGTAAATATAACAATGTACATTACAAAATGGTGAATTTTAAGCAATATAGGATTATGATTTTGACGTCACACGCAAGAAAGAATGCGACGATGTAGAAGTTGAGATGGAAGAAACAAACAAACCACGCCATTTTTAAAGTTCTGTCTTCTGTTACTTGTGTTTTAACACGAGATTTACCTGTGATTCAATGTCTTCGGATGGCTGCGGAAACTTAAAGAATTTCACATTTGTCATGTATTTTTTATAATTATAGCGGGAATCACTGTTTGCAAAGACCATACACTCGCTTGATACTTGGCACCATCTTGCAAATGTCACCATGACAGCGATTTGTTTGTAATCTAGCAACGGAGTGAAATGAGCCACAAGTGTAGTACAAGGAAAATATCAATAGATGGCAACCCGAAAATATACCTCTGTATAACCCTCCATTCAATAAATTTTTGATCCAATAGATGTGGGTATGACAACTGAATATCTACTACTACTTAATACAAAAAACTAAATATATTATAAATATAAATGAAGTCAATAAAAAAGGAGATTTTCTATTTAGTTACACAATGTAGCAGAATTTTTCAAAAAAATTAAACATTTTTTCGTCCTCTCTGTACCATGGCATTTTGCCACTGTACTGAACCTACGGATGAAACAAATTATTTTTATATTTTGCGTTCATAATGAAGTCATTACGATACGCAATTGCGTATCGTAATGACCTTCATTTCGATACGCAATTTTTTGTTTTAGACGGTTGGTACTAAATGACGTTTCTTTGACCCATTTTTACCTAATTTATTTTTAGTTAATTGACAATTCATTTTAATAATATAATGTCGATATTATTATTATTTTTTTATTTAGGGAAGATTATTTACATGAAAATGTACAAATATAATCACAAATTGAGTAAGTAAATGTTAATATAATGTTCGAATTAGTCCACATAGATGGACCTAGTAGTACTAAATATTTGTAGATTGAACCATTGAACGATAGAAAACTATTTTTAATTAATTTTAAAGCAAGTTTTAATTCAAATATAAGAAAAAATAAAAATTTCCTGTACACTGAGGCTGAAAGGGTTAAATTGTCAAACGTCAAAGCTGGAAGATAAGAAATTTCAATATAACCTCAAAATTTCTTTTACTTAATTAATCACTTTATTTAATCAATATAATAATAATAATAATAATACATATTTTCGTCTTACTTTGCATTTCAAAATAAGCAATCAAAACATTCTCTGTTACGCCTTTGACATTATTTTCTTTACACCATGTGTCAAAATTTGCAAATTCTTTCTCATAAATTTAGGAAGTAGATTATTTACTGTAGTCTGAGCTATATTACGTAGCTCAGGCGGAGTGCAACTGATTTCATCTTCCATGATTACACTAAATTCACTTAAATTTGTTCGTAAATTTTGAAATGACATGAACTTTCAAATAATAATTGAATGTGGTCAATTCAATGTTACCAACTACAACATTTCACTTACAAATTTCCCTATATCAACTCTGTTTAATATTAACAGTTTTTTAAAAATATTTTAGTTTGTAGAAGGCGCAAAATATAAAAAATAGTATAAAGAACTCATTTTATAAGACTTTCTTTCGCACTTGTCAATTAGAAAACTCGCTGACGCTCGTTTTCTAAATTTTGACGCGTACGAAAAAAACATGTCTTATAAAACACGTTCTTTAATATACTATTATAAAATTGTCTCATATAGATAGTGACTGCGTTGTTGCGTTTCCTCCGAGCTGTCCACCTTTTGAAGTTAACCCGGCCGTTTCTTGTTGAAAACTGCTCGCAAGTGCACGTTGGTTCTAAAAATTACTCTTTCACGCGCTTCGCTTCGCCGCGCTGCGCCTCGCTCAAGTGCGCGACGGCGTTTACTCGTTTAAAAATAGCATAAGTTTTGACTTTATCAGTGATTAAAAAATATAGTTTTTTTGTGTATTATATTATTTTTCAACAGTATATAGTTCCAAATATAGTATAATACTATATATTATAGTACGGTTGGCAGAGCTGGGCAAAGTACTGGAAAGTAGTACTTGAAATACAAGTACTAAGTATCTTGATGTTTCTAAATGTACTTGAAGTACAAGTACTTTTTTAGTTTCTAAAGTACTTGAAAGTACCAAGTACTTGGAGAAGTACTTGTAAATTTGGGTGCAAGTACTTTTTCAGATTATTGATATTTTTCTGATTATATGGACCTTAAAAGGTGATTATTGACAAAAATTTCAATATTCGATATTTATTTGGTTATTTAAAACAAGAGCTCCTCACTGGGACTGCCATATCACCTAGCGATTTCAAGACGTAAACTTTGACGTCATATGATCGCCAAGCGATACGAAAAGCTGTACCGAGATGTTAAAATGACGTCATTTTTACGTCATGCGTTAGCCAGGCGATACGGCAAAGTCCCAGCACTGTAGTTAGATAAGGTAATACAAACATTATATGTATATGCAGTATGCAGATTAGAATTAATGTATTTATGCCAAAATAATTGCATATTATCGCTTAAAATATATGTATTATTGAAATTCACATGATTATGTATTACAGGAATAATACCACCCAACTGCAAAAGAAACACTGACAGACAAACAATTCTCATAACATTGTTAACTTCTAAATTATTCATCGAACTTCAAGTACATTTAAAGTAATTCAAGTACATTTAAAGTAATTCAAGTACATTTAAAATACTTCAAGTACATTTAAAATACTTCAGGTACATTTAAAGTACTTCAAGTATTTAAAAATACTTCAAGTACTTTTCATTGTACTTCAAGTATTTTTCCAAGTATTAAGTACCAAGTACATGTGAATAGATTTACTTTGTCAAGTACAAAGTACTATAAATTGAAAGTACTTCAAGTACAGTACTTGAAGTACTGAAAGTACTTGCAAGCCTAAGTACTTTTCCTGCAAGTATTGCCCAGCTCTGACGGTTGGCAACACTATAAGCTATACCAACATTAGTAAAATGGTGTAGTAATGGGCAACTTTGCCTTAAATTAACTGACTTCGTAGGTATCACTTAAAAAATAACCGAGTTCCAATGGTGAGCGACCGAAAAACGGATACCTTGCATTTTGTCTTTCTTTTATGCAAATCGAGATATACTTTTATATTTGTGGTAGTGAATAGGAAATATGATTTGTTGTTTATTTAGATATGATGTATTTGTAATGGAATAAAAATCCAATCAAGTTGAAGTATTCAGATTGCAGTACGGAGTACGGGAAATGAGAAAACTTCTCAGATAGACGAGCTACATCTACAAGTAGAAGTGAAATTGCATTTCCATATAGAAATATTTCGCGTTTCTCTCAGTTCTCTTACCGTAATACGTAAACAAATCATATACTGTTTACATACTTTATCTGACTTCGACTTTTATTCCAATATTATACTATGAAAATCAATGTCCAAATTGCATAGGACAACTTCACTTGTAATATACTTATCTATGTTATGTGTACTATGTATTCTTACTTTCTATTGTTGGTCGCCAGACTGACTACAAACTACATTATGGTCTACTTAAAACAGCCACATATAAAAGTTCGTTTGTGTACAGGTGAGTTAAGAGGAAAACAATATTAATAAATTGTAACGTGGATCGCCCGCCGCCGCAGCCGCAGCGATGACGCAATCGCGCTAGCAGCCGGGCACGTAAACAAACAAGCCGCGACGTGTTTAATTACTTCTGGTCGCCTGAACCTTTTATGTCCATTGTTATTATGCGGTCGAACATTCTAGAACTCTCTAGAAGTTCATGGCAGCTGTATAAAACGGACGCAGCTATGCTCAGGAGTTAGTTACATTCAGAGACATGGAGATATTCACATAGAGAGTAAAGTGTTAGTGAGTTTGAGAAGCACAGCAGTATCGTAGTGAGCGTATGCAGTAAAGTGTCGAGTGGAGTAGGTACTCTGGAAATTACTGGTATATTGGGATAGCTGTGGACGTGCATACTCGGTAGTGTTGAGTATTGGGAAGCTATAGTGTACGAGGACAGTAACGATGAGTCTGGAAGTTACTGGTATATATATATACCATATTATTTATTATAGCGCCTCTGCCGGCAGATTTATCAAATGAAAAAAGCGTGCCAGGGTGACAAACTATTTTTTAATTTTTCCAATTAAGTTGGCAATACTAACTTAGGTACAAAAGGAAAAGATATTCCTTTTTAATTAATGGATTCAAATCACAATCCGGAAAGAAACAATAGTAAACAGGCATAATTAAAATAAAATATATATTTCACAACAACAAAACATTAGTTTGGGATTATCTGTTAGTGACACAAGAGTAAACAGGTGCTTAAAATTTTAAATTTTAATGTTTATTTTATTGATTATTTATATATTGTAAGGGTAGAATCCAGTAGTTAAACATGAAATGAAACTTGCAAGAAAAAAATTATCATTTACGTCTACATAAAATAATATTTTGCTGTAAAAATACAATTTATCCCATAAGATAAGATTGGTTTTATTTCCGCTGTACTCCCAAGCATATGATTGGAGCATGCGCATTGCGATAGTAATATGGTTTATTGAGATAGCTGTGGAAGTGAATACTCGGTAGGGTTGATGAGTATTGTGAAACTAGGTATACAAGGCCAGTAACGGCAAGTGGAAGTGGATACTCGGCACTAGTGGTGAAGAATTGTGGCATACGGACAGTCGGTGAAACTTAAGCTGTGGAAGTTAGACTGTTAGTTACATAAATAGACAGATAGTGAGGTGAAAAGTATGTTCTGTCCGAGCAGTTGAATATACAGACGCTGTTGAGTCAGTTGAGTATATAGACGTTGTGGAGGCCGGAGTCTATAATAGTCTGCAACAGACCGCCAGTGTAAGATTAGAAACCGTAGTGAAATAAAGGAACAGTTAGTTAAATAAATAAATAGTCTTAGTGTTGTCTATTTAATTATGGTTTTAGTGTTAATTAGTTTTTTTTACAATTGTTTAATATTAGTAACAGTCATTTTCATTATAGTTTAATAAACACTTATTTTAATTAATAATTGCCTAATATTTACACTTCACCCAAATAAATAAATAAAAACGTTGCAGTATGTCCGTATTATAATTTTATTGGAGCTATAGATGGTTTTCCAAGAAACTATGTATATGGAACTTATATAAAATACATAGAATTCCCGGAACGTAATGTGCTGGCCATTTTTTTACTCGTACCTTCTCTGTGACTTTAAAGTGTTTGCTTGAAGTTGTAAAACAGCCTGTATAATAATAAAATAATTTTAACTACAGGCAATATGCGGCCCATTTGATATATTTTTCATAAATTTACGCGAGAAAAGATTAAATTCGGCACAAAATTCTCATTATCCCGTTCAAAGAGCTTATATTTTTTACGGTGCTGGGTATTTCAAACGAGTTTTTTCCTCGTATTTCAAAACTGTGTAGGTATTATCCTCGGTATATCTTTACAGGATAATTGGGGGGTGTAAATCAGATTTGACGAGGGCTCTGCCGTATCCGTTGCCTTGATCTGGGATGTTTTCCTTTTTTCATTACCAGGACTGCAGAACTGGAAAGTCCTCAGGGATATAAAACATATCAAGCTTTTTATTTGTTGTGAAAAATTTAATGCGAGTTCGTGACCGGAACAAACGAAACGCCCTCTGTGTCAAATAAAACACAAAGAAATGGAAGAAAAAGATCTGGAGATGGTGAGACATATTGTCTCCATGCGTCACTGAGCTTACTACGGAGAATAGGGTAGTAGATTAAGTTTAGTGTCCAACAAAATTAATAAGAAAAAATCTGCTGTGTCTAGCTCAAGACTGGCGATCCACAGTTAACGAGAAAGAAAAAAGTGAAAATTTTATCAGTAAAGTATGGTATGACTAGCGAATGAAAGTTGACGTTTAAATTATTTTATAGATGTGTTTTTTTTTTAAACCCTAGAGAAGAATAGAATTGTGCGAAATATTCAGTTATGAAATGTTTGCATGAACCCATTTAAATACTGGACTAGCAAAGCACAGAATAGTTATTTATGATATAAGTGTTAAAAGTGACATTTTATTTTGTGAGAAGGAAGTTTGGAACACGACGCAAAGCGGAGTGATCCAAACCTTCGAACAAAATAAAATCACTTTTAACACGTATATCATACACTAGTTCTTATTGCGAAAAAATGATATGAATAAATTATTATTACCTAATGAAACTTTTGTTTATATAAATAGCGTATATGATGAACAAGCTGTTTTCCTATTGGCTATGAATGTCGTTTTGTATGTATTCTGCCGTCAGAGAAGTGGGGGGGGGGCTGCTTTTCATGATTATTTCTGGCGCTAATCTTTTTATTTAATTATTTACGAAAATAAATTATAATTTTTTTATTCCTCTGAAAAATAGTGCATAAACTTTAATTTAAAACACTTTTAGAAAGTGTGAAACCGTCTCATTGTGCGTTAGGTTAGTTCGTTTATCTTAACGTTTGTTTAAGAAAAATCAGAGGATCACTTTTAATAATTTTTCCTGTTGCAAAAAAATCAGCAATAAAAAGTTTTTAATTTTTCAAATATTCGCGTTATTAATACCATTTCCTCACATCTATATCTGCGTCACACATCTGCTCTATATCATATTCTCACTACTTTCAAGACTTCTGCTATCACCGTTATAAAAAATAAAAATAGTAGAGGACCCCAGTGAGCTTATTTTTTTTTTTTGACATTTAAATTGGATCACTAGGGACAGATAACCTAAGACTGCATTAAGTAAATAGTAGCACTTTCCTTTAATATATAGAGAACAGACATTCGCTTTCATGGACTATACCAAAAAAAAAACCTATTATTTATGTTGAATTGTATAAGAGTACTTATAATGCTGTTACGCCTAACATATTAAAAACGTAAAGAAAGATATATTTATTTCATTTCTATCTCTTTCCCTTTTCTGTATCCATTAGAGCTGCTACAAGCCGCCCTTTAAGTATTAACAGGATAAATGCATTTCTCTCCCTTATTTCCTGTGGATTCTCCTGCTGTATGGAGCTCCCTAGAGGCAAAGGGAAAAGGACATTGGCACTGGGATCCAGGATGCAAGTCCAGGGTGAAATTGAAATTTAAAGCTCTCCCTTCCAATCAATGTTTCATAACCTAGTCTCACCCTAGTGCAGTCACAGCTAAAGTTTATTTCCATGGTGTGGAATAATAACAATCATTATTAATATCATGATTTGTTTTTTCAATATTTGTTTAAGGATGACAATTATGTTAATAATCTAGATTTAGATCAATACTCGTATACAGCATGTAGTGATGCACGCGAGGCGAGACGAGACGAGAAATATAAAATATCGATCTCGTCTCGTTTTCGGATCTGTAATCTCAATCTCGCTCTCGTTCTCGTACATTTTTTTGGGTGTCGCACGAGAGTCTCGCTATAAAAATAAGCGCTTGCGCACTACGTATTTACGCAACTATTTAACTACAAGAGACATGTTTGCACCAATAGCACCGTCTTCCATGTATTTGCAGTCGTATAACTCTAATAAAGAGACGAAACACTAAATTCTGGTCACCAAATTATTTTAATATGAACATAATGTTTATTCATTTACGGTCACCAGAAAATGTGATAAGTTAGTAAATAATTTAATTTACCTCTAAAATATCCAATTTATCATCAAATGGGGTATGTGACCATATTCGAATTTCAATATATATGTCATAAAATATAAAAACTAACCACTGCAGCTTCTTATTATAATAATAAAAACTAAATATTAATTTGTAATAATCTTGTTATTAACAGTTTAATATTTTGGAGAAGGCCGTAAGTATGTTAGAACCGTGGACGAAGACAGATAGACTGCGGGAAGGAAAGAGACAGTTATAAATCAGCTTATCAGCGTCGCGTTTATGTTGTGTTAAGTGTGGCAGGGTGTGGCATGGTCACATCTGGTTATAACTATCTCTTTTCCTCCCAGTCTAACCGTCTTTTTTCACGCTTCTACCATTGTTACGTCATAAATCCTTTCCCCTAATTTTTAATAATTATTTTCTCGTAAAGTACGAATAATTAATCGATGTAAATAATACGGGTATAGTTTATTTTTTTGTCTAGTATCATATTATGTAAAAATAACAATTTGGTCACATACTCCATTGTGATCTCTAAAACTATTTCAATACGAACACATTCTGTCATCAGTAAAACGAATTAAACATTAAAATAATATTTTTTGTAACTAAAAGTACCTATACTTTTTCATTAAATATATGCCACTATTTAAGTAAGGTTGTCATAAAAAATCGCCACACTGGTAACCCGCTGGCAACCAATCACTCCGCTTCTCTCCCTGTGGGTTCCCATCGACGCTTAATATAACATCCTTTACTTTTCAGTGGCAACAAGAGTTTTATTAACCGTGGTTTTAACTGGTGTGAATTAGGGACTGAAATATTAGCGAAAACTAGTTCTATTGGATTCAATACTGATTTTGTCTTTATTTTTGCATTTTCTCGCTCAGAGGCCAATACTAATCGACTCTAAATAGACTCAAAAATATTGTGAATTCATATAATTCTCACATTTACGTATTCTATGCATGAATTAGCGTTAACTCTACTCCTTGTACGGTGCATTTTTCATTGAATTTATGAATCAAAGCTATAAAGTTACAAATACTTTTTATTGCGAGACTCTCGCGAGATTTTTTGCTTCTCGTAGCTGTTATATCGATCTCGCCTCGAATTTTAAACTGCAATCTCTCGTTCTCGTCTCTCATAATGCAACGAGACGAGACGAGATACGAGAGTACTCTCGCCTCGTCGTGCATCACTAACAGCATGTTTCAAAAGTGCACGGAGAAAAAAATGTTTTATGCCTTTGGATCAATTCTCAAAAGCTCAGAAATCACTTTTGAGATATCCTGTCTACCAAATCGTATTTTGAGAACATTCACATATGCAAATAAAAAGTATTTCACTGAAGAATAAAGTTTACTCTAAAAAAGCAGTATGGGCTAAATATAACACGAAATTATTCACAAACCCACGTATAGAAAAGAACAAAATCCTCATTACTTTTAGAATTCCAAGTATTCCAATTTTTTCTTAGGTGGTATTTGACGCTTTTAGCAGAATAAAAGAGCAGAAAATGACCAAGATGCCCGGCATTCCTCGTGCATATTTTCAAGAAGATTCGCAAAGGTCTGCATTACTGCGTTTTACTTTAACACAAGCTTCCTTTATACTCGTTTGCGGAAAACAACAATACGTTCTCAGGAATTACAAGCTTCTTAGTAATTTTACGAGAATAAGGACTGTTGCAAGAATTTTTATATGCCATGTAAGTATTAAATTTAAAAAGTATCATTATTTAAATAGCCTCAAATTCGAAAATATCAGCAAATATCCATTAGATATTTTACATTTAATTTTTGAAATTTAGATAATATTTTGAAAAAATCACATGATCTGAAACAGAATGTGACGTGACGACACATACATCTGCCGCGGCTCCAATTTGTCCCTTTATAGTGTCAATTCTTTTTGTTTTGTTACAAGTGTTATGATAAGTATATTGTCAAAGTTGTCAAACAAGTAAAATTTTAAGTTTGGTCCGTGTTAGATAATAAAAAATCCAATATAAAATGAGTAATTTACAGTATCGTATTGTGCCGTCTTGCAAAATTGCTGCTAGGAGCAAACCTACTATTGAATTTATAAATATGCCAATAGATGTGAAGAAAAGAAAATTGTAGCTGGAAGTAGTAGGTCGAAGAGCTGATGGTTGGGTTCTTACATTTCATTTTACCTTAACTCTTTAACACCCCTTATTTCGGCAGCAGTAAAACAATCATTTTTTGATATAAATTCAGTCATTATCCAAGTATCGACTTTCAGTAAACTGTCCGATTTAGCGTGAGTGTAGTCTGTATTAACCATTATTGCTTTCTTACTTATTTATAATGGAAAATGTCAACGTCAAATGTCAAATTAGAAGTTTGTTATTAACATGTGACAAACTAACGCCTACGTATGTTTATCTAAATAACAAAAATAAACGAAGGTGATCAAAAAACTGTTTTTCTATTGGCTGTGAATAACGTAATGTATGTGCTGCTACGACACAGGAGTGGGGGGTTGTTTTTCATGACTATGTTTGGCGCCAATATTCGTATTTAATTATTTACGAAAATAACAACAAATTAATACAAAAATAATTATTAGTAAGACAAATATTGCATAAACTTTCATTTAAAATACTTTTAAAAACATGTGAAGCAGGCTCATTGTACTACTGAAGTAAAAAAATCTGATGTGGCCAGCACATTACCTTCCGTCAGTTCTTTGTATTTTGTACAAATTTCATACGGAAAGTTCCTTGCTAAATTAAATATTCTATTTCTTGTACATTACCTTCCGGCAGTTGCATATATTTTATGCAAATTTCATACTGAAAATTATTATTTTGTGACGTTTTCTATATACAGTGTAATGTATCTGCAGAAATAAAAGATTTATTATTATTATTATTATTATTATTATTATTATTATTTCTTGTACATTACCTTAAAGCAGTTGTATGTATTTTATACAAATTCCATACAGAAAGCAAAAGATCCTATATTTCCAGTAAAATTATAAGACAGACACTCTATGTCAATATCTGTATTCTAAGTGAAAATTTGCATCATTAGATATTTTAACTTCACTAAGAGATTTTGTAACTTATTTCGATAAGATTTTTTAAAGTTATCTGAGATATTCTCACATTTTACGTCTAATTTTTTTAGAAACAAAGGCCATAGATCTCTGTTGTTCTTACTATGCGCAGATCCCCATTGCGCATATCTTCTATCTCTTTAAATTGAAAAGGTCTGTTATCCTGTATATAACTGTACCGCAAATAACCCCTCGAGCAATAATTTCAATGTTTGATACACGAATAGTTTACGTGCGACCTTTGTCATGTATCGAATATAAAGATAAAGTTAGTGCGAGTTGCCAGTTCGATTGGAAGTACAAATCAAATTGTGTAGTTGTAGAAGTCACGTACCATACTTATAGAGTAGCATAGCATAGCGGAGCGTTCAATCGTATTCTCGTTGGCTGCTCCCCAGAGAGTCGTAGCCAGAAGTTGCACCTGACCACTTAACTCACAGCAAACTGAGAACATTCATGCGCTAAACATTTTATACCAGATTGTCACAATACTGAATTCATGTATCGGTATATCTTTAGTGCCCAGTTGAACCAACAAAACTTAAATTTTAATCTATACTGTGTTCCAAATTACCAATTCAGTATTGTAGAGAATAGGGCATACTTTTGAACTCTATGATTGGCTGAAATTGGAGCCAAGTTTATCCAATGTAATTTCAGGCTAGTGCGTTTCTTGTTCTTCTCACTGCAAATATGAGCGAGATAAATGTATGCCAACTTGTTGGTGTTGTTCGTTCATCATACAGATGATTTTGATCAGGCATCTTTAAGAAAATGTTCTAATAAGGCGAGGGTAAGAGTAATAATAGATAATAACTTTTTATAAACTTTTCTAAATTATAGTTTCGATAATCATGTTTTAACTCTGTTTATCTATTTTAGTTATAAATGTCAAAATTCAGTTTAGAAATTCTTATCGTATTATGATAGTCACGACATTTATTTGTTTATTATTAAGTCTAGAAATTATTATGTATACGTGCGTGACTTTGAATGCCCTAGCCTATGCACCCTGTACCCCTAAGATAATCCTGTCCTGAAGATAGCGGTTTGTTTTTAGTAGTCGACTTTAGTTACTCATGGAGTAAACATGTAAGAGTCTAGATTAGTTCGTCGCGTCGGGAAGACGTTAGTTGTCGGAACATGTAGTGTTTTTAGTATTGAGGCGCGTGCTAAACGCCGCCCGCTGGGTTACGGAATGTAACAAGTTAGGCTTAGTTGTATCAGTTTAATTATAAATAATATGTTGGTACAATCAGAAAATATCAAGTAATTGTCCAGGTCCGTAAATTCAGTGTTCATCAAGTGTAAAGTGTAAAAGTGAATGTGTTTGTTCTTCCTTGTCACCAAGTCGTTGACGCCAACCAACCGAGGCGTCCACCAGTCAGTGTGTCATCGTTGGGATCAACAGTAATTAGTAGTATCATCATCCCAGCTTCGTCGTCATCAGCTTAGGAGATCCCCCTCGTGTTACAATGTAGATGTGACGTAAATGTTTATGCGAATATTTATGAAACTAATATTTTTTGCAGTTTTAAGGTCTAGTTAAATTTATCAATTTGTTACTTTGATATAGAATTCCATTGTCGTCTTTCGATAATTGAACGTCGAACTCTTGCTTACTACATACGTGCAACAGTACGAGGACAGCGCCAAAAATTTCCAGCCTGATATAGAACCAAGTATTACAGCAAGTCATTATGTTAATAACACGTCAGTTCAAGTCTTATTAGCCTGGGAAAAAACAAAAATGAATTTTAAGTCAATTATTTTTCTAATAACTGTCACTCGTTTATCACAATGTCTGAAGTCACGAGAATTGAGTATCGAGCTGTTATCAAATTCTTTACCCGAGAAGGCCTTTCTTCTCAACGTATCAAAAATCGGCTGGATGGAGTTTATGGGAAAAATTCTTATTCTGTGGTAAAAGATTGGTCGAAACAGTTTCGATTTGGGCAGGAATCCTTGGAAGATGAGTCAAAACAGGAAGGTGGTGACTGACGACAATATTGCCCTTATTGAAAATCTAGTATTAGGCGACCGACGCTTGAAGGTGAAAGAAATATCTCAAATGATGGGGCTTTCTGATATAAGCATTCGTCGAATCATCCACGATCATTTAGGCATGAATAAACTTAGTGCAAGGTGGGTCCCCAAACATCTCTCAGCAATGCAGCGCCAACGTCGTGTTGAATGTGCTCAAAACTTTTTGAAACTCTGTGATGTAAACCCAACGGAGGTGTTTTAGACAATTGTCACAGGAGATGAAACTGTGGTTCTCTACTACGATCCTTTATCCAAAAGGGAGTCGATGGAATGGAGGCGAAAAGGAGAAACACCGCCAAGAAAGTTCAGGGTCTGCCAGTCGACAAAAAAGGTGATGGCTACGATCTTTTGGGATTGTGAGGGCATTCTTCTCATAGACTTTAAAGAACGTAACATGACAGTCAATGGGGCATATTATGCAGCACTTCTGCATAAATTGCGACAAAATATTCGGGAAATAAGACGTGGTAAACTAACCAGAGGCGTGTGTTTGCTTTTCGTGACTGCGGTTTTAAACAAATTGATCATTCTTCTTATAGTCCAGATATGGCCTCAGTGACTACTATCTGTTTGGATATTTGAAAAAGGACTTCGAGGACGCCATTTCAGTGACGACGAAGCAATGAAGGCTGCAGTTTGGGCACATTTTGAAAACAAACCAAAGGAATATTTTTTAGGGGTATTGAATTGTTACAGAAACGTTATAATAAGTGCATTGATGTCAGGGGGGATTATACAGGTTGTCTCACAACTCGCGCCCCAAAGCGAATGAGGAAACACGAGACTGCGCTCGGATGAGTAATTTCGAAGAAAAAAAATCTAGTTAAAAAGATATTCGAGAAAAGACGTCTTAAAATTAACCAATCAGAGACCTACACCTTCAACGTCTGTTTGCCGTAATTTTACGTTACTAGGGTTTTATACAAATCAAATCTTTAAAATGTGTGGGCGACTGTAGTTTTCTAAAAATGTCAGTGTCAAATTAAATTTGACAAGGTGTTTTAATCTCAAAGAATTCAAATGACAATAATATTTTCGTTTAACACATTTTACACAGCTGCTACAACACGTTGCACTGTACGATATAAATGATGATCTCGGATGACACCTTCGCTAACCTAAATTTGTTGACAGTGAAAAGTCAACTCTAAAGTATCAAAATGACAGTAAGTCAAACAAATTTTGTAACTCACTAGTTATTTTTTCTACAGCCTATATACAAAGAAGCCATTTGCGCTCTCTTTTGTCAACGCAAAATGTCACTTTGCCGCTCATGCGCGACAAAGTAGAAAAAACGCTCGCTGTCCAAATTTCTAACTATACAATGTTCAGATACATATGTCACTTGTATACATTCTTAATGTAAACGTTTAGTCAGGAACTAATGGCACTGTAGTTACACATTTACCACCTTCTCAAGTCAATATGACATATAACTGCTCTGCCGGTATATTACATAACCAAATAAAATGGCGCACTGTTGTGAAAATAAAATAGGGCATTCATTTACAAAAAAGAAAGTATAAAATGCTTATTAGATTGAAGCAATAGCAAAAGTTTGGCATGAACGCTTCCAATGGACATCCACTTTTTCACTGTACTAGTTTAATGTACTTGAAACAAATAAATTATACAAAAAAATTTCGAGAGAATGCCGCGCTGCTGCGTCGCGCGGCAACAACCTCTCAATCGACAATGTCCCATTTTGCTCTCTTAATACACAAATAGCTATTTAAAACCTAGCAACCAGTTTTATTTTGCAATAATATCATCACACCTCAAGATATCCTTCCGGGATTGGTGGATTAAAAAGTCTTGTA